>CM050167.1:219995944-220368218 GCA_027410445.1 Discoglossus pictus
ATTGACATTATTAAATAATATAACCATTTAACTCTGTTACAACTCTGTTACAAAACCAATTATTAAAGGCTCCTATACACAAAACCTACTTAGTGTTTCTCAACATATATATTCATTTATAACACAATCAACAACACTGTTTTATATCATTATTGATTGAAGTGACTGCTTTAAATAATTAAAAGCAATCAATTCTTTAAACCCCCTATCAAACAATCCAGTACCTAAATACAAAGGTTATTTAGCTTGCCATTTAGATACATTATAACCTAAGTAGTTTTATACTGCTTTACCTTTATACAGTATTTCTATATTTTTGGCTGCCACTTAGGTTGTTATACCTGTTTTTGCTATTTACTGCTTTCATAGAGTAACATGCTATATCACTGAATATTAATACCAAATATATTCTATGAATTAGACATCTGTTTATCCAAGTATGATAAGACGTTATACACTTCTTATAATTTCTGTATTGAACCAGCCAAATACAGACTTGATAAGATTGTATACACTGCTTAGTGATTTCTATAAAATCTAACAGAATATAAAATGTGTTAAAACTAATTGTTATCCAATCATTCAAAAGAGATTTTAAGAAACCTCTAATAGATTTTATTTTTTTGATCTATCTAAAAATCCAAGCTTACAAGTTTAAATACATACAATTGTTTATTTTTGATTTTTCTTTTATCCCAATAAACATTATTATTATGCATGAAGCATATACTTGTTTAAAAATTGAACATTGAACTTAAGAAACTATATTAATCTACACATTAATCTATACTTTTTTGCTGCAAGTTTCAATCCTGCAAGGTGCTTTAGGGAAAGCGCTATGGACACCCGATTCCAAGCTCAAAGACAGGGCCCTCCATTCTTTGCAATGTGTTAATCTTGAACTTGTCAATGCCTGTAACTTAACTTATGTATAGCGCTACAGAATAGGTTGGCGAGTTACAAATAAACAATAATGATAATAATAATTGTAATATTCGGGTCATATCAAACTGCATGACAATAAAAGGTATTATCAGTATCTCACCTCTGATTAGTATCTGTGTAGTGCGTGCCCATGTCATATACAAAGTGGTTCTCATGTAGATGCTCGCTATGTCAGTGCGCCAAATGCTATGTGGTGACTTTTGAAATTTGAAATGCATAATCGCTCACATGCAGTATAACGATTAGCTGTACATTTGCCACAAAGACAATTAGTTTTTTTTCCATAGTGGCAATGAAGAAAATGCTCTGGCACAAAATGAACACCGGAAAACCACACTTACTACTTGGTTTACATTAAACAGTAAGGATACAGAGGCAAGACAATTATAACCCGAATGTATACTGTAAGTCCAAGAGACATTGAACGTTTCTGCTTAGGTTTACTACTTTTAAATGTTCCTGGTGCACAAAGTATTAAAGAATTGAGAACTGTCAATGACAGACTTTATGACACCTTTCAATTAGCTGCAAGACATAGAAACTTCCTTGTTGATGAGACAGAATGGGAGAGATGTCTAGAGGAAGCAGCACTATGTAAAATGCAACGGCAGATGAGGGAACATTTTGCATTCATTTTCGTTTTTTGCAATGTTTCAAATGCATTAGCTTTGTGGGAAACATTTAAAATACATATGTATAGGGGCATGGCTTGCTAGTAAGCTGTACAGACTTGTTTAGAGTGAGCTCCAGGCTGTTGCCTAAGTTTCTGTCTAATAAAGGGGTAAAATTACACCTAAAGACCCCTACAATCAATACATGGATACTTAATAACATACACAGAGCAGGCACATATACTTTTTGTGGACAATTTAGAGTTTTTTATAGCAGCGTGGTCTAAGGCACACCCTTGGTAGGTCTCTGTCATCTCCTCCCTTCCCCCAGGAGGGAGAAACTCGGACAGGTGGAAGATCATGGGGAAAAGCATACCAGCCAGACAGTCAGAGTCGTAGCACTGGGGAAACTGCATAACTGATCTACAGAGCCAGAGAGGCTTGTCCGGCCCTGGAACCGTGCTAACAGTGAGGCATCAAAACCAGACGGTGCGGGAGGGAGCAGCGCCTTAGCGGAGACAGAGAAGTGACACAACAGCTGCAACACCAAATGTGATTATTCTGGGGAGGTGGATCGGGAGGCGGACAGGCTTGCAGGAGCTCAAGGCAGCAGCAGCTGAGGGGTGTATTGAACGCGCCACATCACTGCCACCGCCATTGGAGGTACTGTCGACAGCAATTCCGAATCTCAGCACAGACACAATACATTGCGGATCATGGAGTTATAGGGGAGGACATTAACCATAACCCCCCCCTCATTTGGATATAATTTGTTTGGGCTTTCATATGCAGTGTATTGCTGTGGAGAATGAGGGCCTTTCCTATTGAGACACAAATCAAATTAAAATCTCTAGTTCACATTTCTAAAATTGCTGTTTTGATTTTCTGATCTGGACTTCAAAATGGGTAAATCAAAACAGAATCTGCCCTCAAGGAGTATTCAGGAACATTTTAAGGCACAACAACAAACCCAAGCCAATCCCCATACTTCCATAATGGGTTCATCAGAAGGTTCAGATATAGAAGAGGATACTTCCCATACAAAACAGGCTACGAAATTGTCGGATATTTCTTTATCAGATTTTAATAACCTACTTAGATCTCACTTTGACAAGGCGGTTAAAGAAATCAGGCAGGATTTACAAGATCTTGGGCACCGCACCCATTTATTGGAAACAGTAACCGATCGGATTGTGGATACCCAACATATAACCCAGAACTGTGCCTATATTAGTGCATTAGAAAATACATTTGAAGACCTGGAAAACAGGTCCAGACGCAAAAATGTAAGATTCAGAGGAAAACCAAAATCAGTGGGAGATCTGGAAATATATTTGAATGCGATTATTCACAATATATTACCAAACCACCTTCAAGACTCCTTGGAGATTGAAAGGGCGCATAGGGCCCTGGGGGGTCTACATTCGTCTGAGCAGCCAAAATATGTCATAGTTCGATTTCTTCTTCAAGGGACAAGAGTCTTGATTCTTGCAACATCTCAAAAGGCTCAGTCCATTGCAGGCCCTGATGGCACCCAGATACAGATCTTTGCTGACCTGGCTCCATCCACTCTTCTAAAACGAAAGCAATTAAAACCGGCCTTGTTAATCTTGATTAAAAATGGTATTAGGTACAGGTGGGGGTTTCCCTTCAGCCCATCATTCCAAGTGGGGGCGACTAATCATATCGTTCACACCTTAGATGAGTGCAATGCAGTTCTTTCAGATTTAAATCTCCTACTCAGAGAGGACACTCTTGAAATTCCTCAAGGAACAAGTTTGCCTCCTAGACCGGCAAGACAGTGGACAGAGGTCCAACAGTCCAGACGTCAAAGCAAACAACAGGATCAAATTTTAGCATCCACTACTTCGTCTCAAGGATCCTCAGCAACGATTTAAACTGGACAGATATTACGGGACTATGGAGAGGATATGGCAAAATGGAATGTCCAAGTAGCAGTTTGGAAGTTTACTACAGCGTATGGGGTTGGCGCATACTAGTGCAATGTGACTGATGGACGCACTTGATAGCATGACCACACTGGACTTACAGCATGGGAACTGAGAACTTGCGGCTAAAGGGACAATGTGCCACTCCTACAGGGTACTTCACACTCTACGCAGCATATTATAGCGCTACATGAAGTTTGTATTATAGTTCAAAGATCAGGGGACATGAGTAAATGAACTAAGTGATCTCTGGGTCCGGTGGTTAGAGAACCTTTACATGGGCTTCTAGGTAGAGGGTTAAATGTGGGTCAGGTCTTTAGATGTAGGCTCTATGATGGGGTATTATTTGGTAGATCTTAGGTATCTATAACCGATTGTTTGACTGATGTTTCTTCCTCAGTAGATGGGATTGGTAGGAAAAAGGGAGTTTTTATTATCCTCCTCTGGCACAAAAGTGCCTTAAGTAACTGGCTGAGGAAAGGTCAGGGTTTATATGTTACCACGTTTTAGTTATATGTGTTAAGTTTTTTCTCCCTCTTTTTTTTACTTCCAGATACCAGGCTACATGAGGAAATCCCGCCGCCTTCTTCAGTTCTACTTCCACCGTCCGTCAGATCTCAAGTACATGGGGTGGTATGGGGCGACAGAGATATTAACTGGGATTGGCAAAGCATCCTCATATCTATGGAGGTACCATGACAGACACCTCTTTGACTTTGTTTCACATAATGTCTGGGGTTTTAACTCCCAACTTAAGAGGCGCAAGGCCTTTTTTTGTCCTATAAACCCCTACATCCAGATGTGATTTTCCTACAGGAAACACATTTCACGCATAATAGACTTCCCACATTTTTACATAATGCATACCCGTTTTTTGTCGCTTCCACCCAACCTACTAAAAAAGCAGGAGTAGCTATCAAATCCAGATATTCAGGGGATCCAGATTGGTCACCATCATTTCAAATGCAGTCTCTTTGCAGGTGATTTTTTAAGCTCACTCACGAAACCTGCAACCTCCATCCCTGAACTACTATGCATTCTCACTCATTTTGGAAACCTCTCGGGACTCAAAATAAATGTGGCTAAGACGGAAGCATTAGGTACTGCACTCAGAGATTCAATATCTTAAGCAAAACTTTGATTTGTCCTGGCCTAAATCACACATTAAGTATTTAGGGGTGTCCATCACCTGTAAATTAGCAGATTTATATAAAACTAATTGTTTACCCTTGTACAAAGATTTGATGTTGGATTTACAGAGATGGTCGAAAGGTAGAATTTCATGGTTAGGCAGGATAAATGCGGTTAAAATGAATATTCTTCCCCAGCTTTTATACTTATTCCGCACACTTCCGATCCCAATTGTTTATAGGGATCTTGAGAGGTTTCTAAATCAAATCTTTAAATTCATATGGAACTACAAATCCAAATCTACCATGTACAAAAATAAAACCAAAGGGGGGCTTTCATGTCCCAACTTTAAATTGTATTATAAAGCAGCACAGCTCTCATTTATCCCCCTAGCGCACTCCTCGCAACACCATCCACTGTGGGTTTTTATAGAAAACTTGCAAATGCTCCCATACTCATGGGACACCATTATATGGCTTCCCAGGCCAAGTAATATCCTAGATAAATTAAGGACACAATGATCAAGCACTCATTGGTGATTTGGGTATGGGCGATTCATAATTATCATTTGGCCCCAAATTTGTCTAGCATATCCCCTATTATACCTAACCCACTTCTAACTATTCAGCTAACCCCAACGTCTAAAAATTGGTGGAGCTCCAGGAGGTTATTGACTTTTGGGGCCTGGTACCAAGTGGGTGCAGTGGTTACCTTCGAATATATGAGAGACAAATATATGTGAAATATATGTGACCCAAGATGCTAGGTGTTTCAGAGACTGTAGAGATTCAGGTACATTTTTACATATATGGTGGGTGTGTCCTAAAGTGAGGGGACTTTAGTCAGAAGTATTTGAGCTGGCTTCGAAAATCTTTAAAAATAAAAATGCACAAGTCCATTTAAGGTCTGCCTCCTGGGCCTTTCCAGCTCGCTTCTAACATCTCATCAGAATCGGCTACTGCAATTTCTGATGCTGGCCACAAAAAGCCACATTGCTCAGCAGTGGAAGTCCTCGAACTTGAGCCTGCAGGCAGTTAAGAATAAATTACATTTTATTTTGAATAATGAGCGAATAACCCATCTCCTGGAGGACTCAGTTCCTAAGTTTATGGATATTTGGCCTTCATGGTTAATGGAGCCCAATAGTATTTCACTGGAGTCCAGTACAAGCTGTTAAGTAATAGGTGAGATCTGGGGGAGTGAGTGGCCCTGGAAGAGGTGGACGGAGGTAAGAAATAATTGACATTATTTTTTAAACTTGGTAAATCTGTGAAAGAACTGTTCTATGATTCCCCCTCCCCCTTTTTTTTCCCCAGTTGGGAATTATACATGTTAAAAAAAAGATAGTTTTTGGCAAATGGCTCTCCGGGGAGGGTACTATGAAATTAATAATCTAACAATGTGATACTCCAGGATTATGAGCCTGGTTCGCAGATACAGGGTACAAGATGAAGTTGTATATGTGAAAGATGTATCTAACGGATATGAATGCTTACTCTTTGTAATGTGATTTACCATTGCCTAATAAAAATTACTTGTTAAAAAAAAAAAAAAATACATATGTATGAAGACTTTTTGCAATGTTATAATGAGCCCATAGCAGAATTTAAAGCATTAATGGAAATTTAAGAAGTCTTATTATGTCATGGATTAAGTTGTACCAGTTTGAATCTCCCAGATCCAGGAATTAGAGATGATATCAACTTTGATGACTATGACGCTGATGTTGAAAAATAAAAAACAGAAGAAAAAATTGCCACTTTAAATGTTTTGCAAAAGCACGCTTTCAATGCCATACAACAAGCACTAGATGATGATTTGCTCAAAGAGCGTTATTTTTATCTAGATGGACCCGGTGGATCTGGAAAAACTTATATATAAAATTTGTTGATGAGTTCATTTAGAGATAAAGGTGAAATTGCACTTCCCTTTGCAACAACTGAAACTGCTGTACTATTGTTAGAAGGTGGAAGAACAGTGCATAGTGGATTTAAGCTTCCAGTTCCAATTTTAGAAACATCAGTGTCCGATATTAGAATGAAATCAGATCAAGTAAATGAATAAAAAAAAGCTAAATTGATTATCATAGATGAGGCCACTATGATGTTGTGCCATGCTCTGCAATGTATTGATCGTTTATTGCGTAAAATCATGGGTAATGATTTGCCTTTTGGTTGAAAAGTCATGTTATTAGGTGGAGATTTCAGGCAAACATTACCTGTGGTTGTATGCGGAAATTGCGCAGACATTGTAGAAACATGTAAAAAGTCAAGTCCACTATGGAAAGAATTTACACACCTTCGATTAGAAAAAAATATAAGATCTGAAGGCCAAAATGAATTCAAAGATTGGCTAATTCAAATTGGAGAAGGAAAAAACAACTTAATAAATAATTTATCTGATGATGTTGAAATCCCTGTGGACATGATTTGTTAAGATTCACTCATATCAGCTGTATTTCCAAATGGAATAACTACAGAACATTTTTCAGGCCTTGCACAGAAAGTAATATTAACATCCAAAAATAAAGATGCTCTGGATCTCAATAACAAAATACTGAAATTAATTGACGCACCACAAAAAATTATTGCAGTGCAGATTCTGTTCTAGCTGATGACAAGGAGAGTGAATCTAATGTTACAACAGAATTTCTAAATACATTAACTTCCTCTGGAATGCCATGACCAGTTTTGAAACTCAAAAAAGGAGCAATTGTCATGTTACTGAAAAATATGATTTAAAAAAAAGGACTTTGTAATGGGACCAGATTAATTGTTAAGGATTTATGAGACCATTTCATACATGCAGAAATTCTGAATGGGACCCGTAAAGGTGAAGCAGTTTTCATACCAAGAATACATTTGGAGACACTTTCCCATTATTATGGCATTTGCTATGACCATTAATAAATCGCAAGGACAAACGTTTAACTTGGTTGGCTTATTTTTAGAAGAACCAGTATGTGCCCATGGACAACTCTATGCGGCATTTTCAAGATGCAAAAATCAACAAGAAATTAAAATTTTCATAAAAAAAAAAACGAGGGTGAATTATTAGATGATGGGCGAGTATTTACTAAAAATATTATCTACTATGAGGTGTTGTAAGTTATATCAAAAAAGGGCAACAAGAAAACACAAGAGAGACAAGAGAAAAAAACAAAGAATAGTGGTCATATTTCAAGGACTACCTTTTATGTATCTTGCGCTCTTTTCAGAGGGCCACTATTTTAAAACCAAATAAAACAGTGCTTACATGTCAAGGGTTCACTTTGACATCTCTTGGGATCTTTTTAGAGGACCACTATTTACAAAAAACAAAACAAAGAAAAGGACAGTAAAGTGGTTACATCCCAATGACAACCTTATTTGTCTGCTGGGCTCTTTTTAGAAGACCACTCTTTAAAAAAAAAAAAATACAGTGGGTACAACAAAACACAAAGTAAAACAAGCCTTCAGGAAAATTGACAAAGCACTCAACAAAGTTTCCAAATGCCATTGTTAACAACCGTATTCAAAAATAGAAGGGGTTTTCTAAATATTATAGCTTGTAGTTTTATTGAATGTACTTACTACTTGCATTCTATGTCATTAGAAGGTTAATTTAATGTATTTCAAGTTTGTTTATACAGTTGTTATAGGTTTCAGTCATTCTGATAATCATTTGCTTTTTAGTGGGTTATGACTTTCATTGTATGTATTTACCTGTATAATGACAGAGAGCGTATTGATCCAGGGAGTAATCAGATTGCCAGTATCTGGGGTCAGGAAGGAATTTATTTTTTTCCCATTTGACACAATTGGCAACATTTAGATGTTTATTTTTCTGTTTGCCTTCCTCTGATTTCAATATAAACATTTACAAATGTGTTAAATAACACGTAATGCATACTACTTTCATTCTATGTATTTCAGGTTTATTTGCCCAGTTGTTCTTACTTTCATTAACTATAATTAGCAGTTGAATTGTATTTTGTGATGTTCATTGTATGATTTTACGCCTTTTGGCCTTTTACTGTATAATTACTGAAAGAGTGTTGATCCAGGGAGTAATCCAATTAACAGTATCTGGGGTCAGAAAATAATTTATTTTTTACCCATTTGAGACAATTGCCTAAGTTTCACTGGGTTTTTTTCTGTTTGCCTTCCTCTGGATTAAATAAAAACATTTACACATGTGTTAAAGAACAAACAAACAAACAAACATTCTTAGAATACAAGGAGCATGCCCGTAAAAAATGATGGGATTAAAATTGTAAGGCTGGCAATGCTGTTTTGCCACACAATGTGAGGCTTTTGCTCCTCTGAGAACCCTCAGCATTCATCGCAAGCCTCTCCCCCATGTACTTTCCTGCTTTGCACTGATCACCTTTGGCGCTCATCGGGAGCCCCACGCTGAGCGCTTTGGTGCTCATCGTGGGGCTCGCAATGAGCATCTTCGGTGCTCATTGTGAGTCCAGCAATGAGTGCCAGCGGCATTCATCTCGTTGCTCACTTTGAGGGCTGAAGGCGCTCATTGCAAGCCTTTCCTCCGGCCGACTGTACGGGCCGCTCATTGCAAGTTTCGTTAACCTACAAGTTTTGTGCTTGGGATTCCCATGTGTCTCTTTCCAGCATCTCCCCCTGTCCCTACCCTGTGTGTTTCTCCTGTGTGTGTCTGCTGAATGTTTGCGTTATGCGCGGTGACTGCTGTAGGTTTTATTTTCAAAGTCCTGCTTGCCTGGCGTTGTTGGTGTGTGTTACTGTCTTTGCTGTTGTGCCTGGCTTTGCTCAGCGTTGTTTTCATTAAGTTTCAGAATTTTTAACGTTTTTCATCCACCATTTTTTTCCTCACTTAGCCGATTTTGGATTGACGAACAATATATCCCCAAAAATGGCTCAAATTCGATTTCAACCTGAGTGTGTTATTATATGTGTTAAATTATTCTTTTTGTTTTTAGGGTTTTTAGAGTAACGCGCTACGACTATATGCAGGCACCTGGTATATGCTAATGGTGTGACGTTACATGCGCGCCACGCCATGAGCATGTACTGGGTGCCGGCACCCGGTATATGCTAATGGCGTGGTGCGCATGTGACGTCACATGTGCGCCGGGTCAAGAAGAAGCGGAGGCCGGAGCAGAAGCAGGTAAGTGAGGGGAAAGGGAGAGAGAGGGTTTAGGTTGAGGAGGAAAATTGAGGAGGGTTTAGGTTGAGGAGAGAGGTTGAGGAGGGGGAGGGGAGTTTAGGTTGAGGAGGGAGGTTGAGAAGGGGGAGGTGGGTTTAGGTTGAGGAGGGGGGTTCAGGAGGGAGATGAGGAGGGGGAGGGGAGTTTAGGTTGAGGAGGGAGGTTGAGAAGGGGGAAGTGGGTTTAGGTTGAGGAGGGGGGTTCAGGAGGGGGGTTGAGGTGGGGGGGTTGAGGATGGGTGGTTGAGGATGGGGGTTGAGGATGAGGAGGGAGGTTGAGGATGGGGGGGTTGAGGATGAGGAGGGAGGTTGAGGATGAGGAGGGGGGTTGAGGATGGGGGGTTGAGGATGAGGAGGGGGTTGAGGATGAGGAGGGGGGTTGAGGATGGGGGGGTTGAGGATGAGGAGAGAGGTTGAGGATGAGGAGGGAGGTTGAGGATGAGGAGAGAGGTTGAGGATGAGGAGGGAGGTTGAGGAGGGGGGTTGAGGTTGAGGAGGGGGGTTGAAGTTTTTTTTCCTGAAATTTCCTTCTAAAAATGAGGTGCGTGTTATACGCCGGTGCGTGTTATATGCCGATAAATACGGTATCTAAGTTGCATGTTATAACAATAAACAAATTAACTAATAATTCCATGTATTTTGCTACCTTTACATACATATGGAATATGACATTGAAAAATAAAAAATATAAAAAAAAAACATGAAGGTTCAGGGGGAAGACACTCACATTGGGTGTCAAACAACATTTCTACACTTATATTTTAAAAACCCATCATTTTTAATGGGCCAGTAGCTAGTTATGTAATAATTATAAGGATAAATCAATATAATGTATACGTGTACGGGTATGAGGTAAAACAAGAATGTGTGTATTACATGTATTATAGTATGGGAATGGGGGGGGAGTAGGGGGGGTATTTAGCGTTTAGATGTGCTGTGGCCTCTCGCTATGTATAGCTATGTGTACATATTAATGTATATGTGTGAATTATGTGATATCACTAATTATGTGAGTTGTTAATTAAGTGTTAACATATCTTAGTGGTCAAAATAACAAAAAAAACTCAAAACAGGTCTTTCTCTCTCTCTCTCCAAAGTTCAGAAACCCACCAACACCTAGACCTGTGTGTTCACTTGCTCAGCTACAGCACAGTCAGGGACTTACGTTTCCGATACTCATTTAAGTAATGTATAGTGATGTTGCAAACATAAAATTTTCGGTTCGCGAACCGCGAACGAGAACCGCCACAAATGTTCGTGAACCGGCGAACCCAGCGAACCGCCATAGACTTCAATGGGCAGGCGGATTTTAAAACCCGCAGGGACTCTTTCTGGCCACAATAGTGATGGTAAAGTTGTTTCAAGGGGACTAACACCTGGACTGTGGCATGCCGGAGGGGGATCCATGTCAAAACATCCAATGGAAAATTACATAGTTGATGCAGAGTCTGGTTTCAATCCATAAAGGGCATAAATAACCTAACATCCCCCTCCATCATCATCCTCCCCTGTATCTCTTTACCCCCTCCCTCATCATCCTCCCCTGTGTCTCCTTCCCCCTTCCTCATCATCCTCCCCTGTGTCTCATCCCCCCTCCCTCATCATCCTTCCACCTCCCTCATCATCCTCCCCTGTATCTCTTCACCCCCTCCCTCATCATCCTTCCCTGTGTCTCTTCCCCCCTCCATCATCATCCTCTCCTGTGTCTCTTTCCCCCCTCCCTCATCATCCTCCACTGTGTCTCTTTTCCCCCTCCCTCATCATCTTCCCCTGTGTCTCTTCCCCCCCTCCCTCATCATCCTCCCCTGTGTCTCTTTCCCCCCTCCCTCATCATCCTCCCCATCCATTGATGATTAGGGGGGAAGAGACACAGGGATAAGTGTGAGGGGTGTTAGGGTAAGGGGTGTTAGGGATAAGGGTGAGGGGGTTAGGTGTTAGGGTGAGGGGTGTTAGGGCTAAGTGTGAGGGGAGTTAGGGTGAGGGGTGTTAGGGATAAGTGTAAGGGGTGTTAGGGTGAGGCATGTTAGGAATAAGTGTGAGGGGTGTTAGGTCTTAGTGATAAGTGTGAGAATGTTAGGGTTAGGTGTTAGGTTGATGGGTGTTATGGATAAGTGTGAGGGGTGTTAGGGTTAGGGTAAGGGGTGTTAGGGATAAGTGTGAGGGGTGTTAGAGTTAGGTGTTAGGGTGAGGGGTGTTAGGGATAGGTGTGAGGGGTGTTAGGGTTAGGGTGAGGGGTGTTAGGGATAAGTGTGTGGGGTGTTAGGGTTAGGGTGAGGGGTGTTAGGGATAAGTGTGAGGGGTGTTAGGGTTAGGGTGAGGGGTGTTAGGGATAAGTGTGAGTGGTGTTAGGGTTAGGTGTTATGGTGAGGGGTGTTAGGGATAAGTGTGAGGGGTGTTAGGGTTAGGGTAAGGGGTGTTAGGGATAAGTGTGAGGGGTGTTAGGGTTAGGGTGAGGGGTGTTAGGGATAAGTGTGAGGGGTGTTAGGGTTAGGTGTTAGGGTGAGGGGTGTTAGGGATAAGTGTAAGGGGTGTTAGGGTTAGGTGTTAGGGTAAGGGATGTTAGGGTTAGGTGTTAATGATAAGTGTGAGGGGTGTTAGGGTAAGGGGTGTTAGGGATAAGTGTGAGTGGTGTTAGGGTTAGGGTGAGGGGTGTTAGGGATAAGTGTGAGGGGTGTTAGGGTTAGGTTAAGTGGTGTTAGGGATAAGTGTGAGGGGTGTTAGGGTTAGGGTAAGGGGTGTTAGGGATAAGTGTGAGGGGTGTTAGGGTTGGGTGTTAGGGATAAGTGTGAGGGGTGTTAGGGTTAGGGTAAGGGGTGTTAGGGATAAGTTTGAGGGGTGTTAGGGTTAGGCTGAGGGGTGTTAGGGATAAGTGTGAGGGGTGTTAGGGTTAGGGTGAGGGGGTTAGGGATAAGTATGAGGAGTGTTAGGGTTAGGTGTTAGGGTGAGGGGTGTTAAGGATAAGTGTAAGGGGTGTTAGGGTGAGGCATGTTAGGAATAAGTGTGAGGGGTGTTAGGTCTTAGGGATAAGTGTTAGGGGTGTTAGGGTTAGGTGTTAGGTTGATGGGTGTTATGGATAAGTGTGAGGGGTGTTAGGGTTGGGTGCTAAGGTGAGGGGAGGATGATGATAAGGGGGGGGGAGAGACACAGGGGTGTCCTTGCAGCAGAGATCAAAAGAGTCCTTCAGGACTGTATTGCACACTGTGTACAGTAGCCTCCTCTCAGTAAGACTGCAAGTTAGTTATGATTCCAAAATGGCTGCTGTCCATGAGGTAGAAGGCTCTGGAAGGGAGTGTATGCTGCTGATTGGCTGGAATGTGTCTGCTGACTGTGACATGCAGGGTCAAAGTTTGCTCAATGATAAAGTATAGGGGGTGGGTCGAATATCGCATATGTTCGCAGTTCGCCGCGAACGCGAACATGCTATGTTCGCCGGGAACAGTCTGCCGGCGAACTATTCGCCACATCTCTAGTAATGTATCTTGTAGGTCACTTTACTAACAATAATCATTCTAAGGCTTATAATGTATATGATACCATGATACCATATTGCAGAACTTCCTATAATATCATATAGCAACTCATTGGAAATGTTTGGCAAGATCATTAGATATCACTTCATTGGAGTCTTCTGCATATATAAAATATATACCATGCTAAATTTATACATTTTTAATTTTGACTGTATTTTATAAAATAAAATGCAACATTTCCTGGGATTCCTTGTAAACTCTTTTAAAAATTGTAATTTAAAAACAGAACATGTTTTATACCTTTACATATTTCCAGCAATACCATTCAGATTTTGTTTTTAGATGTATTTAGCTTTAAAAATGTACATATACCAAAGCTTATGGAGAAATATTTCATATGTGTATTGACTTGTGTTATTGATTCTATAAAAGTATTCACCTCATTTGCATATCAATAATTTTTTGAATCCCATGCAACAAAACCAAAATCTTTATATAGGAAGAACAACAAAGTCAGAGGTGCTCATCAGAGAACGAACCAACCTTAATAGGTTAGTTCTATAGCCATGATAAGCCACTCTGAGAGCAACCTCTTTTAGCTCACTTGCGCCCTTCACAGGGAGAAATATCCTGTAGTATATCAGTCTGGTCCCACTCAAAAGAGTGAGCCAGCCCCGAAATACCAGGCAATTCTACCCTGAACAGGAGAAACAGCAAACCCCAGACGCGTTTCGGCCTTTATGGACCTCGTCAGTGAGGTGCAGCTGAACTCCCTAAGGCGCAGTGAGCAAGGGGTCCACGTCTGGAGTCCCCTATTACCCTTAGGGAGACTAAACCCTAAAGGTAATTTGCATATACAGAACAACAAAGTCAGAGGTGCTCATCAGAGAACGAACCAACCTTAATAGGTTAGTTCTATAGCCATGATAAGCCACTCTGAGAGCAACCTCTTTTAGCTCACTTGCGCCCTTCACAGGGAGAAATATCCTGTAGTATATCAGTCTGGTCCCACTCAAAAGAGTGAGCCAGCCCCGAAATACCAGGCAATTCTACCCTGAACAGGAGAAACAGCAAACCCAGACGCGTTTCGGGCTTTATGGGCCTCGTCAGTGAGGTGCAGCTGAACTCCCTAAGGCGCAGTGAGCAAGGGGTCCACGTCTGGAGTCCCCTATTACCCTTAGGGAGACTAAGCCCTAAAGGTAATTTGCATATACAGAACAACAAAGTCAGAGGTGCACATCAGAGAACGAACCAACCTTAATAGTTTAGTTCTATAGCCATGATAAGCCACTCTGAAAGCAACCTCTTTAAGCTCACTTGCGCCCTTCACAGGGAGAAATATCCTGTAGTATATCAGTCTGGTCCCTCTCAAAAGAGTGAGCCAGCCCCGAAATACCAGGCAATTCTACCCTGAACAGGAGAAACAGCAACCCCCAGACGCGTTTCGGCCTTTATGGGCCTCATCAGTGAGGTGCAGCTGAACTCCCTAAGGCGCAGTGAGCAAAGGGTCCACGTCTGGAGTCCCCTATTACCCTTATGGAGACTAAACCCTAAAGGTAATTTGCATATACAGAACAACAAAGTCAGAGGTGCTCATCAGAGAACGAACCAACCTTAATAGATTAGTTCTATAGCCATAATAAGCCACTCTGAGAGCAACCTCTTTTAGCTCACTTGCGCCCTTCACAGGGAGAAATATCCTGTAGTATATCAGTCTGGTCCCACTCAAAAGACTGAGCCAGCCCCGAAATACCAGGCAATTCTACCCTGAACAGGAGAAACAGCAAACCCCAGACGTGTTTCGGCCTTTATGGGCCTCATCAGTGAGGTGCAGCTGAACTCCCTAAGGCGCAGTGAGCAAGGGGTCCATGTCTGGAGTCCCCTATTACCCTTAGGGAGACTAAACCCTAAAGGTAATTTGCATATACAGAACAACAAAGTCAGAGGTGCTCATCAGAGAACGAACCAACCTTAATAGGTTAGTTCTATAGCCATGATAAGCCACTCTGAGAGCAACCTCTTTTAGCTCACTTGCGCCCTTCACAGGGAGAAATATCCTGTTAGTATATCAGTCTGGTCCCACTCAAAAGAGTGAGCCAGCCCCAAAATACCAGGCAATTCTACCCTGAACAGGAGAAACAGCAAACCCCAGACGCGTTTCGGCCTTTATGGGCCTCGTCAGTGAGGTGCAGCTTAACACCTAACCCTAACATCCCTTACCCTTTTTTGTTTATGCAAATTACCCTTAGGGTTTAGTCTCCCTAAGGGTAATAGGGGACTCCAGACGTGGACCCCTTGCTCACTGTGCCTTACGGAGATCAGCTGCACCTCACTGACGAGGCCCATAAAGGCCGAAACGTGTTTGGGGTTTGCTGTTTCTCCTGTTCAGGGTAGAATTGCCTGGTATTTCAGGGCTGGGTCACTCTTTTGAGTGGGACCAGCCTGATATTCTACAGGATATTTCTCCCTGTGGAGGGCACAAGTGAGCTAAAAGAGGTTGCTCTCAGAGTGGCTTGTCATGGCTATAGAACTAACCTATTAAGGTTGGTTTGTTCTCTGATGAGTGCATCTTACTTACCCTTTTTTTTTTTTTGTTTATATAGGAAGACAATGAATTTTGATGTTACTTGATTGTTACTTGAAGAATCATAAAAACATTTTTTTTCTCCCAGTCATTTACTTTAACACTGGCCCATACTCAACAAGGATCAAATTAGTAATGATGATTACTTTTTGTGACCCTTGTTGTATATACTCATGTTTGTTCTCAATTTCTTTTCATAACTCACTGTCAGTATGTCAAACTGTAGCATTAAATACCCTGGCTTTTTTCACAATGAAGCAGCTTTCCCAAACAGCCATGCTATGTTTATATTATTTTCTTTAAAAACCCAGAGAAAAGAGAGAAGAAATTCTAGAGGTAGTCATCCTATCTCTTCTTACTTATTTACTTCATCTCCTCCTGAAATAGATGTACTAGCTTTACAAATCATATATTGATTACACAGCTCTTCTCCTCTTTCATAACCATGTTCCATCTATATCTCAGAGATGATGCATTACATTCAATGGAAGTGCTAGTGAATGGAGGGCCCCTTTGAAAAATAATTTAGGGCCTCCTTGCAACTTCTCTATCCACTCCTTGGGGTCAATTAAAATGTCCAAAGTGTAAGTAATTGTCAGTTCACCCCTATGATGTAATTATCTGCCATCTTCATCTAATAAATTAAGATTCCTCATTTACTGCCAGTACCATGTGCTCCATTGTGCTCCACACCTACTGCACCAGCAGTAGCTCCATCACTAATTCATTACCTCTACTTACGTCTTGCATTATCTCTCCTCCCTATTCCTTACAGTCATAGAAGTAATTTTTTGCTAAACTTGTTTTCCCTTACTTACTCAAACCATAGGAACATCTCAAAGGCACATCTCAAAGACAGCCCTTCACAAATTATCTCAGGCCTCCTTACCTCATCTCAGGTGAAAAAGTATTTAGTAAATTCCATCACCCATGTTACTCCATGTACTGGCCAGAGGACATCCACCTGGGGAGATCTGTCCCACCCTCTGGAGGAGGAGATAAACAATGGTGCTAGACTCAGCAAAACTAAAAGTAAGTTGTAAAACCTACATGGAAATGTTTTCTCCCAATATTTACATTATTGATATAACTCATCTGTCATAACCCTAAGGTTGAGGGGTCCATATTACTCTAAAACCCTCCTGCCTTCAATTAGAGGATCAAACCTCTGGCTTGTGAGGAGAGACTCAGGACTATCACTCAAGATTAGTGATGTCCCAAACAGTTCGCCGGATAACTATTTGCAGCCATTTTCGCATGTTCGCGTGCGCATCGAACCGCGAACACATGCGCTTTTCGGTCCACCCCCTATTCTTTATCATTGAGGAAACTTTGACCCTGCACCTTACAGTCAGCAGACACATTCCAGCCAATCAGCAGCATACACTCCCTTCCAGGGCCTTCCATCTGAAGGACAGACTCCATTTTAGAATCATTCTGAATCTACATTCGTTGAGAGAGGAGATATATTCTACCTGCTGCTGATTTAATAGGGAAATAGATAGCCAGGCTGTGTATTTAGCTTTCACTACACACCAAAAGGACTCATTTGATATCTGCTGCAAGGACAGCAACTCAAAAAGCCCTTTTTAGGGCTAGAACATCATTTATTTTATTATTTTTTCTGTGTAATCTAATTGCATATGCCTGCCTGCTAGCGTGTGTGTGAGACCTATTACATCTACTCTGCCAACTTTTGCCAGTGCACAGTGACACTCATATCTACTGCAAACGTAGTTTACAGTGAAATAAAAGAACCCTTTTTTCACTGTAATCGACTGAATATCAGTTGCCTGCCTACAGGCGTGTGCGTGTGGCCTATTGCATCTAGTCTGCCAACTTTTGCCAGTGCACAGTGACACTCATATCTAGTGCAACCGTAGTGTACAGTGAAATAAAAGAACCCTTTTTTACTGTAATCGATTGAATATCAGTTGCCTGCCTACAGGCGTGTGTGTGAGGCCTATTGCATCTACTCTGCCAACTTTTGCCCATGCACAGTGACACTCATATCTAGTGCAACCGTAGTTTACAGTGACATAAAACAACCCTTTTTTTACTGTAATCGATTGAATATCAGTTGCCTGCCTACAGGCGTGTGTGTGAGGCCTATTGCATCTAGTCTGCCAACTTTTGCCAGTGCACAGTGACACTCATATCTAGTGCAACCGTAGTGTGCAGTGACATAAAACAACCCTTTTTTGACTGTAATCGATTGAATATCAGTTGCCTGCCTACAGGCGTGTGTGTGAAGCCTATTGCATCTAGTCTGCCAACTTTTGCCAGTGCACAGTGACACTCATATCTAGTGCAACCGTAGTGTACAGTGAAATAAAAGAACCCTTTTTTGACTGTAATCAATTGAATATCAGTTGCCTGTCTACAGGCGTGTGTGTGAGGCCTATTGCATCTAGTCTGCCAACTTTTGCCAGTGCACAGTGACACTCATATCTAGTGCAACCGTAGTGTACAGTGAAATAAAAGAACCCTTTTTTTACTGTATTCGATTGAATATCAGTTGCCTGTCTACAGGCGTGTGTGTGAGGCCTATTGCATCTAGTCTGCCAACTTTTGCCAGTGCACAGTGACACTCATATCTAGTGCAACCGTAGTGTGCAGTGACATAAAACAACTCTTTTTTGACTATAATCGATTGAATATCAGTTGCCTGTCTACAGGCGTGTGTGTTTGGCCTATTGCATCTAGTCTGCCAACTTTTGCCAGTGCACAGTGACACTCATATTTAGTGCAACCGTAGTGTACAGTGAAATTAAAGAACCCTTTTTTTACTGTAATCGATTGAATATCAGTAGCCTGCCTAAAGGCGTGTGTGTTTGGCCTATTGCATCTAGTCTGCCAACTTTTGCCAGTGCACAGTGACACTCATATCTAGTGCAACCGTAGTGTACAGTGAAATTAAAGAACCCTTTTTTTACTGTAATCGATTGAATATCAAAAGCCTGCCTACAGGCGTGTGTGTTTGGCCTATTGCATCTAGTCTGCCAACTTTTGCCAGTGCACAGTGACACTCATATCTAGTGCAACCGTAGTGTACAGTGAAATTAAAGAACCCTTTTTTTACTGTAATCGATTGAATATCAGTAGCCTGCCTAAAGGCGTGTGTGTGAGGCCTATTGCATCTAGTCTGCCAACTTTTGCCAGTGCACAATGACACTCATATCTAGTGCAACCGTAGTGTGCAGTGACATAAAACAACCCTTTTTTTTACTGTAATCGATTGAATATCAGTAGCCTGCCTAAAGGCGTGTGTGTGAGGCCTATTGCATCTAGTCTGCCAACTTTTGCCAGAGCCCAGTGACACTCATATCTGGTGTCACAGTAGCTTGCACCCATAGTACCACTAATCGTAAAAAAAATGACAGGCAGAGGCAGGCCACCCCTCAGGGGCCGTCATGATCGTGGTGCTGTGATTCCCTTTGGCCCTAGAATAATGCCCAGTTTTCAGAGGCAACGTACCCTGAACTTGAACAGTTCTGAGGACATGGTTGACTGGCTAACACAGGACACCCAATCTTCTACAGCTTCCGCTCGGAACCTAGACGCACCATCCTCCTCCAGCTTAGCTTCGGGCACCTCTCCAGTTACCACTCGCCCGCCTGCCCCCACCACCAACACTAGCACCACAGCCGCTTCACTTGATCCGTCAGCAGAGTTATTTACACATCCGTTGGAAGAAATGAGTGATGGACAAACATTAGTGCCAGAGGATGTAGATAACAGGGATATGTCCCAGTCAGACAGCATTACACACATGGACGTACGGTCTGATGATGATGATGTTGTACCCGGTGCTGCTTCCTTTGTTGAGTTGTCAGATACAAGTGAAGCGGTTGATGATGACGTTGCGTCCGTGGATGTCACGTGGGTGCCCGCTATAAGAGAAGAAGAACAGGAGGAAAGTTCAGATGGGGAGACAGAGAGGAGGAGGAGACGAGTTGGAAGCAGCGGGAGGTCGTCGAAAGTAGCTAGTGGAACAGTCAGGCAGCATGCATCGGCACCTGGGGTCAGCCAGACAGCACACCAGTCAACGCATGCTGTTGCCACCACCAGAATGCCGTCATTGAAGAGCTCAGCAGTGTGGCAATTTTTCGTGTGTCTGCCTAAGACAACAGTGATGCCATTTGCAACCTGTGCGAAAAGAAACTGAGTCGTGGGAAGTCCAAAACCCCCCTACGTACAACTTCTTTGCGAAGGCACATGATGTCACATCACAAACGCCTATGGGATCAACACATGAGTACAAGCAGCACACAAAGTCAAAGCCGCCATCCTCCTCCTGGTCCAGCATCTTCAGCCACGTCAACCACTGCTGCCCTGCTTGCCCCCTCTCAACCATCCGCCACTCCGTGTCTCGCCCTGAGCAGTCCCTGCTCATCTGCCCACAGTCAGGTGTCTGTCAAGGACATGTTTGAGCGTAAGAAGCCAATGTCACAAAGTCACCCCCTTGCCCGGCAACTGACAGCTGGCTTGTCTGAACTCTTAGCCCGCCAGCTTTTACCATACAAGCTGGTGGAGTCTGAGGCGTTCAAAATTTTTTTTAGCTATTGGGACACCACAGTGGAAGGTACCCGGACGAAATTTCTTTGCACAAAAGGCAATCCCCAACCTGTACTCCATTGTGCAAAAGGAAGTAATGGCATCTCTGGCACACAGTGTTTGGGCAAGGGTCCATCTGACCACGGATAGATGGTCTGCAAAGCATGGTCAGGGCAGGTATATCACCTACACTGCGCATTGGGTAAACCTGGTGTCGGCTGTCAAGCATGAATATGTGGCTCTGCAGAGGAGTTGGTGACACCGCCATGACTTGCAAGCAGGCCTGCTGACACCTCCTGTACTCCTCCTACTCCATCCTCTTCCATAACCTCCTCGGCTGAGTCCTCTTCTGCTGCTGCTATGTCTTGCTCCCCATCAACGGCACCCCCCCGCTCCACAGGTACTATTCCACATCCCGGATACGGCAATGTCACGCCGTCTTGGGGTTGACTTCCCTGAAAGCAGAGAGTCACACCGGACCAGCACTCCTGTCCGCCCTGAATGCACAGGTGGATCAGTGGCTGACTCCGCACCAACTGGAGATCGGCAAAGTGGTTTGTGATGTGTGTAATCTGATTGTACAATGCTTTGTGCATAAGCACCCAGGTTTACAGGATGTCCTGAAGCAGGAAAGGAAGGTGTGTGCCCATTTCAGGCGTTCCTACACGGCCATGGCGCACTTTACAGATATCCAGCGGCAAAACAACATGCCAGCGAGGCGCTTGATTTTAGACAGCCCGACACGTTGGAATTCAACACTCCTAATGTTCGACCGCCTGCTCCAACAAGAAAAGGCCATTAAAGAGTATTTGTATGACCGGGGTGCTAGGACAGCCTCTGCGGAGCTGGGGATTTTTTTGCCACGTTACTGGTCGCTCATGCGCAATGCCTGTAGGCTTATGCATCCTTTTGAGGAGGTGACAAACCTGGTCAGTCGCACCCAGGGCACCATCAGCGACATCATACCATTTGTTTTCTTTCTGGAGCGTGCTCTGTGAAGAGTGCTGGATCAGGCCGTAGATGAGCGTGAAGAGGAAGAGGAAGAGTTGTGGTCACCATCACCGCCAGAAACAGCCTTATCAGCATCGTTTTCTGGACCTGCGTCAACACTGGAAGAGGATTGTGAGGAAGAGGAGGAATGTGGCTTTGAGGAGGAGGAGGAAGACCAACCACAACAGGCATCCCAGGTTGCTCGTTGTCACCTATCTGGTACCAGTGGTGTTGTACGTGGCTGGGGGGAAGAACATACCTTCAGTGAGATCACTGAGGACGAGGAACGGGACATGACTAGCTCAGCATCCAACCTTGTGGGGTCTTTCATGCTGTTGTGCCTGTTGAGGGACCCTCGTATAAAAAGGATGAAGGAGAACGACCTGTACTGGGTATCCACGCTAATAGATCCCCAGTATAAGCAGAAAGTGCCTGAAATGTTACCGAATTACCACAATTCGGAAAAGAAGCAGCACTACCAAAATAAATTAAAAAGTATGCTTTACACAGCGTTTAAGGGTGATGTCACAGCACAAAGGCAATCTAACAGCGGAAGAGGTGAACATAATCCTCCTCCTCCCACGACCACGCCGGCAAGGAGAGGACGATTTACAGACGTGTTGTTGATGGAGGACATGCAGAGCTTTTTAAGTCCTATGCATCGCCACAGCCCTTCGGGGTCCACCCTCAGAGAACGACTTGACCGTCAGGTAACAGACTACCTAGCCATAACTACAGATATCGACACTATGAGGAGCGATGAACCCCTTGACTACTGGGTGTGCACGCTTGCCCTGTGGCCTGAGCTATCCTAATTTGCCATAGAACTTCTGTCCTGCCCCGCTTCAAGTGTCCTGTCAGAAAGGACCTTCAGTGCAGCAAGAGGTTTTGTCACTGATAAGAGAAGTCGCCTAGGTCAAAAAAGTCTAGATTACCTCACCTTTATTAAGATGAATAAGGGATAGATCCCGAAGGGACTGACAGTGGGCGATACATTTGATTAAAAAAGGCCTAATAGATGAGCTGCCTTGAGCTAATAATTGTCCACAAACTAACATAATTTTTTCTGGTCGCTGCAACAATACCTAATTTTTGCATTTAAATTCTTTTATTGTCAGAAGGCGTACAGCATGTAATGAAAGATAAAGCATTTTTGAACAGTCTTGTATAACAGTTGTGCAAAAATACATATTTACAATAAAGACATTTTGGGAAAGTTAGCTGGTTATTCCTTCTTATTTTTACTTTTTAGCATAATAATTTTTCTTCTTTTTTACTGTGATTGCAATTTAAGAGATACCTAAAACATGGTAAAACAGACAATAGTAAAGAGTATATCTGCAGGAAACACCAAAGTCCTATTAGCTATCATCCCTCCAGCAGTATTAGCTTATTTTTTACAATATTTAACCTGGGCAATCACCCTTGGGTTACGCTAGGACAGGCTTCAGTGAGCGACCTCTCGTTCCTGGGATGATTTTGCCGCCGGTTGCTTCTGAAGGGTCTCCAGGGCTTCCCCACTACGGTCCTTCCCCCAGTTTTGCTTCAACCAGTAACAAATGTTTTATATTTGTAAAGCAACCTAATGATCCCCCTTGATAGAGGTTTATTTTTACAAATTTTGGAGAACCAATTTAAGACCGGTGTCCCCTGTTTCTGGGTCAGGGAGTGTGTGAAATGCCTCAGCCTACAGTAATTGTAATGTTCTGACAGCGGTAGCTCATGCTTGTCCCTCAGTCTATCTAGTTTCTTTGACCTCCACCAGTGTTGTGATGTTGTGCTCATGTGTTTCGGGGCCTGAGGGTGCTCAAGAATTGGGGTCATTTGGGTGGATCCAGGGAACAAACCCGTGTGTTTCTTGGCCCATTTCCAGTATGATAGTGAGTGTCTGATTAGGGGGTTTGGCAAGTTTTTAAGGATCTGAGGCAATTCTGATAGCCAAGCCACCTTGTCCCAGGTTAAGGGCCTTAAAGTGTGGTTCTCTAAATACACCCAGGCCGGTTGATGACATATAGAATGTGCTATTGTAAGGAAAGATAGGTGACGGAACAGGTATTAAAATGATAGGAATAAATAGTACAACTTAATACACCACTACTATCTGGTGGAACCTTAGATTGCACGTGCAGTGCCCCAAATTCGAAGTAGGAGGTCCGACCAAGCATCTTTTTCCATCTCCCTGTTCCAAAAATCCATGCCATATACATGTCCCCTGATAGGTGATGTAACAGGTATTAAACTGATAGGAATGAATAGTATAACTTAATACACCACTCATATCTGGTGGCACCTTAGATTGCACGTGCAGTGCCCCAAATTCGAAGTAGGAGGGCCGACCAAGCATCTTTTTCCATCTCCCTGTTCCAAAAATCCATGCCATATACACGTCCCCTGATAGGTGACGTAACAGGTATTAAACTGATAGGAATGACTAGTACAACTTAATACACCACTCCTATCTGGTGGCACCTTAGATTGCACGTGCAGTGCCCCAAATTCGAAGTGGGAGGACTGACCAAGCATCTTTTTCCATCTCCCTGTTCCAAAAATCCATGCCATATACACGTCCCTTGATAGGTGACGTAACAGGTATTAAACTGATAGGAATGAGTAGTACAACTTAATAAACCACTCTTATCTGGTGGCACCTTAGACTGCACGCGCAGTGCCCCAAATTAGAAGTAGGAGGTCCGACCAAGCATTTTTTTTCCATCTCCCTGTTCCAAAAATCCATGCCATATACACGTCACCTGATAGGTGACGTAACAGGTATTAAACTGAAAGGAATGATTAGTATAACTTAATACACCACTCCTATCTGGTGGCACCTTAGATTGCACGTGCAGTGCCCCAAATTCGAAGTAGGAGTTCCGACCAAGCATCATTTTCCATCTCCCTGTTCCAAAAATCCATGCCATATACACGTCCCCTGATAGGTGACGTAACAGGTATTAAACTGATAGGAATGAGTAGTACAACTTAATACATCACTCCTATCTGGTGGCACCTTAGATTGCACGCGCAGTGCCCCAAATTTGTAGTGGGAGGACCGACCAAGCATCTTTTTCCATCTCCCTGTTCCAAAAATCCATGCCATATACACGTCCCCTGATAGGTGATGTAACAGATATTAAACTGATAGGAATGAATAGCATAACTTAATACACCACTCCTATCTGGTGGCACCTTTCCTATCTGGTGGCACCTTAGATTGCATGTGCAGTGCCACAAATTCGAAGTAGGAGGTCCGACCAAGCATCTTTTTCCATCTCCCTGTTCCAAAAATCCATGCCATATACACACGTCCCCTGATAGGTGACGTAACAGGTATTAAACTGATAGGAATGAGAAGTGCAACTTAATACACCACTCCTATCTGGTGGCATCTTAGATTGCACGTGCAGTGCCCCAATTTCGAAGTAGGAGGTCCGACCAAGCATCTTTTTCCATCTCCCTGTTCCAAAAATCCATGCCATATACACGTCACCTGATAGGTGACGTAACAGGTATTAAACTGAAAGGAATGATTAGTATAACTTAATACACCACTCCTATCTGGTGGCACCTTAGATTGCACGTGCAGTGCCCCAAATTCGAAGTAGGAGTTCCGACCAAGCATCATTTTCCATCTCCCTGTTCCAAAAATCCATGCCATATACACGTCCCCTGATAGGTGACGTAACAGGTATTAAACTGATAGGAATGAGTAGTACAACTTAATACATCACTCCTATCTGGTGGCACCTTAGATTGCACGCGCAGTGCCCCAAATTTGTAGTGGGAGGACCGACCAAGCATCTTTTTCCATCTCCCTGTTCCAAAAATCCATGCCATATACACGTCCCCTGATAGGTGATGTAACAGATATTAAACTGATAGGAATGAATAGCATAACTTAATACACCACTCCTATCTGGTGGCACCTTTCCTATCTGGTGGCACCTTAGATTGCATGTGCAGTGCCACAAATTCGAAGTAGGAGGTCCGACCAAGCATCTTTTTCCATCTCCCTGTTCCAAAAATCCATGCCATATACACACGTCCCCTGATAGGTGACGTAACAGGTATTAAACTGATAGGAATGAGAAGTGCAACTTAATACACCACTCCTATCTGGTGGCATCTTAGATTGCACGTGCAGTGCCCCAATTTCGAAGTAGGAGGTCCGACCAAGCATCTTTTTCCATCTCTCTGTTCCAAAAATCCATGCCATATACACGTCCCCTGATAGGTGACGTAACAGGTATTAAACTGATAGGAATGAATAGTACAACTTAATACACCACTCCTTTCTGGTGGCACATTACATTGCACGCGCAGTGCCCCCAAATTCGAAGTAGGAGGTCCGACCTAGCATCTTTTTCCATCTCCCTGTTCCAAAAATCCATGCCATATACACGTCCCCTAATAGTGGACGTAACAGGGATTAAACCGATAGGAATAGTACTACTTAACAGTACACACCTTATAATAACGCAGACAGAGGCAACGCATTTAATCTTCCATGCTGGGCAGTGGAATCACCCAGACTCTGACCTGTGTATAATCTTCCATGCTGGGCAGTGGAAGCCCCCAGACTCTGACCTGTGTATAATATTCCATGCTGGGCAGTGGAAGCCCCCAGACTCTGACCTGTGTATAATCTTCCATGCTGGGCAGTGGAAGCTCCCAGACTCTGGGAGTCTGAAGAAGAGGAGTCAGAGGAGGAAGGTGGTTTTGAGGAGGTGGAAGACCAAACACAGCAGGCGTCCCAGGGGGCTTGTTGTCACCTTTCGGGGACCCTTAGTGGCTGGGTGGAGGAAGAGACCTTCAATGACATCAGTGAGGACAAGGAACGAGACATGGCTAGCTTGGTATCCAACCTTGTGCAAATGGGGAGTTTGCGGTTGTGCAAAGGGACTGTTTGCGTTTGTTTGCGGTGCATTAAACAGGGAGATTGGTCTGTTACTGTTAAGCGGGTATAACCCTTACACTACCTGATCGATACAACATCATACCTGATGTTTTAAAGCATGTTATTCCAAACAATTTAGGAATGTTAGGTAATTTATGCCCTTTATGGCTTAAAACCAGACTCTGCATCAACTATGTAATTTTCCGTGGGAGTTTTGCCATGGATCCCCCTCTGGCATGCCACAGTCCAAGTGTTAGTCCTCTTGAAACAACTTTCCCATCACTATTGTGGCCAGAAAGAGTCCCTGTGGGTTTTGAAATTCGCCTGCCCATTGAAGTCTATGGCGGTTCGCAAATGTTCGTCCGTTCGCAAACATTTGATGGAATTCGCGTTCACGGTTCGCAAACTGAAAATTTGATGTTCGCGACATCACTAGCCAGAGTGCATCTCTGGAAAACCCAATAGACAGTGGCGGAGCTAGTGAATGAAGGACCCCAGTATAAAAAATGAAATTTGGGCTTACTGACAATTTTTTTTGTGCCAGGCCCATCCCCTCTGCCAACAATATATCTAACTATGTACTAATGTATTATATATAAATATATATTATTATTTGCTTTTTATTTCTACAGAAACTCTCTCTCTCTTATTTCCCACGTTCCTCCGTTGTCTATCTGTCCTCCTCCCTATTTGTCCTCTCCCCTCATCCGTCTCATCTCTCCCCTGTCTATCATCTTTGATCCTCTTGCAAGCTCCCCCCCCTCATCCCTGCAGCTCAGCCTCTGGGCTAGCGGCTCCTCCTCCCCCGGGACTCCAGTTCTGATGTTTCCAGGCAAAGAAATCAAGACTGAGAGTGCAATGAGGCAGAGAGGCCCAGGGGTGCAGAGGTATGGTCCTAAATTGTAATAAGAGAACTGAGTACGCTTCCCATAGTTGTAAATATTATTATATATATATTTAAATATAAATCAGAAAGATAATCAGAGAGTGTAAAGCTATATGTTAATTGGTATTAGAAGAGAAATAAAAATAGACACTCCATTCTAATTATCATGTCTGCTAGTTAGTGTATTCAAGGAGAGAGATAACATAGTTTTAAAAAAAAATTGTATTATTACATATTAAAAATAGATATAAGATATTCAATAACAACGACGATTAAAATATAAAATATTGCACCTTCCGGATGGCCACTGTGAAAGTTTTTCTAATATTTAAAGATATTATAGAATTAATCTTGCTGTATTAGGACAGACTGATATCTAAATAAATCTATGGGTGAAAAAAGTGCGGAATTAATAAATAAATCTACTAAAGTGCTAATATTTAATTATTAAAATAATAGTAAATATTAAAGTGCAAATTTTTGTGAGATATTGACTGATCTATCTCCGAGCTGAAGTACATATGAAATAAAAATTAACAATTAGTTTGTAAATACATAATGGCAATAAATAATTAATCAATACTCTAATAGTTTGGTAATATGATAAATAATAAATACCTGTGTTCCTTCAAAATACATATAATATTATCTGTACCTGAGCTTGCAAGATATAAACCTTCAATAACCCACTAAAATGCTTTTATCTTTATTTTAGGCCAGAGTGCATCTCTGGAAAACCCAATAGACAGTAGCTGAGCTAATGAAGGAAGGACCCCAGTATAAAAAATAAAATTTGGGCTCACTGCCCATTTTTTTGTGAAAGGCCCAGTGTGTATGTCTGTGTGAGTGACTGAGTGTGTATGTCTGTGAGTGAGTGTGCATGTCTGTGTGTGTGTCTGTGTGTGTGTCTGAGTGAGAGTGTATGTCTATGTGAGTGAGTGTGTATGTCTGTGTGTATGTCTGTGTTAGTGAGTGTGTCTGTGAGTGAGAGTGTGTCTGTGTGAGTGTCTGTGTGAGTGTGCGTACCTAAGTGTGTAAGTGAGAGCCTGAGTGTGAGTTTGTGTGTCTGTGTTTGTCTGTGTGAGTGTATGCGTGTCTGAGTTTGTGCGTGTCTGAGAGTGTGAGTTTCTGAGTGTGAGTGTCTGAGTGTATGTCTGTGTGAGTGTGTGTGTCTGTGTGAGTGTGTGTCTGTGTGAGTGAGTGTGTTTGTGTGAGTGAGTCTGTGTGTGTGAGTGAGTGAGTGTGTATGTCTGTGTGAGTGAGATAGAGGCTGTGATTGAAAGTGTGTGTGTGGATGAGTGTCTGAGTGTGAGTGTCTGAGTGAGTGTCTGTGTGAGAGAGTGTCATGGGGCAATTCACTGGGGTTGGGGGAGGTAGCCATGCAATTCTCCAGGGCTGGAGGGCAATTCACTGGGGCTGGGGGAGGTGATAGAGCAATTCACTGGGGCTGGGGGATGTCGTGGGGTAATTCACTGGGGCTGGAGGGCAATTCACTGGGGTTGGGGGGCAACAGGTGCAATTCACTGGGGCTGGGGGAAGTCACGGGGCAATTCACTGGGGCAGGTCATAGGGTATCTCATTGGGGCTGGGGGGCAATTGACTGGGGCTGGGGGAAGTGATGGGGCAATTCACTGGGGCTGGGGCAGGTGATGGAGGCAATTCACTGGGGCTGGAGGAGTTCACAGGGTAATTCACTAGGGCTGGAGGGCAATTCACTGGGACTGGGGGGTTACAGGGGCAATTTACTGGGGGAAGTCACAGGGCAATAAACTGTGGCTGCGGCATGTGATAGGGCAATTCACTGGGGGAGGTCACGGGGCAATTCACTGGAGGGCAATTCGCTGGGGCAGGTGATGGGGGCATTTCACTGGGGCTGGGGGCAATTTACTAATGCTGGGGTGGTTACAGGGGCAATTCACTGGGGCTGGGGGAGGTCACAGGGCAATTTACTGGAGGGCAATTCGCTGAGGCAGGTGATGGGGGCATTTCACTGGGGCTGGGGGCAATTTACTAATGATGCGGTGGTTACTGGGGCAATTTACTGGGGCTGGAGGTCAATTCACTGGGCCTGGGGGAGGTCACAGGAGGAATTCACTGGGGCTGGAGGGCAATTCACTGAGGCTGGGGCAGGTGATGGGGCCATTCACTGGGGCTGGGGGGTTACAGGGGAAAGTCACTGGGGCTGGGGAAGGTCACAGGGAAATTCAATGGGGCTGGGGCAGGTGATAGGGTATCTCACTGGGGGCTGGGGGGCAATTCACTGAGGCTGGGGCAGGTGATGGGGCCATTCACTGGGGCCGGTGGGGTTACAGGGGCAAGTCACTGGGGCTGGGGGAGGTCACAGGGCAATTCACTGGGGCTGGGGCAGGTGATAGGGTATCTCACTGGGAGTGGGGGAAATTCACAGGGCTGGGGGAGGTGATGGGGCAATTCACTTGGGCTGGGGCAGGTGATGGAGGCAATTCACTGGGGCTGGAGGAAATCATGGGGCAATTCGCTAGGATTGATAGCAATTCACTGGGACTGGGGGGTTACAGCGGCAATTCACTGGGGGAGGTCACAGGGCAGTAAACTGGGGCTGGGGCATGTGATAGGGCAATTCACTGGGGCTTGGGGAGGTCACGGGGCAATTCACAGGGGCTCGTGCAGGTGATGTGGCAATTCACTGGGGCTGGGGGAGGTCACAGGGCAATTCACTGGGGCTGGAGGACAATTCGTTGGGGCTTGGGGAGGTCACGGGGCAATTCACAGGGGCTCGTGCAGGTGATGTGGCAATTCACTGGGGCTGGGGGAGGTCACAGGGCAATTCACTGGGGCTGGAGGACAATTCGTTGTGGCAGGTGATGGGGGCCATTCACTGGGGCTGAGGGCAATTTACTGGTGCTGGGGTGGTTACAGGGGCAATTCACTCAGGCTGGAGGGCAATTCACTGGTCCTGGGGAAAGTCACAGGTGGAATTCACTGGGGCTGGAGGGCAATTCACTGAGGCTGGGGCAGGTTATGGGGCCATTTACTGGGGCTGGGGGGTTACAGGGGCAAGTCACTGGGGCTGGGGGAGGTCACAGGGCAATTCACTGGGGCTGTGACAGGTGATAGGGTATCTCACTGGGGGTGGGGGGAAATTCACATTGGCTGGGGGAGGTGATGGGGCAATTCACTTAGGCTGGGGCAGGGAATAGAGGCAATTCACTGGGACTGGAGGAAATCATGGGGCAATTTGCTAGGGCTGGATGGCAATTCACTGGGACTGGGAGGTTACAGGGGCAATTCACTGGGAGAGGTCAAAGGGCAACAAACTAGGGCTGGGGGAGGTCACAGGGAGATTCACTGGGGCTGGGTGGGCAATTCACTGGGGCTGGGGAAAGGTTATGGGGGCAATTTACTGGGGCTAGGGAGGTCACTGGGCAATTCACTGGGGCTGGGATGGTTACAGGGGCAATTCACTATGGCTGGAGATCAATTAACTGGGCCTGGGGAAGATTACAGGGCAATTCACTGGAACTAGAGGGTAATTCTCTGGGGCTGGGGCATTACAGGTTCAATTCACTGGGGCTGGAGGGCAATTCACTGGGGCTGGGGGAGGTCATGGGGCAATTCACTGGAGCTGGAGGGCAATTCACTGGGGCTGGTGCAGGTGATTGGGCAATTCACTGGGGCTGGGGCAGGTGATGGGCCAATTCACTGGGGCTGGGTGGTTACAGGGGCAAGCCACTGGGGCTGGGGGGGGGTCACAGGGTAACTCACTGGGGCTGGGGCAGGTGATGGAGGCTATTCACTGGGGCTGGAGGAAATCACAGGGCAATTCGCTAGGGCTGGATGGCAATTCACTGGGACTGGGGGGTTACAGGGGCAATTAACTGGGGAGGTCACAGGGCAATAAACTGGGGCTGGGGCATGTGATAGAGCAATTCACTGGGGCTGGGGGAGATTATGGGGCAATTCACTGGGGCTGGGGGAGGTCACAGGAGATTTACTGGGGCTGGAGAGCAATTCACTGGGGCTGGGGCAGGTGATGGGGCAATTCACTGGGGCTGGGGGCAATTTACTGGTGCTGGGTTGGTTACAGGGGCAATTCGATGGGGTGGTTACAGGGGCAATTCACTGGGGCTGGAGGGCAATTCACTGGGGCTGGGGGAGGTCACGGGGCAATTCACTCGGGCTGGGGCAGGTGATGGGGCAATTCACTGGGGCTGGGGGTTACAGTGCAAAATCACTGAGGCTGGGGGGGTTACAGGGGCAATGCACTGGGGCTGGGGGGGTTACTGGGGCAATTCAAAAAGGCTGTGGGAAGTATCACCTGGGATGTAGATAACACAATCAGTGAATGAAGGGACACGGAGCTTGTTCTTACAGAAATCTAAAGGAAAGCTGCAGCTCAATTCACAGACCAAAAATAAACAGTGTATTAGTTATGCTAATTTTCCCTGGGTGTGTCAACGTTGATTCTAAATGAATATATACAAATTTAAAATAAGCGTTTTCATACATTAAAATATTTAAAAATATATTTAAAACTATTGTAAAACATAATTAAAACATTGCATATTCTAAAAATATGTCTAAAATCAGTGCTATAATATGTTTTTATTAGTATAAAAGCCTTGTAGTTTATGTATAATTGTTTTCCTGATTGAAGCTAATGATTCTTCTTTATTTGTTTTTCATTGCCATCTATTGGCATTTTGTTGTATTGCATATTATATTCAGCAATATTTTTCATTAACTCAAACAAACAGAAGTTCAAAATAGTGTCCCATAGTGTCAGCACACATTTCGGATATGTAGGCACAAATGTGAGGTTCTTAAATATTCTTAATCCCCTAGGTATTATTTTTATTAAGTCCCACCAGTCTTTTACTTCTATAATTGAAAACATTTCCAATGTTTCTTTTCTACCTATCTGGAAAATCGGTAACCTCAATAAAAAAATAAAATAACCAAAGCAGAAATAGAACTGCTTAAAAATAATTAAAATTTGCTATCACATAAATAAAGGATTGTTGTCACCTCACTATATACTGTTATAGACCACAAACAAGGTTTTAATGCCACAAAAAATTGAAAAAGGAACAAATGAGCTTTATTTTAGAAAGAATAGTTGTTATATTACGTAACAACAACTTTTAGTTTGAAAATTATTTTTAACTACTAGACAGAGGGATGGCTATGGGCACAAAGTCTTCACCAAGCGGTGCAAACTTATTCATGGGCTGGCGGAAAGAGACCTTCCTAAAAGACCTATGTTCTGTGACTGCTGGATATTTAAAGAAGAATATGCAATAGTGTCAAGGAAAGCTTCCCTAACAGATACTGGACATAACTTAACTGTAGGTTATAATGACAGATCCTGCACTTTTTCTTTTAACAGCAGTATGAAATACATGAGTATAAGATATACAGTATATCCCCTTCAGAATCATTACCTTTTTGTACCTCAATGAATCTGTGAGCTATACCATGAAAGGTCACCCAACATGCACAGGTCATATCAGAGTGGTCAGACAAATCACAGTCCACTGGAGAAGGAACTGGCAACCCACTCCAGTATCTTTGCCATAAAAACCTTATGGATTACCAAACCGGACACAAGATGGGTCTGGCGTGCTGAGATCCATAGGGTCACAGAGAGTCGGACGCGACTGAATGATGACACATTAATTCAATTATATATTTTATTATATATATATATATATATATATATATATATATATACTAGCGACTTGCCCGTCAAAAAATGACGGCAATGAGATGTGTATGTTTGTAAAGTTGTTTAGTTATTAATATACGTATTTGACACTTGTAAGGTTTTAGTTATGTGGAAATAAGTACAATTGTGATCTTAAACATGTTTATTTTTGTAACATTTTGTTTTGTTCAAGAGTAACTGTTAAAGCGTTTTGTAGTAAAAGTATTAACATTTGAATGTAAGAACACTTGAACTTTATATTAATCAGTATTGTAAACTTGAGGTAATGTTTTTTTAACATGCAAGTTCTATCTGAAGAACTGTTAACTTAAATATAATCCAGAGGAAGGCAAACAGTAAAAACCCTCTTTGAAATGTAGCCAATTCTATCAAAGCGGGAAAAAAAGTAATTGCTTCCTGACCCCATTAACTGGCGATCGGATTCCTCCCTGGATTAATGTTTAACATAAAATACAACATTTACATTGTGCCTGAAAACGTGCTTGTGGTCTAAACATGAACTTTGTAATATGTATAAGTAAGGAACTTGAAAGTATATTTTTTTGAAACTTGAACTTTCTTGTGTCTCTAAGTAAGGAACTTTAAATTTTTGTTTTCAAACTTGTAACGTTAGAAACAGTAACATAGTTAATTAACATTTGAATAGAATTTGTCAAAATAATGCAAGGCAAGTGTTTTGTGGGGCTAATCATGCATAAACAGTACTTCCATAAATTATGACTGAATTCTTTATTGAGTGGTAGTTTTCAATGGTTGACGTTTGTTTGTTGGCGTAGTAATTGTTTTAAATGGCACATAGAGTTTCCTCTGTGGAAAGAAAAAAAGAGAACGCGAGACCTTAAAGTTGTTTTGCGATGTGTAACCACTGTTCTGTATGTGTTTTACAAATTTATGTAGTTTAATGGGAAAATATTGTTGGTGTAAACCTCATTTCTGTGGCGTAATAAGGACCTTTGAAGGAAACGGACAGTTGTGTGTACTTTTAAAAAAAAATGAGTGGTTATATTGTGTTTTTTTACTTTTTTGCGTTTGGTTTTAAATTGGTTTTGCATGTCTTTTGTTTGTTTGATGGAAAGCTAGAGTACTTCATAGTAGACAATGTTTTTGGTAAAAATGCATCCATCCTCTAATAAATCACCTAGACTTTCATTGTTTTCAATGTAAACTTTAATTGGATGAGTGTCTGAGTGTGAGTGTCTGAGTGAGTGTCTGTGTGAGAGAGTGTCATGGGGCAATTCACTGGGGTTGGGGGAGGTAGCCATGCAATTCTCCAGGGCTGGAGGGCAATTCACTGGGGCTGGGGGAGGTGATAGAGCAATTCACTGGGGCTGGGGGATGTCGTGGGGTAATTCACTGGGGCTGGAGGGCAATTCACTGGGGTTGGGGGGCAACAGGTGCAATTCACTGGGGCTGGGGGAAGTCACGGGGCAATTCACTGGGGCAGGTCATAGGGTATCTCATTGGGGCTGGGGGGCAATTCACTGGGGCTGGGGGAAGTGATGGGGCAATTCACTGGGGCTGGGGCAGGTGATGGAGGCAATTCACTGGGGCTGGAGGAGTTCACAGGGCAATTTACTAGGGCTGGAGGGCAATTCACTGGGACTGGGGGGTTACAGGGGCAATTTACTGGGGGAAGTCACAGGGGAAAATAAACTGTGGCTGCGGCATGTGATAGGGCAATTCACTGGGGGAGGTCACGGGGCAATTCACTGGAGGGCAATTCGCTGGGGCAGGTGATGGGGGCATATCACTGGGGCTAGGGGCAATTTACTAATGCTGGGGTGGTTACAGGGGCAATTCACTGGGGCTGGGGGAGGTCACAGGGCAATTTACTGGAGGGCAATTCGCTGAGGCAGGTGATGGGGGCATTTCACTGGGGCTGGGGGCAATTTACTAATGATGGGGTGGTTACAGGGGCAATTCACTGGGGCTGGAGGTCAATTCACTGGGCCTGGGGGAGGTCACAGGAGGAATTCACTGGGGCTGGAGGGCAATTCACTGAGGCTGGGGCAGGTGATGGGGCCATTCACTGGGGCTGGGGGGTTACAGGGGAAAGTCACTGGGGCTGGGGGAGGTCACAGGGAAATTCAATGGGGCTGGGGCAGGTGATAGGGTATCTCACTGGGGCTGGGGGGCAATTCACTGAGGCTGGGGCAGGTGATGGGGCCATTCACTGGGGCCGGTGGGGTTACAGGGGAGAGTCACTGGGGCTGGGGGAGGTCACAGGGCAATTCACTGGGGCTGGGGCAGGTGATAGGGTATCTCACTGGGAGTGGGGGAAATTCACAGGGCTGGGGGAGGTGATGGGGCAATTCACTTGGGCTGGGGCAGGTGATGGAGGCAATTCACTGGGGCTGGAGGAAATCATGGGGCAATTCGCTAGGATTGATAGCAATTCACTGGGACTGGGGGGTTACAGCGGCAATTCACTGGGGGAGGTCACAGGGCAGTAAACTGGGGCTGGGGCATGTGATAGGGCAATTCACTGGGGCTTGGGGAGGTCACGGGGCAATTCACTGGGGCTCGTGCAGGTGATGTGGCAATTCACTGGGGCTGGGGGAGGTCACAGGGCAATTCACTGGGGCTGGAGGACAATTCGTTGGGGCTTGGGGAGGTCACGGGGCAATTCACAGGGGCTCGTGCAGGTGATGTGGCAATTCACTGGGGCTGGGGGAGGTCACAGGGCAATTCACTGGGGCTGGAGGACAATTCGTTGTGGCAGGTGATGGGGGCCATTCACTGGGGCTGAGGGCAATTTACTGGTGCTGGGGTGGTTACAGGGGCAATTCACTCAGGCTGGAGGGCAATTCACTGGTCCTGGGGAAAGTCACAGGTGGAATTCACTGGGGCTGGAGGGCAATTCACTGAGGCTGGGGCAGGTTATGGGGCCATTTACTGGGGCTGGGGGGTTACAGGGGCAAGTCACTGGGGCTGGGGGAGGTCACAGGGCAATTCACTGGGGCTGTGACAGGTGATAGGGTATCTCACTGGGGGTGGGGGGAAATTCACATTGGCTGGGGGAGGTGATGGGGCAATTCACTTAGGCTGGGGCAGGGGATAGAGGCAATTCACTGGGACTGGAGGAAATCATGGGGCAATTTGCTAGGGCTGGATGGCAATTCACTGGGACTGGGAGGTTACAGGGGCAATTCACTGGGAGAGGTCAAAGGGCAACAAACTAGGGCTGGGGCATGTGAAAGGGCGATTCACTGGGGCTTGGGGAGGTCACGGGGCAATTCACAGGGGCTGGGGCAGGTGATGTGGTAATTCACTGGGGCTGGGGAAGGTTATGGGGCAATTCGCTGGGGCTGGAGGGCCATTCACTGAGGCTGGGGCAGGTGATGGGGCAATTCACTGGGGCTGGGGGAGGTCACAGGGAGATTCACTGGGGCTGGGTGGGCAATTCACTGGGGCTGGGGAAAGGTTATGGGGGCAATTTACTGGGGCTAAGGAGGTCACTGGGCAATTCACTGGGGCTGGGATGGTTACAGGGGCAATTCACTATGGCTGGAGATCAATTAACTGGGCCTGGGGAAGATTACAGGGCAATTCACTGGAACTAGAGGGTAATTCTCTGGGGCTGGGGCATTACAGGTTCAATTCACTGGGGCTGGAGGGCAATTCACTGGGGCTGGGGGAGGTCATGGGGCAATTTACTGGAGCTGGAGGGCAATTCACTGGGGCTGGTGCAGGTGATTGGGCAATTCACTGGGGCTGGGGCAGGTGATGGGCCAATTCACTGGGGCTGGGTGGTTACAGGGGCAAGCCACTGGGGCTGGGGGGGGTCACAGGGTAACTCACTGGGGCTGGGGCAGGTGATGGAGGCTATTCACTGGGGCTGGAGGAAATCACAGGGCAATTCGCTAGGGCTGGATGGCAATTCACTGGGACTGGGGGGTTACAGGGGCAATTAACTGGGGAGGTCACAGGGCAATAAACTGGGGCTGGGGCATGTGATAGAGCAATTCACTGGGGCTGGGGGAGATTATGGGGCAATTCACTGGGCCTGGGGGAGGTCACAGGAGATTTACTGGGGCTGGAGAGCAATTCACTGGGGCTGGGGCAGGTGATGGGGCAATTCACTGGGGCTGGGGGCAATTTACTGGTGCTGGGTTGGTTACAGGGGCAATTCGATGGGGTGGTTACAGGGGCAATTCACTGGGGCTGGAGGGCAATTCACTGGGGCTGGGGGAGGTCACGGGGCAATTCACTCGGGCTGGGGCAGGTGATGGGGCAATTCACTGGGGCTGGGGGTTACAGTGCAAAATCACTGAGGCTGGGGGGGTTACAGGGGCAATGCACTGGGGCGTTGGGGGGGTTACTGGGGCAATTCAAAAAGGCTTTGGGAAGTATCACCTGGGATGTAGATAACACAATCAGTGAATGAAGGGACACGGAGCTTGTTCTTACAGAAATCTAAAGGAAAGCTGCAGCTCAATTCACAGACCAAAAATAAACAGTGTATTAGTTATGCTAATTTTCCCTGGGTGTGTCAACGTTGATTCTAAATGAATATATACAAATTTAAAATAAGCGTTTTCATACATTAAAATATTTAAAAATATATTTAAAACTATTGTAAAACATAATTAAAACATTGCATATTCTAAAAATATGTCTAAAATCAGTGCTATAATATGTTTTTATTAGTATAAAAGCCTTGTAGTTTATGTATAATTGTTTTCCTGATTGAAGCTAATGATTCTTCTTTATTTGTTTTTCATTGCCATCTATTGGCATTTTGTTGTATTGCATATTATATTCAGCAATATTTTTCATTAACTCAAACAAACAGAAGTTCAAAATAGTGTCCCATAGTGTCAGCACACATTTCGGATATGTAGGCACAAATGTGAGGTTCTTAAATATTCTTAATCCCCTAGGTATTATTTTTATTAAGTCCCACCAGTCTTTTACTTCTATAATTGAAAACATTTCCAATGTTTCTTTTCTACCTATCTGGAAAATCGGTAACCTCAATAAAAAAAATAAATAACCAAAGCAGAAATAGAACTGCTTAAAAATAATTAAAATTTGCTATCACATAAATAAAGGATTGTTGTCACCTCACTATATACTGTTATAGACCACAAACAAGGTTTTAATGCCACAAAAAATTGAAAAAGGAACAAATGAGCTTTATTTTAGAAAGAATAGTTGTTATATTACATAACAACAACTTTTAGTTTGAAAATGGGCACAAAGTCTTCACCAAGCGGTGCAAACTTATTCATGGGCTGGCGGAAAGAGACCTTCCTAAAAGACCTATGTTCTGTGACTGCTGGATATTTAAAGAAGAATATGCAATAGTGTCAAGGAAAGCTTCCCTAACAGATACTGGACATAACTTAACTGTAGGTTATAATGACAGATCCTGCACTTTTTCTTTTAACAGCAGTATGAAATACATGAGTATAAGATATACAGTATATCCCCTTCAGAATCATTACCTTTTTGTACCTCAATGAATCTGTGAGCTATACCATGAAAGGTCACCCAACATGCACAGGTCATATCAGAGTGGTCAGACAAATCACAGTCCACTGGAGAAGGAACTGGCAACCCACTCCAGTATCTTTGCCATAAAAACCTTATGGATTACCAAACCGGACACAAGATGGGTCTGGCGTGCTGAGATCCATAGGGTCACAGAGAGTCGGACGCGACTGAATGATGACACATTAATTCAATTATATATTTTATTATATATATATATATATATATATATATATATATACTAGCGACTTGCCCGTCAAAAAATGACGGCAATGAGATGTGTATGTTTGTAAAGTTGTTTAGTTATTAATATACGTATTTGACACTTGTAAGGTTTTAGTTATGTGGAAATAAGTACAATTGTGATCTTAAACATGTTTATTTTTGTAACATTTTGTTTTGTTCAAGAGTAACTGTTAAAGCGTTTTGTAGTAAAAGTATTAACATTTGAATGTAAGAACACTTGAACTTTATATTAATCAGTATTGTAAACTTGAGGTAATGTTTTTTTAACATGCAAGTTCTATCTGAAGAAATGTTAACTTAAATATAATCCAGAGGAAGGCAAACAGTAAAAACCCTCTTTGAAATGTAGCCAATTCTATCAAAGCGGGAAAAAAAGTAATTGCTTCCTGACCCCATTAACTGGCGATCGGATTCCTCCCTGGATTAATGTTTAACAAAAAAAACAACATTTACATTGTGCCTGAAAACGTGCTTGTGGTCTAAACATGAACTTTGTAATATGTATAAGTAAGGAACTTGAAAGTATATTTTTTTGAAACTTGAACTTTCTTGTGTCTCTAAGTAAGGAACTTTAAATTTTTGTTTTCAAACTTGTAACGTTAGAAACAGTAACATAGTTAATTAACATTTGAATAGAATTTGTCAAAATAATGCAAGGCAAGTGTTTTGTGGGGCTAATCATGCATAAACAGTACTTCCATAAATTATGACTGAATTCTTTATTGAGTGGTAGTTTTCAATGGTTGACGTTTGTTTGTTGGCGTAGTAATTGTTTTAAATGGCACATAGAGTTTCCTCTGTGGAAAGAAAAAAAGAGAACGCGAGACCTTAAAGTTGTTTTGCGATGTGTAACCACTGTTCTGTATGTGTTTTACAAATTCATGTAGTTTAATGGGAAAATATTGTTGGTGTAAACCTCATTTCTGTGGCGTAATAATGACCTTTTGAAGGAAACGGACAGTTGTGTGTACTTTTAAAAAAAAATTAGTGGTTATATTGTGTTTTTTTACTTTTTTGCGTTTGGTTTTAAATTGGTTTTGCATGTCTTTTGTTTGTTTGATGGAAAGCTAGAGTACTTCATAGTAGACAATGTTTTTGGTAAAAATGCATCCATCCTCTAATAAATCACCTAGACTTTCATTGTTTTCAATGTAAACTTTAATAGCCTGTGGATTTTTGCACCGTAATAAGGCAACGTATAATTGGCCATGTGCAAATACTGGTTGTTCTAAGAAAATACCCACAGATTTGAAATTTTGTCCTTGTGGATTATTAATGGTCATGTGAAATGCCATAATGATGGGAAATTGTCTTCTTTGAAGTATAAAAGGGAGACTACTTTCACTTGGTGCTAAATCTATCCTTTGTATGAAAACTCTGTCTCCTTTATAGGTACCAGTTAAAATTTCAGCATCTATGAAATGGTCCTTTATTTGTTGAACAATTAATCTTGTCCCATTGCATAGGCCTTTTTTGGGGTTCATATTTCGCAGTAACATGACAATTGCACCTTTCTTTAGCTGCAAAATATGTGGTGGCATTCCAGAAGGAGTTAATGAGTTTATGAATTCAGTGGAAAAGTTTGCCTGACTTTCTTTGTCATCAGCAAGTACAGAATCAGCACTGTGATAATTTCTTTGGGGTGCATTAATTTTTTTTAAGATTTCATTATTGAGGATTAATGCATCCTTATTTTTACAGGTTAGGATGACTTGGTTAGCAAGCTCTGAATATTCCTGGTTATTTATGGTACCTTCAAATTTAGCCGATATAAGATCTTGGTGACAAATCATATGAGGTGGGATGTGCACAGTATCGTCAGGTAAATTTAGTATTTTTTCTGTTCTGCCTTCTCCAATTTTAATAAGCCTATCATTGAAATCATTTTGGCCTTCTGATCTCATATTTTGTTGCAGTTGAAGATGGGTAAAATGTTTCCTTAGTGTACTTGACTTTATACATGTTTCGATAATGTCAGTTCGATTTCCATGTACAACGACGGGTAATGTTTGTCTAAAATCGCGACCTAACCTTTCCACCAAATGGAAAAGTATTATCCATGACTTCACGAAGCAAACTGTCAATACATTGGAGGGCATAGCATGACATCATTGTGGCCTCATCTATTATAATTAATTTACTTTTTTTCCGTTTTTTTTGCTTGTAATGATCTCATGCGAATATCTGACACGGAGGTTTCTAAAATAGGCACTGGCAGTTTAAACCCACTATTTACAGTTCTTCCACCTTCTAACAAAAGTGCAGCAATTCCAGTTGTGGCAAATGCGAGTGCTATTTGACCTTGTGCTCGTACAAAACTCATTAATAAATTATATAGATATGTTTTTCCTGATCCACCAGGTACATCAAGATAGAAATTACGCTCTTTGACCATGTCATCATCTAGTGCATTTTTGATGGCATTAAATGCTTGCAATTTTAATGTATTTAAAGTTGCAAGTCTTTCTTCTGTCCTTTGTACTTGTAGTTGAATGTCATAGTCTTTAAAGTTTATGTCATCTATAAGACCTGGATCAGGCAGATTAAAACTTGCACAACTTAATCCATGAGTTAAAAATACTTCTTGGATTTCCATTAATGCTTTTAAGTGTGCAATAGCTTCATTGTATCGCATAAAGTCTTCAGCCATATTACTTTTAAATGTGTCCCACAAAGCTAATGCATTTGGAGCATTTGAGAAGATACAAATGAATGCAAATTGTTCTCTCATCTGCCGTGGCATTTGACATAGTGCTGCTTCTTTTAAACATCTTTCCCATTTTGTATCATCAGCTAGTAAGTTTCTATGTCTTGCAGCTAAATTGAAGGATTCATATACTATGATGTCTGTTGGACTGACTGTGTAAATTCTTGGGATTATTTTATTTTCTCAGCTTTTTCCTTGTCCCCATAATCCATTCACAAAAACATAGTGATATGGAATTTCAATATATAAGAATTGTGTGCTTGTGAATCTGTAGAATTTAATTCAAACCATGCAGTTAGTGTAGTGTGACGATGCTCACTTTGGGCCAATGCATTACTTTCATTTCCAGCATGGAAATACACTAAATGTCTTTGTGGCAAATGTACTGCTAATCTATATACTACATGTGATCTATCATGCATTTAAAATTTTAAAAGGCACCACATAGCTTCTGGTGCACTTACATAGCGAGCATCTACATGAGATGCAAGTTCATCATGTACTAACTCAGTGCTTTCGGTGTTGTCTGCACTTTTGACGACTACAGTAGCTGCATCATAGCCTTTGTAAATATATTTGTACACATATTTAATGGATTTGATGGAAGTGCAGGCTTCTACATTAATGTGTGCATTATACTTCATGAGTAAATGTGGATTGTAGGGTACCATATATCTATTGTCAACCTTTTTTCCATGAATAATGGCACTATCTCCTTGTCTTCTTCTATAAAGTTGATAGCCATCACAATTGGCATAAATTTTGTCTTTATAATCTATTGGAAATTCTTTGGAACATTTATTATTTTCCATACATTGTGATTGTGGTTTAAGCTCGCCATAGGGTCCATGAATCATGTGATGAGTTACAATCTCATATAGTCTACTATATAGTTCTGGATCTGGTAGTTTAGTAACAATGACTGAATCCACTTTGTCACCAGTATGTACTGTATATACTCGAGTATAATCTGAGTTTTTCAGCCCTTTTTTTAAGGCTAAAAAGGGCCCCCTTGGCTTATACTCGAGTCACTCTCCCCCCGTGTCTCTCTAACCCCCCCGTGTCTCTCTACCCCCCCGTGTCTCTCTACCCCCTATGTCTCTCTAACCCTCATGTCTCTTTCCCTCCCCCTCCTCATCCTCAACCCCCCTCCTCATTCCTAAGCCCCTGCTCATTCTAACCCCCCTAAATACCTCCCCCTCTCCCTTTACCCTCACTTAAGGGGGCTTTAGAATGAGGATGGGGGTTGAGGAGGGAGGTTGAAGTTGAGGAGGGAGGTTGAGGATGGGCGTTGAGGAGGGGGTTGAGGAGGGAGGATGAGGGGGGGTTGAGGATGAGGAGGGAGGTTGAGGAGGGGGTTGAGGATGAGGAGGGGGTTGAGGTTGAGGAGGGGGTTGAGGAGGGGGTGTTGAGGATGGGGGGTTGAGGATGGGGTTGAGTATGAGGGTGTTGAGGAGGGGGGATGAGGAGGGAGGTTGAGAATGAGAAGGGGGTTGAGGAGGGTGACAAGGGAGGGGGAAGAGACACAGGGAAGGGAGAGGGGGGAAGAGACACGGGAGAGAGAGGGGGGACACAGAGGGCACAAGAGGGACACAGGGGGCAGCATATTTCCCACCCACGGCTTATACTCGAATCACTCATTTTACCCAGTATCTTGTGGTAAAATAGGTGCCTCGGCTTATACTCGGGTTGGCTTATACTCGAGTATATACAGTAATTTATCTTTTTCTTGAAGGATTATGAGAAGATGTGCATGTGGAAGGCCTCTTTTTTTAAATTCAATTGTATATACATAAGCAAGACATTTGCCAAATAAGTGTTGTCACGTATAAATTAATTTAAATTAATTAAGAAAACTCTGGCTACTAAATCTGGCCTATCGGAAGCACTTTGGGCAAGAAGTAAATTTTGTGTAATTTTTGGCCATTGGGGATTACATGTAAATGTAATAAATAAAATTTGGTGACAATAGCCATGGCATCATTGTATCTTTCTCTCATATTTCAAGGAGATCCCTGGAAAGAAGATGGTAAAATGATGGCTTTGCTAGCTGTCATGTCTCTACTTGTAGCCACCTCAGCAACATAGTCCATTAATCCACAATATTGTTCTACACGTAGTTTATCTTGTTGATATTTTATGAAGAATAAATTATTGGCCTCAACTTGCAAATATGAATCAATAATCCATTGTTGTGTTAGTTTTCCACCACATAAAATTGGATTAAATGTATTTCGATTGGCAATTTGAGCTACTTTAAATTCAAGCATGAAAACATTATTTCGCATTCTGGCTTTAGCATTTGGGTAACTGGGAAGGGTTAATTTTGGTTGCCAACCTGCTTCTCCGTGTGGGAAAAAAATGGGATATGTCATTGGATCTAAATTTGGACTTAAGATACTGATATTAATGAATGGTTGCTCTTTATTTCTGGGATATATTCTAATGTCTCTTTGAAATGGTGGTTCTCCTTCATTATTTAGAAAAACCATTGCAACCTCATTTGATGTTGGCAAGTTATAACGGCGTTTATCAGTATGTCTATCTCTTTTAAGCACCATATTGATCTTTGGGATTGGTAATTGATGTCTTTCTGCATGAAGTTGTTGTTCATTTTCTACTTCTGCCAATTATGTATAAGCTTTAGTGTAGGGGTTATTGGCCATAATGTTATTTAGCTCTATAAAAACAGTGGTTAAGCATTTTTTATTTTCTTGTAGCTGCATACGTTGGTCAACAGCTTCCATTGTATCTAGGACATATAGTTGAGCAAATTTTCTTTGCTCTCCTTCCTCTGGATGTATTTGGGAAATACGATGGTAAATTTGGCCTTGGACTTTAAAACAGTAAGGACCATGTCCTGGTACATTAGCAGCTAATAGATGCAAAGGATATGGCACTATTGTAGGATCTTATGTTTGTCTTAAAATTTTGTAGTTTGGAAAAGTAGGTTCAGTCATAATGTTTTGTAAATATATTGGGAATTGTTTTCTTTCTGGAAGTTTGACCTTGCCTTTTTGACAGCAACTAATGAATTGGCCATCTCTGGGTCTTTCCTGTTTAAAATGATAAGCCTCACAAAACTGACATTGAGTATTCATGCCCCCACAATTATGAACCTCTACTGCTAAAGACTTGAGTAAAGGACAATTTGAAGAGCATATATCAGTTTCAGTTTGTAATTCATCATTTGAAATGTCATGTGATGTTTCAGGAACAGGTTCTAAATGCTTTGTTTTTTTCGTGGCTTTTTTTGGTGTATCTTTTATTTTTGCATGTGATAGTCTTTTGCTTGCAAGTCTTTTGCGTTCTTTTTCTCGTCAAATTTCCTTCTGCTCCGGTGTCTGCTTGTTTGCCCATCTTTGTTGTCGTTCTCTAGCTTGACGTCTTATCTTTTCTTGTTTGGTCTCTTTATCAGCCATCTTAATCTGTAAAATAAAATAATGTATCATTAGTTTAGTTTGAGATGTTAAGTTGGTTTATTAAATCTTTTAGTTGCAACACTGCTGCGATTGTAAATTGAGTTTTTTTGTATGTGATTATAGTTCATTGTAGCTGAACTTTCTTTCTATTGTTAAATGAGTGTGTTTTCTTTTTTTGCTCTTACTTTATCTCTTGTAGGTTGTAATTTTTGGCTTAGATGCATAGCACACCCAAGGTAATTGCATTATAGCTTATTGTAGATGTAGTAGGTTTTTAGTGTTAAGTGAAATTTTTTTGTTTTGTTTTGTTTGTTGATTGTTTTTTATCTTGTAGGTTTGGCTTAGAGGCATAGTAGAGGGCAATCAATGGTAGTAATATATTGCTGTTTCTAATTTGTCTTGCAGGGGATTGTTGTAATACTATTCTTCTATTTTACTTAAAAGCTTATATGTTGTGGCTGTGAAAAGAAGGTTTGTATTGTTGTTTGTTAGGTGTTAGTAGTATTTGTTTTAGTATTCTATTTTATGTGTGTGGTTAGGTTTTGTGCTTAACATTGTACATTAGGGCTGTGAATTGAGAATTGAAAATGTTATTTTGTATGTGTTTTCCCTATTTATTGGACTTTGCTGTTTTATCTTGGTCATTTTTTTTTTGATAGATTGAAGTTTGGGTTTACTGTTAAACGTTGTTGCACGTAAAAGGCAATTAGTAGGTAAATGACAAATGTGTCAGTAATATTTTGTTAAAGCTGTTAATTAGTGGTGGTTATTGTCGTTGGTTTATTTTGTTTTTTCTCTTGACATGGATGCAGAGCAAACATGTTTATTTAGTTTTCTCTCTTTTTACTTGTTATACTGTACCTTGTTTGAAGTGTGATTTCAAGCAGAATTGATCCGCTGTTGTAACTCTTCGTGCGATGGTCTTCGTACGATGGACCCAGTGTCTGTTGTAATGAAAGAAAAAGCAAACTGGTATTTGATTGGAATGTATTTCTCATGAATAGCATAGTTAATTATTTTTGTCTACTCTATCTGTTATCGTGAATTATTCTGCTATGCTGTTTTTGTGCACCACTTTAAAATACTTTCATTTTATTTGTATATTACAGTTATCCTTTTTTTTTACTGTAATTATTAATGTTGTTGACATTTTGTATATGTTAGCAATGTTTGTTGGATTATCCTGTTTTGTGTCCACCACTTTTGGGATGCTGTATTTGGCTTGTGGATGACAGTTAAAGGTTGTTGTAGAGTAAAGCTGACTGCGAATGATCTTTTATCTATGTTGTAACTATTAACAGTAGTGATGTCCCGAACATCAAATTTTCGGTTCGCGAACAGCGGACACGAACTTCCATCAAATGTTCGCGAACGAACCCGGCGAACCGCCATAGACTTCAATGGGCAGGCGGATTTCAAAACCCACAGGGACTCTTTCTGGCCACAATAGTGATGGGAAAGTTGTTTCAAGGGGACTAACTCCTGGACTGTGGCATGCCGGAGGGGGATCCATGGCAAAACTCCCACGGAAAATTACATAGTTGATGCAGAGTCTTGTTTTAAGCCATAAAGGGCATAAATCACCTAACATTCCTAAATTGTTTGGAATAACATGCTTTAAAACATCAGGTATGATGTTGTATCGATCAGGTAGTGTAAGGATTACACCCGCTTCACAGTAACAGACCAATCTCCCCGTTTAATGCACCGCAAACAACCGCAAACAGTCCCTTTGCACAACCGCAAACTTCCCATTTGCACAAGGTTGGATACCAAGCTAGCCATGTCCCGTTCCTTGTCCTCACTGATGTCATTGAAGGTCTCTTCCTCCACCCAGCCCCAAGGGTCCCCGAAAGGTGACAACAAGCCCCCTGGGACGCCTGCTGTGTTTGGTCTACGACCTCCTTAAAGCCACCTTCCTCCTCTGACTCCTCTTCTTCAGACTCCCAGAGTCTGGGGGCTTCCACTGCCCAGCATGGAAGATTATACACAGGTCAGAGTCTGGGGGCTTCCACTGCCCAGCATGGAATATTATACACAGGTCAGAGTCTGGGGGCTTCCACTGCCCAGCATGGAAGATTATACACAGGTCAGAGTCTGGGGGCTTCCACTGCCCAGCATGGAAGATTATACACAGGTCAGAGTCTGGGGGCTTCCACTGCACAGCATGGAAGATTATACACAGGTTAGAGTCTGGGGGCTTCCACTGCACAGCATGGAAGATTATACACAGGTCAGAGTCTGGGGGCTTCCACTGCCCAGCATGGAAGATTATACACAGGTCAGAGTCTGGGGGCTTCCACTGCACAGCATGGAAGATTATACGCGTTGCCTCTGTCTGCGTTATTATAAGGTGTGTACTGTTAAGTAGTACTATTCCTATAGGTTTAATCCCTGTTACGTCCACTATCAGGGGACGTGTATATGGCATGGATTTTTGGAAGCGTGAGATGGAAAAAGATGCTTGGTCGGTCCTCCCACTTCAAATTTGGGGCACTGCGCGTGCAATCTAAGGTGACATCAGATATGAGTGTCACTGTGCACTGGCAAAAGTTGGCAGAGTAGATGCAATAGGCTTCACACACACGCCTGTAGGCAGGCAATTGCTATTCAATCTATTACAGTCAAAAAAGTGTTGTTTTATGTCACTGAGCACAATATAAGCTGTGAGCCTGACACAGGCAGGCAACTGAAATTAGATTACAGGAAAAAAAAATGTTTTTTTTCAATGTATGTTACACCACCAGGTATTAGAAGTGAAAATAAGCACAATATAAGCTGTTAGGTGTTAGCCTGTCACACACACACGCTGGCAAGCAGGCATAGATTACACACAAAAAATTATAAAATAAAATAAATGATGTTCAAAGTTTCCTCAATGATAAAGTATAGGGGGCAAACCAAAAAGCGCATGTGTTCGCCGTTCGTGGCGGACGCGAACATGCGAAAATAGCCGCGAATAGTTCTGCGGCGAACTGTTCGGGACATCACTAATTAACAGTAGTATCCTGTTTAGCGTCCGCCACTTTTGGTATGCTTATTTCGGCTTCTTTCTAAGGGTTATAGGTTGTTAAACAGTAAAGATAAATATTAAGTTATTTTTCTATCTGTGTGATTCTTTGTACAATCCTGTTTTGTGTCCACCACATTTTGCATGCTCCATTTGCTTAATTAGTCTTGTTTGTGAGGGTTACATGTTGTTGGACAGTAAAAAGGAATGTTAATTGCCTTTTCCATATGTTGATGCGCTTTTTTGTACTATCCTGTTTTGTGTTCACTACTTTTGGGATGCTGCATTTGGCTTGTTGGTGATGGTTGGAGGTTGTTCTACAGTAAAGAGGAGGAATACTTTTGTTTTCTGTATGTTGCTAATGTTTGGGATTCTATCCTGTTTTGTGTCCACCACTTTGTTTTGTTTTTGTGTGCAGCTGTCTTTATTTGGAAATTGTATAGGTCTTTGTGAAGTTTGTTGAACTGTGGTGTTTTTATCTTGCTTGAATTTGTATCGAGGCTTGTATTTTTTCATTTGAATTATATTGTTGGACATTAAACATAGGAATTTTGTATTTTTTTGTACTTGTTATACTATACCTTGATTGAAGTGTTGTTGTTGTCAGAATGACAGACGGTCTCCTCCTGCCAATCATAATCCGCCATTCTTCTTGTAGTGTCTGAAAAATAAAGATAAATAGTTAATTGTATATTTATTATTTTGGATTTTGCAAAGCATGGTCTTTTTCTTCATGTAATGTATTTTTCTATCTTACCTCTTCTTCTTTCTTTCTGTTCTTTAAAAGTGATCCTTTTTCCCAGTCCACGGTGCAAATTCTTGAGTGACGCTGTTGATGCAGAGTCTGTTTGAATAGTGAAAAAAGGTGAAAGATTGAGCTGCAGGTTCCATATGTATTAGTGTCATCTTTTTTTTGCTATGAGTTTCTGTGAATTAATGTCAGTTGATTATACTTCTTTTAGTAGTTTGAGTTAAGATGAGGTTGTTGTAGGGCCTATACACATAAATGTGCATAAACATGAATCCGATTTTCATTGTTAAAGTTTGCAATGTTTTATTTTTTTCCTTTTTTTTTTTTTGGTGTCTTTCTTCTAATATATGAAATATATTATAGCTTACCTCTCAGTTTCAATTTGCAGAGTGTAAAGTTGGAAATTAGGAAATATAGTCACACTGTTCATCACCTGAGGAGAAATGTAGAATTTTCTGGAAAGGCAGTATTTATAAACTTTGAGGTGCTTCAGACCGTTAGAACGCAATACGCATGCGCAATTTGCGTTCCAGTGTAAAATTTGAGTTCCAGCCGCCATTTTAGGCCTAATAGTTGTCATTTTCCTGTAAAATGGTGGTTAATATCAGTGTGGTACGTGCCGCATAGTGTGTGTTACGTGCCTCGTGACGTTGAATGGAGCGTTGTTTCCGTTTTGCGAATCACTGTAGTATTTTTGCGTCCTAAGCCTCATTTTCGTTTTGTTTAGCGGACATCTTTTCTCTCGCTTAGGTGATTTTCGGGTGTCTAAACTTCGAAATTTTAATTTAAATCGTGGTGTAACTTCACATGCAGAGGTCCTGGTTGCCCCCCCCCCATTTGCTGTGGGTAAGCTTTTTATGTGTTTGTTTTGTGTATTTATTGTGTTTGTAATGGTTTCGGGTTCGCGCGGGTTACAACCTTGTTTTCGTATCTCGTACATCTTTTTCGTAAAATCCGTAGGTGTTTGGTGGTGTTTTGCGTCTTTAGAGTGCTGTAGCCTCGTTTTGTTTTTTTCCGGCCGACATTTTTTCTGTCGCTTAGGGGATTTTCGGGTGTCTAAACTCTTTTATTTGGAGTTAAATTGAGGTGTAACTTCAGTTTTCGAGGTCCTGGATGGCCCCCTTGCTGTAGGTAAGCTTTTTATGTATTTGTTGTGTGTATTTATTGTGTTTTTCATGTTTTCATGTGCGCAGGTTTCGGGGCGTTTTTTGCGTGGTCGCGATGGGTCGTAAGGAGTGTCATATTTTTGTTTCCTAACTCCGTAAATTTTGCGACGGCCGCAGGCTCGCTGCGCGAGCCCTGCAACATTAGCAACAGCCCACATGCTCACAACTATATATGTGATATATATATATATATATATATATATATATACAGTATATATATAATAGTAATATAATAGTACATCTGTAGTCACATTTGAATGTCTAAAACAAGTTAAAAAAACCTGCTTCCAGCTCAGAATTCTGCGAAAAACAGTATTACACTGCATTCTGGGTGGCTGAGCTGGGACATACAAATGTGCCCACACACGCCTCGCTCTTCAATCCATAGCCATTATCAAACATGGCTTCCTTTAAGCTTATGCCTGCTGTATTACACAGCTTCAATGCAAAGCCAAGGTTGGACTTTACACAAGCAGAGAATCCTATCCATGAACAACTTTTTCAAGCTTACTGGCTATCATCAGCATGGAGCAGGACCTCAGCTTGTGTTGTGGAAATTATGAGTAGGTAGTTCACCACAACAATCATTTATAATATGGTGGGCAAAAGAGTGATATAAGCCCTCCACCGAACAGTAGTTCAGTAAATAAAAAGTACATCTGTGTTCACATTTGAATGTCTATAGCAAGTTAAAAAAACTGCTTCCAGCTCAGAGTTTTGAGAAAAACAGTTATTACACTGCATAAATGTATCACAGATATTATTGATACCATTGCTATATCAATAATAGGCCTAACCTTTATAACAACATCAGCCTAACATATTTACCTGTCAAAGTTAAGGTTGCCACTATTTCTATCCCAGAATATTTGTGGGACAGTGACATCCATTGACATTAATTTAAAACTTTAGGAATGACACACTTTCTATTTTTAATATATTACCAGCGTTTTTTCCTGAATCTTATTTAATACTAGCGACTTGCCCGTCAAAAAATTACGGCAATGAAATTGTAAGTGAGCTAATGCTGTTTGGTGTATAATAATGAAAGAAATAATACATTAATAAATTAATATACCTTACGTATCGCTTCGCGAGGGCCGCAGTTACTGGAAAGGAGCGCCTCCGGCACTCCATGCCAGCAACTGAGGCCCTCGCTTGGCGAAGGCCGCAGTTGCTGGCAAGGAGCGCCTCAGGCGCTCCATGCTAGCAACTGAGGCCCTCGATTGGCGAGGGCCGCAGTTGCTGGCAAGGAGCGCCTTCGGCGCTCCTTGCCAGCAAGTTCGGCTACGCAAGGCCGCAAGTCACTATACATGATACACATATATGTGCGTGTGACATATCACTATACATAAATCACATTTTCATAGTTAAATTATTTTTTATTCTTAATGTCATTTAAATATACTTGTTTAATTAGTTTGGGTTAAGATTAGTTTGTTGTAGGGGCTATACAAATAAATGTGCGTGTCACATGAATCACATTTTCATAGTTAAAATTTTACTTTTTTTTGTCCTGTCTTGATAATAAAATGTGATATATTATAGCTTACCTCTCAGTTGTAATTTGCACAATGTAAAGTAGTAAATTAGGAAATAATTATGTTTTCAAGTAACAGCAGCAGTTAACTATCCAGTCACTCTGTTCATCACCTCAGTAGAAATGTAGAATTTTCCGGAAAGTAGTCTGTATTTGTAAACTTTCAAGTGCCTCAGTCCGTTAGAACGCAATATGGTGCTTAATATCAGTGTGGTACGTGCCGCATAGTATGTGTTTCAGTTTTCCGAGTCACTATAGTATAGTTACGTCTGTAGCCTCGTTTTCGTTTTGTTTGGCGGACATTTTTTCTCTTGCTTATCTGATTTTCGGCAGTTTAAACTCTTTTTTTTTTACTTAAATGGACGTGTAAATTAACTTTTAGAGGTGCCGGATGCCCCCCCTTGCTGTAAGTAACCTTTTTATGTGTTCGTTGTATTTATTTCTTGTGTTTCTGATGTTTTCATGCGCGCCGTGTTCGGCCGTTTTTGCGTGTTGGTAATGGGTCGTTTTGCGGACGTTTTTTTTTTTTTGCAAGGCGGCGTATTTCAGTTTTGCGAGTCACTGTAGTATAGTTACGTCTGTAGCCTCGTTTTCGTTTTGTTCGGGAAACATTTTTTCTCTTGCTTAGGTGATTTTCGGCAGTTTAAACTCGTTTTCTTGGACTTAAATGGACGTGTAAATTACCCCCCTTGCTGTAAGTAAGCTTTTTATGTCTTCGTTGTGTTTATTTCTTGTGTTTCTCATGCGCGCCGTGTTCGGCCGGTTTTGCGTGTTGATAATGGGTCATTTCGCGGCCGTATTTGTTTGCGAAGCGGCCGAATTTTTTTTGCGAGGGACGCAGTTGGTTTTTACGTGTACGACGCAGTTGATTTTTTTCTAAGTCGTGCGTATGTGTGTTAACCGCATGTAAGGCGCCTTTGAGGTTTTTTTGTTTTTGTTTTGCATGTGTGTGTGTGTGTGTTCACAGCCGACGTTGGAGCCTCCACCTCCGCAAATGCGGACCCTCGCTTCGTGAGGATACGCATTCGCGGGGACGTTGGGATGCTCCACCACCGCAAATGCGGCCCCTCGCTGTGCGAGCCCGCAAGTGTGAGCAACGGCTCGCATTCTCACAACTATATATGTGATCCCCTAATGTCCCTATTAAACCTTTACCCATTTACTGTAGCACTTGCAATACTTGCCAGCACCTGGGGCAGTGAGGAAGGACTCGGGCCCCCTTACAAACTGTGCCAATTATAGAAACTGAATGTCAATGTGTGACTGTAGATATTGTGGGTCCACTAGCAAAACCCAGTAATTCTGGCAAGAGATACACACTATTTCAATGCTCTATTCAATGCACTACTCAAAAGCTGTAGCCGTGCCCAAGATCACTGCAGAATCTGTGTCCGACGCCTTAGTTATTTGGGTTCCCGAGTGAAATCCTATCCAATCGGGGCACCCAGTTAATGTCATTAACTATGGCAACATTGCGAGGTTGAAAACCTTGGTTCTACCCCGTACCACCCCTAACCAAAGAATTTTGTGAGAGGTATAATGGAACCCTTATGGTAATGATTAGGGCTTTCATGGAGACAGAGACGAACTGGAAGAAACTTCTTCCACTTCTGCTCTTTGACTACCTCAAATTCCCACAGGAATCAACCAGGTTCTCCCCGGTTCAGCTCCTATATGTTCGTGGTGTAAGGGGCCTCTTAGGTCTGCTCCAAGAATTTGGGAAGGGGAGTATCGGCTTGAGGTGGTTCCCGTGGTGCCATATGTCCTGAGTTTCAGAGATCATCTGGAAGTCCTGACTGGAAAGGCTGAAGAGCAGCTATTGGATGCCAAAATTAAACAGAAGGTCTGGTGTTTTATTTCAGGCCAACAAGCGCTAGTGCTTGTATCCAACCTCCAAAACAAGCTTCAGGCTAAATGGTACAGACATCATACTGTTATAAGAAATGTGAATGACACTATGTATACAGTGGGTCTAGACAAGGAACAGGTTGTACAAAAAGCTCCCCATGTAAACAAGCCAAAGCAGTACCACTTATGAGACCCTTCCATAATGGCCATATTCCCAGTGACAACAGAGAACAAAGAGGAAGGGGTACTGCCTAACCTCCTTGCACCAGATCCCGTGAGAACAAGAGAGGCATTAAGGTTATCTTTTCCTAACCTTAAGCTGTAGCAGGAGTAACAACTGGACTGTGCTAAACTGATATCCACAGCTATAGATCATATATTTTCACTTACTCAGTCACACCTCATCTATCAAGCATGAGGTCCTTAACCAAGGTCGGCTCACCTTAAGCAATCACCCTACCGAGTCCCGAGTTAGTTAGTAATCAGCTTTTAACACTCTGTTTTATCACTCTTTTTATCACTCCCATACCAATTTATGGTGATGTCCTTTGGAATAAAAAATGCCCCCTGCACTTTCTAAGGGCTGATAGATCAGTAGCTGTAGGGATGTCGTTTGTTTGCCCATGCATACCTAAATGTTAATGACATATTTAGGAAGACATGGGATGACCATCTGCTGCATATGGGTTGCATCCACAGGGCAGGTCTAACTATTAGACAATACAAATACCAGTTTGGGAAGGGAGAAGTACAGTACTTGGGGCATTGGGTAGACAGTGAGAATATCTGTCCTGAGCCAGTCTAGATCTGTCCTGAACCAGTGGCAGAATATGGAATTGAAGATATCATACCTATCTGACATGAGGACCTAACCCGTGGAAGTTCCAGAGTGTGCCAGTCCTGCTTGTCCCATATCGTGGAATAGGTTTTTCTTCAGACTCCATACTATTTTTTCTATTCCATGCCTTCAGTGTTCTTTCAATTTCAGCATTAGTCTTTATTGGGAAGACAGGAAATATGTCGACTCAACTTCACTTTTCAGCAGATCCTCCATATAATTCAGATCATCCTGTACCCTGGGCCATGATGCATACACCACCTTCTCCAGTTTAGATGCCACAAGCACATTATCAAAGCATGGCTCTCACTGCTCGTTTAGAGATCTGGAGACTTTTCATCCACATAGGCACAATACATTTTCGGAGGTGCATATGCAGCTCTTAATAATATTTCAAACATTCCAATGTTTTCATGGATCACAATAGAATAAGCAATAGAGAAATCTTATTCACTTCTCTTTTTTACTATAAAAAACGGTGATCAACTTCTGAATAATCTAATACATCTCACAATGAAGCTATCAATGAGAGCATCTTCTTTAGCTTCTATATTCCCTAATATTTCTGGAGCAGCAACATTTGATTTTTTTGTTTATATATCTAAAGATGCATAAACTCTGCTTCAGCTTCTGACAGATGAAAACACACAGTATTAATGGTGGTCCTCTAGGTCACAGTCCAAAAATGATTATGTCTTCAAAGTAATTATACACAGCATGAAACCTCCCAAACCCCCAATCCATTCCATAAGCAGCATGTGATTTATATAATCCATACTGCAGACTAGTAAGGGCACTTTATAACATCTGCCTGTATTTTCTTATCTTATATTTCTCCTATCTTTTAGAGAGGTCTTTACATATTTTGTTTACATGTGTACTTGTATCAATATCTACTACACTACTTCTCTTAAAATTAATACAAACTTAAGTTCTTATAAAAGGAAATAATATCATGCATAAAACAAACTATGCTCATAACAACAGCATGCCATTACTCTAGCCACCACAATGAGGTAACTACATTCAAATTTTAATTAATATCAAGTACATTTTCTTGTATGGACAATGTAATTTAACAATGTGCATGTTATGTAAATAGAACACATTTTGCTAACTTTTATTGTTTACATGCATAAACAATCTCACACAGATATGTTTGTTTCTGGCCCGTTATCCGGCACCCATGGGGACTCCCTATTGCCGGATAAGTGTAGTTGTCGGTTAATCGGGAGTACCCGAAAAAAAAGGGCCTAAACGACCCTTAAACCCCCCCAAAACCCCTCAAAATGCCTTTAAAATGCATTAGCACCTAAAGTGGGCCATTTAGGTCGAGAAAAAATAATTAGAAAAAAAGTTAGGGTTTTTTGGGGGGGGGGGGGGGGGGGGGTTCAGTCTCGAACTGCCGAATAGTGCTGGATAGTGCCGGTTATGCCGGCTGAGCAGGAGTTTTTTAAAATGGGGAATTGATGCCGGTGTCGGTTGCTTGAGAGTCCTGGTTAGTTAGGTGCTGGATAACCAGGATTTTACTGTATATACAAGCGTCTTGCCCGTTAAAAATGATGCAATGCTGTTTGCCACACAATGCGAGGCTCTCCCCTCCTCTAACTTGCAGGTCTCGCGATGAACTCCTTTGGCGCTCATTGCTAGCCTCCCCCCCCCTCTACTTTACAGTCCTCGCGTTGAGCGCGATCAGCAATGAGCAACTAAGCCCATAATTAGCACTCATGACAGGTCTTTGGTGCTCATCGCCGGCCCAATGATGAGCGCCTTCCCTCCCCTGTGTCTCTTTCCCCCTTTCCTTATTCCCTGTGTCTCTTTGCCACCACTCCCTCCTCTGTGTCGCTTTCCCCCCTCTCCCTCCCCTGTGTCTTTTTCCCCCCATCTCCCTCCCCGTTGTCTCTTCCCCCTCTCTCCCTCCTCTGTGTCTCTTCCCCCCTCTCCTCACTCTCATTTGCAGGCTTGGGGGCGTTAAACCTGTAACTTGAAGCTAAAATCAGTATTGCTCCAAGCCTTGGGGGCTTGAAAAAAATGTACGGGTTTAACGCCGCCATGTTTTTTTGAGGCCGTAACTCGACAGCCGTTAAGAGGCCACCAAAAGACGCCAATTAAATTGCAAATTAGCTTTCAACCTCACTTATGGACTCCCTGCCTCAGGAGGAGACAGGGAGCCCATAAGTGAGGTTGTTAGCTAATTTTCTATTCAATTGGTGTCTTTTGGCGGCCCCCCAACGGCTTCTGAGTTACAGGCTTGAAAAAATCTGTTGCCTCTTTTGCAAGCCTCGTGATAAGCACCTTTGGCGCTCATTGCAAGCCTCTCCCCCCTCTACCTCATCGCGAGCCCAGTAATAAACAACTTTGGTGCTCATTGCATCCCCTCTACCTTAAGGGCCTCATGATGAACGCCTTTGGCGCTCATTGCAGACCCCTTTAAACCCGTAACTTTCGGGCCTCACGATTTGGCACTCATCGGGCCTCACCTTTGGCCCTCATGCATGCGAAAGCCTGTAACTTTTAACATAGCATGACAACAACTCACAATTACGACAACTATATATGTGATAGAACTGGAGCAAAGCAAGCAAGCAAGAAGGGGTGGAGGCCCGCGGGACTTAACTGCAATGAGTGCCAGAGGCGTTCTTTGCAGGGGTGGAGATGAGAGTCGCAGGTGCTCATCGCGATGCCCCTGGGACTTGGCTGCAAAGAACGCCGAAGGGGGAGAACAAGGAGGCCTGTGAGTTAGGTTGCAAGTTAATTTGAGCCATCATTGCCGTTTTTCGCTGAACAAAAATCCCCTAAGCGAGTAAAAAAATGGAGGCTGAAACACATAAAAGGATGAAAATGAGTCAGAAAAACGACCCAAATGCCAGTAACACTTAGCCAAACAATGCAAGCAATGGCACTCATCGGGAGCCATGCAAATCTGCAGCACAGACACAGAGGAGAAAGACACATGGAAGGGAGGGGGGGGGGAGGGTGGAAAGAGACACAGGGCTGAGAGATAGGTGAAAAGAGACAAGGGGGGGGGGGTTAAGGAAAAAAAATGACACAAAGCCCGGAGAGATAAGGAAAACAGACAGAGGGGTCAGAGACTGGGCAGAGGCTCGCAATGAGTGCTGAAGATGCTCATTGCGAGCCACGTGATGAGCGCTGAAGATGAACATTGAGAACCACAAAAGTTGTGGGATTGCCAAGGCCTGCAATGAGCGCCAAAGGTGAACATTGAGAACAACGAAAGTTGTAGGTTTGGAGTGAGAGGCTCGCAATGAGTACCAAAGGCGCTCATTGCGAGTCATGTGATTCGCGCTGAAGGCGCTCAGCGTGGGGCTCCCAAGGAGCGCTGAAGGTACAGCATTCCCAGCCTTAAAATTTTATTGCCGTCACTTTTCGATTTGTGTAGATGTGCAATGAAAGTCTGCTCCAACTTCCTGAAATTACTTATCATAAACAAAAATGGAAGATCATAAAGCGACATAATTACTTATAAAAAATCAGAAAATATATAAAAAAAAAATTCATTCTAAAAACATTTTTAAGTTTTTGAAGTGTTGTTCTTCAAATTAGTATATTTTATATATATATGATCAGAGTGTCCAATTTATCTGGCTAATGAATGTGTAGTTTAAAATAAAAGCCATTTAGTTTTTGTATATTGACTAGCAGCTGTTGGCTAATGAGTAAAGAATACAATTGTTTTTCAAACTTAATGACATAGCCTACATTATACACTTATATTACTGACATTATGCAAAATATATTAGATCTCCATCAGTAGTAAACCAAATAAAATTATTGAAATTAAGTTAAATATTGTTTGTCATGACTAGCAAATGTCATGAAATTAGTGAAATTATGGTAAACAATGTTTGTCCATGACTGACATACTTATATGTAGTACTAAACTGTACAAAATTATACTCATTTGAAATATATAGTTGCTTGGGTAACTTAACTTTTATTATATTGTGCAGATATATAGTACAAGCTGAATCATACAAATTTGTCAGGTATATATTAGCTTTTAGAGTAATTTAAACAAAATCACTTGAAATAAATTAGCAATTGGCTGTTAACCAATATTTTTAAGAACAATGAGAGATTAGATAATGGCCATTCAAAATGTATTTTATTGGTACCGTGATTTGCGAATTGGTCTAATGAAATAAGCAAGCAGTGTATTATTAAAAAGTCAGACAGCTGCAAAACTGGACCAGAAGCAGATAGTGATTGTATCAAAGAAAATATACCACACAGTAACTATATGTCAGTATTTGTCTGTATTTATTGGCGCACACAAAGCTAGCAGCTCTACAGCAGTATTGAGCTGGGTGTGAGTAACTAATATCTTGCCGTCGGTAAGGAGAACTATATTTGTACTAGCGACTTTCCCGTCAAAAATGACAGCAATAAAATTTGAAGGCTGGCAATGCTGTTTGCCACACAATGCAAGGCTCTCCCACCTCTAACTTGCAGGCCTCGCCATGAGCGCCTTTGCAAGCCTCTCCCACCGTCTACTTTATGGGCCTAGCCATGAGCGTGAAGTCGTTCATTGCAGGCCTCGTCCAACCCGTCACTTTATGCCTTGCAGTGAGAACCTTCAGAAATCAATGCAAGCCCCGCAATGAGTGCCTTCTGCGCTCCATCGCTCATTTCTTGCGTTGTCCAACCCGCTACTTTTGTGCCTCGCACCTCGCGCCTTTGGCGCTCATTGCCATCCTTTTTCAATGTCTTGCTATGTATGCAAATTTATTGTTTTATGTACAGTACCTATTAAGTAGCAAATCAATATAATCTTGAGGAATTTAACTTTATATCGGGAACTTGTATACTATACTATTACTATTTACTATACAATGTAAATATAGTAATATATATTATATATTCATTATAATAATTGTTTACTTTACCCCTTGCTGCTTAGAATAATATCTGGTATGTTGTAACTAATTTATTTTTATGAATGTGACAGAATTTAGTTATTTTATAATGTAAATTTTTAATTGTGTTTCAATAAGCAATATATTTTAATTCCAGCCTCTTTATCTCAGGATAATAAATATATCGGTTCCACAGGAGGTTATATTTACTGGTAGTATAAGTATTTGTTTTCTCTTTTTGGTTATTTAACTCGTATCTCTACATACTATTTTTATACAAATGGTAATTATTCACTTATAACAATATAGCATTACTAACTGTCAGGTCATAGTAAATTACAATTTTAAGTGTTGTTTACTAAACATTATATAATACTAGCGACTTGCCCGTCAAAAAATGACGGCAATGTGATGTATATATATGTCAAGTTGTTTAGTTATTAATATAGATTTTTGGCACTTGTAAGTATTGTGATATGAACGTGTATTTTTGTAAAATGTTGATGTAATGGTTTTTTACCATGAAATTTGTATCTGAAGAATTGTTAACTTTAATATACATTGAATCCAGAGGAAAGCAAAAAGTAAAAAGCCTTGTTGAAACGTCCCGAATTTTAACATTAAGTTTAAAATATATGTAAGCAATAACCTTCAAAGTATATATTTTGAAACTTGAACTTTATTTTTTATGTAACTTTTGAAGTTGACAAAACATTTGTAGAATTTGGAACATTATAAACAGGAACATAGTGAATACATTTTGTAACCTAATTTTTTATTAAAAGTATTAACATTTGAATGTAAAAACAGTTGAACTTTAAATTAATCAGTATTAACATGCAATTTGTATCAGAATAATTGTTAAGTTCAATATACATTGAATGTAGAGGAAGGCATACAGTAAAAACTCTCCTTAAAACGTACCTAATGAAAGTAATTCCTTACTGACCACATAAACTGGCGTTAAACATTAATGTAGGTAGTAATCTTAAGATAACAGACAATATTTACATTGTGACTTAAAAGGTGCTTGAGCTCTTAACATGAACTTTGTAATATGTTGAATGAAATAACTTGAAAATATTGTTTTTAAACTTGTAACATTAGAAACATTAACATAGTGACTTAACATTTTAACATAATTTTTCATAAAAATGCAAGGCAAGTATTTTGTGAGGCGAATCATCCATAAACAGTACTTCCATTAATTATGACGGAATTAAACAACTAATTGTTATGTATTTTTGAATGCTTTTAAAAAATGTTTGCATGGCTTTAATTTGTATCCTGCAAAGTTATAGTACTTCATAGTAGACAATGTTTTTAGTAAAAATACGTCCATCTTCTAATAAATCACCTTGACTTTCATTGTTTTCAATGTAAACTTTATTAGCCTATGGATTTTTGCACCGTTACAACACAACGAACAATTGACCATGTGCAAATACTGGTTCTTCCAAGAAAATACCCACAGATTTGAAAGTTTGACCTTGTGATTTATTAATGGTCATGGCAAATGCCATAATAATGGGAAATTGTCTTCTTTAAAGTATAAAAGGGAGACTACTTTCACTTGGTGCTAAATCTATTCTTGGTATGAAAACTCTCTCTCCTTTATGGGTACCAGTTAAAATTTCAGCATCTATAAAATGGTCCTTTAATTGTTGAACAATTAATCTTGTGCCATTGCATAGGCCTTTTTTGGGGTTCATATTTCGCAGTAACATGATAATTGCACCTTTCTTTAGCTGCAAAATATGTGGTGGCATTCCAGAATGAGTTAGAGAGTTTATGAATTCAGTCGAAAAGTTAGCGTGACTTTCATTGTCATCAGCAAGTACAGAATCAGCACTGTGATAATTTTTTTGTGGTGCATTAATTTTTTTTAAGATTTCATTATTGAGGATTAATGCATCTTTATTTTTACACGTCAGTATGACTTGGTTGGCAAGCTCGGAATATTCTTCGTTATTTATGCTCCCTTCAAATATAGCCGATATAATATCTTGTTGACAAATCATATGAGGTGGGATCTCTACAGTGTCATCAGCTAAATGTAGTATTTTTTCTGTTCTGCCTTCTCCAATTTTAATAAGCCAATCATTGAAATCAGTTTGGCCTTCTGATCTCATATTTTGTTGCAGTTGAAGATGGGTAAAATGTTTCCATACTGTGCTTGACTTGATACAGGTTTCGATAATGTCAGTTAAATTTCCATGTACAACGACAGGTAATGTTTGTCTAAAATCGCCACCCAACAACATTACCTTTCCACCAAATGGAAAAATATTATCCATGACTTCACAAAGCAAACGGTCAATACATTGGAGGGCATAGCATGACATCATTGTGGCCTCATCTATTATAATTAATTTACATTTCTTAAATTTCTTTGCTTGTAAGGATGTCATGCGAATATCTGACACAGAATTTTCTAAAATAGGCACTGGCAGTTTAAATCCACTATGAACAGTTCTTCCACCTTCTAATAAAAGTGCAGCAATTCCAGTAGTGGCAAACGCCATTGCTATTTGGCCTTATGCTCGTACTGAAATCATTAATAAATTGTACAAATAGGTTTTTCCTGATCCGCCAGGTCCATCAAGATAGAAATAACGCTCTGTCACCATGTCATCTATTGCATTTTTAATGGCATGAAATGCTTGCAATTGTAGTGTATTTAAAGTTGCAAGTCTTTCTTGTGTTCTTTCTGCTTGTAGTTGAATGTCATAGTCTTCAAAGTGTATGTCATCTATAAGACCTGGATCAGGCAAATTAAAACTTGCACAAATTAATCCATGAGTTAAAAATACTTCTTGGATTTCCATTAACGCTTTTAAGTGTGCAATGGGTTCATTGTATCGTTGCATAAAGTCTTCAGCCATATTACTTTTAAAAGTCTCCCACAAAGCTAATGCATTTGGAGCATTTGAGAAGATACAAATAAAAGCAAATTGTTCTCTCATCTGTCGTGGCATTTGACATTGTGCTGCTTCTTCTAAACATCTTTCCCACTCTGTATCATCAGCGAGTAAGTTTCTATGTCTTGCAGCTAAATGGAAGGATTCATATACAATGTCATTAACAGTTCTTAATTGTTCAAAACTTTGTGCTCCTGGAACATTTAAAAGTAATATCCGTAAGCAAAAAAGTTCAACATATCTGGGACTAACTGTGTAAATTCTTGGAATTATTTTATTGCCTCTGGTTTTTCTTGGTCTCCATAATCCATTCACAAAAACATAGTGATATGGAATTTCAATATATAAGTATTGTGTTGCTTGAGCATCAGTGGAATTTAATGCAAACCATGCAGTTAGTGTAGTGTGACGATCTTCACTTTGGGCCAATGCATTCATTTCATTTCCAGCATGGAAATAGACTAAATGTCGTTGTGGCAAATGTACTGCTAATCTATATACTGCATGTGATCTATCATGCATTTCAAATTTTAAAAGCAGCCACATAGCTTCTGGCGCACTGTCATAACGAGCATCTACATGAGATGCAAGTTCATCATGTACTAACTCACTACATTCAGGGTTGTCTGCACTTTTGACGACTACAGTAGCTGCATCATAGCCTTTGTAAATATATTTGTAGACATATTTAATGGATTTGATAGAAGTGCAGGCTTCTACGTTGATGTGGGCGTTGTACTTCATGAGTAAATGTGGATTGTAGGGTACTACATATCTATTGTCCACTTTTTTTCCACGAATAATGGCACTATCTCCTTCTCTTCTTTTATAAAGTGGATATCCATCACAATTTGCATATGTTTTGTCTCTATAATCTTTTGGAAAATCTTTGGAACATTTATTATTTTCCATACATGGTGATTGTGGATTAAGGTCTCCACAGGGTCCATGAATCATGCGATGAGTAACAATCTCATATAGTCTACCATATAGTTCTGGATCTGGTAGTTCAGCAACTATGACTGCATCGACTTTGTCCGAAGTATCTAATTTATCTTTCTCTTGAAGTATTATCAGAAGATGTGCATGTGGAAGGCCTCTTTTTTGAAATTCAATGGTATATACATAAGCAAGACATTTGCCAAATAACTGATTTATAGTGAAGTCACGTATTAATTCATTTAATTTGATCTTAAAAACTCTGGCTACTAAATCTGGCCGATCAGAAGCAGTTTGTCCAAGAAGTAGATTTTGTGTAATTTCTGGCCATTGTGGATTACATGTAAATGTCACAAATAAATCTGGTTTTCCAAATTTTGTCACAATAGCCATAGCATCATTGTATCTTTCTCTCATATTTCAAAGAGATCCTTGAAAGGAAGATGGTAAAATGATGGCTTTGCCAGCTGTCATGTCTCTGCTTGTAGCCACGTCAGCAACATAGTCCATGAGTTCACAATATTGTTCTACACGTAGTTTATCTTGTTGATATTTTATAAAGTTTAAATTATTTGCCTCAACTTGCAAATATGAATCAATAATCCATTGTTGTGTTAGTTTGCCACCACATAAAATCGGATTAAATTCATGTCGAATGGCAATTTGAGCTACTTTAAATTCAAGCATAGAAACATTATTTCGGATTCTGGCTTTTGCATTTGGGTAACTGGGAAGGGGGTAATTTTGGTTGCCAACCTGCTTCTCCATGTGGGAAAAAGATGGTATATGTCATTGGATCTAAATTTGGACTTAAGATATTAATATTAATAAATGGTTGCTCCTCATTTCTGGGATATATTCTAATGTCTCTTTGAAATGGTGGTTCTCCTTCATCATTTTGAAACACCATTGCAACCTCATTTGATGTTGGCAAGTTATAACAACGTTTATCAGTATGTCTGTCTCTTTTAAGCACCATATTAACCTTTGGCATGGGTAATTGATGTCTTTGTGCATTAAGTAGTTGTTCATTTTCTACTTCTTCTCAATTTTTTGTAAGCTTTACTGTAGGGATTGTTGTCCATAATGTTATTTAGCTCTATGAAAACACTGGGTAAGCATTTTTTATTTTCTTCCATCTGCATACGTTGGTCAACAGCTTCCATTGTATCTAGGACAAATAGTTGAGCAAATTTTCTTTGCTCTCCTTCCTCTGGATGTAAATGTAAAGTACGATGATAAATTATGCCTGCGACTTTAAAACAATAAGGACCATGTCCTGGTACATTAGCAGCTAATGTTGCCCCCATAGATGCAAAGGACATGGCACTATTGTAGGATATTATGTTTGTCTTAAAATTTTTGTAGTTTGGAAAAGTAGGTTCAGTCATAATGTTTTATAAATAGATTGGAAATACTTTCCTTTCTGGAAGTTTGAACTTGCCTTTTTGACAACAACTAATAAATTGGCCATCTCTGGGTCTCTCCTGTTTAAAATAATAAACCTCACAAAACTGACATTGAGTAGTCATGTCCCCACAACTATGAACCTCTATTGCCAAAGCCTTGAGTAAAGGACAATTTGCAAAGCATATAGGAGTTTGACTTTCATATTCATCAGGTGAAAAGTCATGGAATGTTTGAACAACAGTTTCTAAATGCTTAGTTTTTTTCGTGGCTTTTCTTGGTATATGTTGTCTTTGTTTTGTTGAAATGTCCTGTAAGGTTTCAGTAACAGGTTGTAAATGTTTTTTTGTTGTAGTTGCTTTTTTTGGTCTGTTTTTAATTGTATCTTGTAAAATGTCATCTGATGTTTGAGGAATAGGTTGTAAATGCTTTATTTGCTTTGTAGTTTTTTTGGGCGTATCTTTCATTTTTGCAGCTGATAGTCTTTTGCTTGCAAGTCTTTTGCGTTCTTTTTCTCGTCGAATTTCTTTCTCCTCTGGTGTCTGCTGGGCGGCCCATCTTTCTTGTCTTTCTCTAGTTTGACGTCTTTTCTTCTCTTGTTTGCTCTCGTTATCAGCCATATTAATCTGTAAAGGCCAAAAAAGAAATGTAATTGGGTATATTGATGTTTGTAATTACTGTTAAAGATTATTGTGCACAATTGAGAAATAAAAGGTAAATCAATAATGTATCAGTTATATTTTGTTAAAAGTTATAATTCCTGGCCTCATCGAATAACAATTTGGCCAATTGAGTAATGCTGTAAATAAGAAGTTAACATATTTTTTTGAAATAATTTTTTAGTTATTGAAAACCTTGTTTGTGGATAGATGTTTACCACTGAAAAAACTTCTTTGCAAAAAAAAAACATTGATGTATTGCATAGTGCCAATTTAAATAGAATAAGGGACATAGTCATTATTTTTTTTTTTTTTTCTGTTGACACGGATGCAGATGAAACATGTTTCTTTAGTTTTCTCCTTTTGTACTTATTATACTGTACCTTGGTTGAAGTGTGATTTAAATCCGAATGTTTGTTGGTCCTCGGTTGAAAATCTTTGTCCAATGGTCTGGTCCTCTGTTGGAAGTCCTCGTCCGATGGTGTGGTCCTCTGTGTAAAATCCTGGTCCTATGGTCTGGTCCTCTGTTGAAAGTCGTGGTCCGATGGTGTGGTCCTCTGGCGATAGCCCTCGTCCGATGTGGTGGTCCTCTGGCGATAGCCCTCGTCCGATGTTGTGGTCCTTTGGTGAAAGTCCTCGTCCGATGGTCTGGTCCTGTGTTGAAAGTCCTCGTCCGCTGGTCTGGTCCTGTGTTGAAAGTCCTCGTCCGATGGTCTGGTCCTGTGCTGAAAGTCCTCGTCCGATTGTCTTCACGCAGTATCTGTTGTAACATAAAATTGAAAATGTTGTTTGAGTGAAATGTCTTTTAAATAAATTAGAAATGTCTTAATTTTGGTGTATTGTATCTGTTATGGTTATTTTTTTCTATGTGTTTGTCTAACTTTATGTACAATCCTGATTTGTTTGCACGACTTTTGTTATTCTTATTTAAGCTTCTCAGTAAGGCTTGTAGGTTGTGATATATTAAAGAAGAATATTAATTTAGTTTGCTATGTGTTTGTGTGTTTTTTTGTACAATCCTGTTTTGTGCACACCACTTGTGGTATACTTATTTAAGCTTCATTGTAATGGTTATAGGTTGTTAAACATTAAAGAAGAATCTTAATTTACTTTCCTATGTGTTTGTGTGAGTTTTAGTACAATCCTGTTTTGTGCGTACCACTTCTGGTATAGTTATTTAGGCTTCTTTGTAAGGCTTATAGGTTGTTAAACATTAACTAAGAATATGAATTTAGTTTGCTATGTGTTTGTGGGAGTTTTTGTACAATCCTGTTTTGTGCGCCCCACTTGTGGTATACTTATTTAGGGCCTCATTCTATTATCGGCCGTAAATCGGCCGTAAGGCTGCGATTCCTTGCAGGGGTTCAGTTAACTCGCGATTCAATTATACGGCCCCGCAAGGATCTCCCCTTACGGCCGGCCGCATATCTTGAAACCGTCCGTAAGCTCTGAAATCTAAAAACTTCAAGCCTGCACTGTACATCTCTGTAAATGCTAGGGATCATATTGGGGGACATGGGGATTAAAAGTAACCCCCTCTCAAGCTTGCACATCAGCCCAAACCCGAGTTCAAATTAACTGTTTATATACCGGCTGCGGCGTGGGCGTGTCTGAGGTGCTCCAAGCACTCTGGACTTTTTACATGGATATTTTACGTATATTAAAAAAATATTATTTTACGGATTTGAGTATAGGGTAATTATGTGCTATTTTTTCTAACACCGAATATCACTTTATAGACTCCGCAAAGTGCAGGATGGCTTTATTTGAGCTATTTTATGTGCTTAATTGGTGCTAGCGGGACCTGTTTGCTGCAAGTAAGCTGCGGCTCGTTTTTAGCCTTGCAGACAGGGTTCCTTTAGCAATAGAATCGCAACCAGGCTTTTCTTACGGCCGATTTCCTTGCGGCCGTTTTAGATCAAAGGCTTTCCTCCGGCGCGATCGTCCGCAAGAGATAGCAAGGCGCCGGCCGCAAGCCTGCCGGAGTCCCCGGCCGGAGGGGAATAGAATAGCCGTAAAGCTTGTGGCCGGTCCTTGCGGCCCCGCAGTGGCTGCGGCCGATAATAGAATGAGGCCCTTAGCCTTTATTGGGATGGTTATAGTTTTTTAAACATGAAATAAGAATATTAATGTAGTTTGCTATGTGTTTGTGTGAGTTTGTTACAATCCTGTTTTGTGCGCACCACTTGTTCTAAAGTTATTTAGTCTTCATTGTACTGGTTATAGGTTGTTAAATATTAGAGAAGAATGTTAATGTATTTTCCTATTTGTTTGTGTGAGTTTTTGCACAATCCTCTTAGGTGCGCACCACTTTTGTTATTCTTATTTAGGCTTCTTTGTAAGGCTTATAGGTTGTTAAACATTGAATAAGAAAGTTAATTTAGTTTGCTATGTGTTTGTGTGAGTTTGTTATAATCCTGTTTTGTGTGTACCACTTTGTGTGTACCATATGTTGCATACTTTGGCCCTCATTCAATTGCATTTTGGCCAATTCAATAGGACTCTAAATGTGCTTATTTAGAGCCATATTCCATTGTCCAAAATAGCAATTGAATGAGGGCCTTTGGTTGCTGCATTTGTTATATTGTCGGGGCCTCATTCAATTGCGTTTTGGGCAATGGAATAGAGCTCAATATGACCACAGAGCATCTTTTTTTACAGAAGTTTTTAGTTAGTGAACTTGTATCGAAAAGCAAGGTCTTCACTAACTAAAAAGTTCATTAAAAAAATATCCTCTGTGCTTATATAGAGCCCTATTGAAATGGGCAAATCACATTTAAATGAGGCCCTCGGCCATTAAAGATATATAGGTCCTCATTCAATTGCAATTTTGCCAATTGAAGAGGGCTCTATATAAGCACATAACATATTTTTTGACCGAAGTTTTTAGTTAGTGAAGACCTTGATTTTGGATAGAAGTTCATTAACTAAAAATTTCTGTATAAAAAATATGTTATGTGCTTATATAGAGCCCTATTCAATTGGCCAACTCACAATTGAATGAGGCTCATGGTTCGTTTCTTTTTTATACTTAATACTTTACCTTGATTGAAGTGTCGAATGACAGAGGGTCCCCTCCTGCCAATCTTAATCCGCCGGTCTTCTTGTAGTGTCTGTTCTTCTTTGTTGCTGTTCATTAAAAGGGATTGTGCTTCACAATGCACGGTGCAAATTGTTGAGTGACGCTGTTGATGCAGAGTCTGTTTGAATATTAAAAGAAGTAGAAAGATTCAGCTTTAGGTGATCTATTGAATTGCAGTAAATTAATGTCATTTAAATATACTTCTGTAATTATTTTCAATTAACATTATTTTTTTGGGGGGGCTACACACATATGTCACATACATGAAGCACATTTCCAGAGTTCAATGTAATTTTTTTGTGTGCGTGTGACATATCACTATACATGAATCATATTTTAATTGTTAAATGACCCTTATTTTTAGTTTTTTCCAACACACATAAATGTGTGTGTGAGATGTAACTATAGATGATACATATATGTGCGTGTCACATATCAGTATACATCACTCATATTTTAATATAACATATTTTTTTCTAATGTCATTTAAATGTAGTTGTTTAATTAGTTTGTTTTAAGATCATTTTGTTGCAGTGTCAATACACATAAATGTGCGTGTCACATGTCACTATACATAAACCTCTTTTTTATATTGAATTATGTTTTTTTTTTTTTTTTTTTAAATGAACCTTATTTTTTTTGTGGGCCTACACACATAAATGTGTGTGTGACATGTGACTATACATGATAGACATAAATGTGCGTGTCACATGTCACTACATAAATCACATTTTCCTAGTTAATTTTTTTTTTTGTCCTGTCTTGATAATAAAATGTAATATATTATAGCTTGCCTCTCAGTTGTAATTTGCACAGTGTAAAGTAGTAAATTATGAAAGAATTGTCTTCTCAAGTAAAAGCAGCATTTATCTATGAAGTCACTCCGTTCATCACCTGAGGAGAAATGTATTTTTTTGTGTAAAATAGGCAGTATTTATAAACTTGTAGAAAATTCTGGAAAGTTAGACCATTAGAACGCAATACGCATGCGCTATTTGCGTTCCAGCTTACAATTTGCGTTCCATCCGCCATTTTGTGCGTATTAGTGGTCAAAATGGTGTTTAATATGATTGTGATACGTTCCGCATAGTATGTGTTTCATTATTGCGAGTAAGTGTAGTATAGTTACGTCTGAAGCCTCGTTTTCGTTTTGTGTCGCTTAGCAAATTGTTTACTGTCTAAACTCTTTTATTTTGAGTAAAATGAATGTGTAAGTTGCATTTTTGAGGTCCTGGATGCTTCCTGTTGCTGTAGGTAAGGTTTTTATGTATGTGCTGTGTGTATGTATTGTGTTTTTAATTTTGTAATGTTCGCGAGTTGCGTCCGAGTGTTGCGAGGCCGTAATGTGTGTGAACGTGTGTCGTATGTTGTTTGCGAGTGTCGTAATGTGTGTGTCATGTTCTTTAAGTTGCGACGTGAAGTTTGCGAGGGTCGCAGTTGCTGGCATGGAGCGCCTTTGGCGCTCCATGCCAGCAACTGCGGCCCTCGCTTTGCGAGGTCCTCAGGTGCTGGCATGGAGCGCCTGTGGCGCTCCATGCCAGCAACTGAGACCATCGCCCAGTGCCCTCGCTTTGCGAGGGCCTTGGCTCGCTACGCGAGCCCGCACCGTTAGCAACAACTCGTACGCTCACAACTATATATGTGATACCTTCTATAAGCTCTCCACTACATACCAGCCTTGACAATCTTCCCATAGGTGGAGATTAGTCTTACACTCTACATAATTATTCTGAAACCCTGAACACACATCTTATTTAGGTAGCCTAAATTATCCTAATTTTAGGGCTTAGCAATACTAAAACTAAATTCCCCACAGAAAGCACAGTACAAACTGTTTGAAAAATATATAAAAAATGCAACATGGAACATATATATATATATATATATATATATATATATATATATATATATATATATATATATATATATATATCCAGCTACAATGTCCTTTTTATGAAGTGGTGCCTAAAACTGTACTCCATATTCCAAACGAGGGCGTACTAGGGATTTGGATAATGGTAGAATTATATCTGCATTCCTTGCTTCTATACCCTTCTTAATCCATGCTAATATTTTACTTGCCTTTGCAGATGCTGCTTGGCATTATGTTACCTAGATGGTTGTACACAAGTACTCTCAAATCCCTTTCAATTTCTGATACCCTTAGATTGGCTCCATTAAGGTTATAAATAGCATGGCTATTTTTCCTTCCCAGATGCATAACTTTACATTTATTCTTATTAAATCTCATCATGCCATTTAGTTGCCCATTCCTCTAATATATGCAAATCCCTCTGGAGGGAAAGTACATCATTTTCTGATTTAATTACCTTTCACAACTTAGTGTCATCAGCAAAAATTGAGACAATACTTTCCAGTCCCACTTCTAAGTAATTACTAAATATATTAAAAAGGAGAGGACCTAATACAGAACCCTGAGGAACCCCACTTACCGCATTTGTACAATTGGAGTATGTTTCTTTTACAAAAATCATTTGCTTCCTGTCTTTTAGCCAACTCTCAGTCCATGAGCAGACATGACCTATCCTTCATAAATCCATGTTGACTCCTACTTACAACCCAGTTCAAATAGACATATTCTTGGTATTATTCCTTAGTAAACCTTCTAAAAGTTTTCCCACTACAGAAGTGAGGATTTGCTCTTGCTCCCTTCTTAAATATAGGTATCGATATCACATCTGCTATGTCTCCATTCATCTAGTAGCGACCTGTGAGTGAATCTCTTTAGGATTTCTTCCTGTGTTAACCAATTATTTGGTGAAGGTAATGTAGCCCCTTTTATGTTGCAGTGTCCCATCCACTGGTACCTCCCTTGTATATTCCAAAGAAAATCACTTATTTAGCTCTGAACTTTGAAAGACTTGCAGGAACTTCCTAATCTTAGAATGCATTTTTGAGAATTTGAATTTGATTCAATTATTTGAACTATTCTTTCCTTTATACATATGAACTGCATTTTTCATCTACATTGAAAGCCAAAAACAACTCCAGGGGGAGCAGTACCATACTAAATGTATACAATATGCATTAAATATCTTAGTTTGTGAGTTCAATCATTAATTACATATTTTTTTTATATAGAAAATAATATAATTTAGTGAATTGGAAAACAAACGGTACTCATCTTTTCCCAGTCATTGAGGAAATATTTTTACTTTCCACTTACACGTCATGCCGTAACTAACTGTTAATCCCAATTCTGGGAACTATGAAAATATGCAGACATTTTGATCAAAATGTAGTAGCCATCAAAGCTCCTGTGAAGCGGTTCACTATAGTTGTAGTGGCAAGTAGCAATTATTTTTTGATTGAAAAAAGGCATTGCAGCCCCAGTGAAGAACTACACAGCTCCTGCACAGCTTAGTTAATTTTGGCCAGCAACAAGATATTAAGGGCCTTATTCAATTGCGATTTGGCCAATTGAATAAGGCTCTATATAAGCACATATCATATTTTTTTACACAAGTTTTTAGTTAGTAAACTTCTATCCAAAAGCAAGGTCTTCACTAATTAAAAATGTATGTAAAAAAAATATGCTCTGTTCTTATATAGAGCCCTATTCAATTGGCAAAATCGCAATTGAATGAGGCCCAAAGTGAGCACATTTCAAAAGACACCAGGTTGCCTAGGTATGGTGGGTTAGGTGATCACTCCTCTTAACTCTGTACCATGCTCAGATAAAATAATGCCATGAGAAAGCAGAAGCTTTGTGATGTGTATCACATGGATATTGACCTTGTCTTCAGTGTTTTATTGCCATATTACAATTCACACTTTTATTATAATTTTCTTTCCTCATTGCTTATGTCTCTTCATTTTATTACTGTTTTGAATTTCTTCATTTGACTGAAATCTAATTTTTTTATGATCATAATTGCTCATTTTATGGTGAATTGCATAGAAACCATTTACTTTGCTATTTGTTGTTGTACTGGTCTTTAAAAGTATGTTTGAAGAGATCTTTCTAATTGCCCTAAATTTAAAAAAAAAATTGTATGATGACACATAATTGTTGGAATTAACTCATTAAAAAAATAGTTCCTTTTATCCATTAATTGTAAAAGTAAATCTAAAACGGAATATGATTAATACTAATAAGATGTTTCCATTTTAACTGTAATTATTCTGGATTATATGTGTTTTTTAATTATTTTTGTATTGCTACACTTTCTGAACAATTATACTACTTTAAAATAAGCACTGTCAGTTCCTGAAATGTACAGATCTTCACAATATCTATAAATACATTGCATAAATGAAAAGAACAATATGTCAGATTCACTAAGTTTGCAATACATGTTTTCTATACTCTCCATTGCACTGCTAAACATTTTCATCCAATTGTTCTTTACACCATTTGAATTTTACTCCAGAAGATTAAAATAATAGCTGATGCAACTGCATATAAGTATTAATATGTAGAAATTAGATAATTCAGTAGAAAAATGACATTTAACAAATATATCATAAGCTAAATATTTATGATAATAAAGTGCAAACATGGAATTGAAGCTACATTTTACAGAATAAAATAACTATTTGTAAAGAACAATAAATATTATAAACTAACTTACCTGCTGTTCATCTATGAGTTGTGATAACAATGCTGTATCTTTAATGAGACATCAATGAGTAAGAACAATCGCATATATTTTGTAATAATGTGTTATCTCACAATGCATGGTATCGTCTGGACTCTGACCTGGCAACCGGAACCCTACGAACTTTAGCCACTATGGACCAAGGCTTTTTTAATAGCCAAAAGACTCTATAATGGAAGAATATATGACTTTCTTAATGTGATAGGACCAAAAGTAACTTTTAACATGGACATGTGCCCTATTGTTCCCCAAGCCCCTGATAATATGCCCCGGACCCCACAACCATTCTTCACAAGATAATACAAGCCCAGGGTGTTTTATGTAATTTTTACAGTTTTATTATGTGGAGAATGTGTTTCAGAGTGTTACAAATGTGCGGCTAAAAAAATATATATATTTATGTGGGTAGTACTACTTTAAACTGCTATACCCAGTTTGCTCCCAGTCCAGGGATCTGGCAGGTCTGTGGGCTTACGTAATCTTGCGGTATCGGTGGAAAAGGCTCTGTAAGGCTTCTATGGGGAGATACATGGAACTGACTGAGCAATCAACTATAGTTATCTAGGTAATCAGACAACATTAAAACGTTGTTTCTCTAGACAAAGGTCAAGTTTCTTGCTTTACAAATGATATCCCTTTGATCCATTGTGTTGCGGTCAACCACCGATTGGTATATTTAATGATCCCCCTGACCACCAGTCATTTGGACGCATATGATCAGGATGATTAGGATTTTGAGACTGGCCATTACTCTGACTTCTTAATGACACCTATCAGGACTGCTACCTGGGAATACAGTGGATATAAAAAGTCTACACACCGCTGTTAAAATGTCAGGTTTCTGTGCTGTAAAAAAATGAGGCAAAGATAAATCATTTCAGAACTTTTTCCACATTCAATGTGACCTATAAACCGTACAACTCAATTGAAAAACAAACTGACATTATTTTAGGTAGAGGGAAGAAAAAATATAAAAATAAAATAATATGGTTGCATAAGTATGCACATCCTTAAACTAATACTTTGTTGAAGCACCTTTTGATTTTATTACAGCACTCAGTCATTTTGGGTATGAGTCTATCAGCATGGCACATTTTGACTTGGCAAGATTTGCCCACTCTTCTTTGCAAAAACACTCCAAATCTGTCAGATTGCGAGGGCATCTCCTGTGCACAGCCCTCATCAGATCACCCCACAGATTTTCAATCTGATTCAGGTCTGGGCTCTGGCTGGGCCATTCCAAAACTTTAATCTTCTTCTGGTGAAGCCATTCCTTTGTTGATTTGGATGTATGCTTTGGGTCGTTGTCATGCTGAAAGATGAAGTTCCTCTTCATGTTCAGCTTTCTAGCAGAAGCCTGAAGGTTTTGTGCTAATATTGACTGGTATTTGGAACTGTTCATAATTCCCTCTATCTTAACTAAGGCCCCAATTCCAGCTGAAGAGAAACAGCCCCAAAGCATGAGGCTGCCACCACCATGCTTCACTGTGGGTATGGTGTTCTTTTGGTGATGTGCAGTGTTGTTTTTGGGCCAAAGATATCTTTTGGAATTATGGCCAAAAAGTTCAACCTTGGTTTCATCAGACCATAATGCCTTCTCCCACATGCTTTTGGGAGACTGCAGATGTGTTTTTGCAAAATGTAGACTGTTTTCTTTCGTCTTTTCATCAATTTTGGAGGGAGCTCCAGTTCTTGGTAATGTCACTGTTGTGCCATATTTTCCCCACTTGATGATGACTGTCTTCACTGTGTTCCATGGTATATCTAATGCCTTGAAAATTCTTTTGTACTCTTCTCCTGACTGATAACTTTTAACAATGAGATCCCTCTGATGCTTTGGAAGTTCTCTGTGGACCATGGCTTATGCTGTGGGATGCGACTAAGAACATTTCAGGAAAGACCAACTAGAGCAGTTGAACTTTATTTGGGGTTAATCAGAGGCACTTTAAATGATGGCAGGTGTATGCTGACTCCTATTTAACAGAATTTGGAATGTGATTGCTTAATTCTGAACACAGCTACATCCCCAGTTATAAGAGGGTGTGCAGACTTATGCAACCACATTATTTTTCTTCTTTTTTTTCCTTCCCTCCTTCCCTTCACCTAAAAGGCTTCAGTTTGTTTTTCAATTGAGTTGTAAAGTTCAGTTTAAAGGTCACATTAAATGTGGAAAAAGTTCTGAAATGATTTATCTTTGTCTCATTTTTTTACAGCACAGAAACCTGACATTTTAACAGGGGTGTGTAGACTTTTTATATCCACTGTATGTTGTTGTGGGACTGGGCTCAAAAGTATGTTTTATAGTTATTTATATGTTATGTTATGATGATTACCCTATGTATGTTAATTACTGTATGTTATGTTTGACTTAGGATTTTAGAATCTGTATTTTGCATGTTTTGTGAACAGTTAACTAATTTAAAATGTAGTGATGCAATCTGTAACTGACATTTGAGAGTTAGTTATGTAATCTGTCAGTTATGTAATGTATGTCTCTAATGTAAAGTCAGTTTTGAATGCAGTCTGTGATGTGTCTGACAGGAGAAAAGTGAGGTAACCCAGCTATCTGTGACTGAGAAGATGAATATGTATATGGAACAAGATGTCTAGTAGAATATATAAATATAAATAAATATATATATATATATATATATAATAAATATAAAGTACATCTGTGTTCACATTTGAATGTCTAAAGCAAGTTAAAAATATATATTATATATATATATATTAAGATCTTTAGAGAAGAGAATAGCTGCCTTGTCCTGTACAATTAATGCAGTGTGTGTATGCTTCTAAAAAAGGGAGGTACCATATCTAGAAGATATATGTATGTGTCAGCATTCCTAGAGAAGATACTAGTGAAGTGGAAATTAGATATTATGCAATACAAAATCCTGAAGACACAGAAACTGTTGCAGAATGCTATCAGTTCAAGTTTAAATATTCACCCATTGAACTTTTTATTTTTCCACAGCAATAAAAGCAGTTTCTGATTTTTATAATTCTGAGCCATATTTTTAAATGCTGCATCTGAATAAGGGCATTTTAGATACATCTGATGCCTTGGGTTAGGGATAAAAAAAAACTGAAATGTCTGCTGAGTAGGTTTGGCCACAATAGCCTTATCAAGCCTGACTAAAGCAAGCAGATGGTAATGATATATACTCGACCTGTCAATTATTCCTGCCACCTTATATAGACCATACAAGAGCCCAATTTGTTAGAAAACCTATGAAAGTCCTGGTCGGCCAGCAAAGGTTTGTACACCCCGGAGGTATTCCCACTATTCTAGCAGACTTCTCCCCAACTCAATAAAGGTACCAAAAGGAGATAGGCTAAGAGATGTGTACACACTAATCCAAACACCCCAGGGACATAGGGTACTAGTTCCATTCCCTTCCCTAGAACAAGACACCACAGGCCCTCTGGCAAACACACTACCCTCTGCTAAGTTCCCTGAGCAAAGGGGCCTTTCGTTCAAAAGACCATAAGCTTCATTTAGGTCTATGGAGTGTATTGAGTTCTTCAAAAAACAAGGAGTGAAAGACACTTATATATCCACACCTGTATAACATCCGTAGTTATAATAAACAGTAATGAACAAAATTATCTTAATAATCTGACAAGAAAACTATTCAATAAAAGCTCATAATCTATTCAGAAAAATCAATCTACAATACATATTCTAAAAACATTTTTTTTTTTTAGCAAGGATAGTCACCGGTTATATGTAATATCTCAGTATCTTACTATCTGTACAATACTTTAAACAAAAGTAGACAGTTTTTACCAACTATTAATATAAGACACCTGATATAAATTTGGCGGTAGTGGAGCCCACCATTTACTCCTTTTATTCTAGTCTAAATACACTGTCTGGAAAATAAAATTTAAAGGTGAAAATAAATATATATTTTTTCTAAATAAGCTATTACTGATGGTGGAACTGGGGATCCACCAATTACCCCTTAACCTATGAGAAAAAGAGAGCTTACCTACTCTAAACTAAATATATTATCACCTTTGTTATTGCATAAGTGCAGATAAAGTGCTCATAATATAAATTACACAACATATACTTAATTTCAAGACAAGGTATAGAGATATCTTATAAAAGGATAATATATATATAAATGCACTGCAGACTGCTAGCATCTATGGATATTGTGCTAATAATATTGTGCAAATGAGCATGACTAATATTATGTATTTTGGAACAATTAATATATATTTAAATATGCTATAATAGAAATGTACAAAAGTCAAGGGCTATTTTATAGGTATATTACTATTTATCCATATGTTACATAGTTACATAGTTACATAGGCCCTCATTCAATTGCAATTTGGCCAATTGAATAGGGCCCTAAATAAGCATATAACATATATTGTTTAAAGAAGTTTTTAGTTAGCAAGCATCTATCCAAAAGAAAGGTTTTCACTAACTAAAAACTGCTTTCATAAAAATATACTTTGTGCTTCTTTAGGGCACTATTCAATTGCCCACATCGCAATTGAATGAGGCCCATAGTAATTAAGGTTGAGAAAAGACTTTCAGTCCATCAAGTTCAACTTGTTAAGATCTCCTCTGATCTGCAATATGCGGATTAGTTATTAATTAAATTATTGATTAAATAATTTTTAATAGTATAATATTGGATGATGAATAAAGAGTTAGTCCATCAAGTTCAACCTTTTTAGATCTCTATTGATCTTTTTAATGTGGACTATTTATTATCAATTGTTAATTGTTAATTGATCCAGAGGAAGGCAAACAGAAAAAAAACCCCATTGAAACTTTGCCAATTGTCTCATAAGGGGAAAAAATGCAAAATTCCTTCCTACCCCAGAAACTGGCGATCAAATTTCTCCCTGGATAAATATTCCTTCGCTAGTTATCTAGGATAACCTTGAATGCCCTCTTTATTCAAAAATATATCTAACCCCTTTTTGAAGTTGTCTATCGAATTCGCTGTCACCACCTCCTTTGGTATGTGCAAATATGCTGAGTGCAAATGTTATATTAAAGATGAAATCAATTATAAAATTCAATTGTATTAGCACAGATATACATTTCAAGATATTGAAAGCAGCATGAATGTATCAGATGGTAAAAACGCATCACTTATCATTTGTAAATGATAGTCCAAAGACTGCACATGCATCGTGTGCACCAAAAAACGCCAGTATCCACAAAATACTGCAAATGAGGTCACAATTGTGGGACAAGACAGGTCTACGCGCACGTTTCGCATCACATCGCTTCCTCATGGACCTGTTGAGTGTGGGCATGTTGCCAGTACTTTATAGTAGATTGGAAGAGGAGGTGGCTTTAAAGTATTAACTGTTTCCGATCCTTACAATAGGATTCTTGGCTTTGATAAACGATTGTTAGAGGTCATAAATCTAGGAAAAGAACAAATAAGAGGATAGCAATATGGATTAATCCAGTATATATTTATATATATCATTTGTTAATTATATCACATGGCAAAACACTGTATAATACAATAATCATTTTTAAACATAAATATGTCTATTCAGAATCTCTTAATAGGCAGAAAATTAAGTATAGTAAGTAAAAGCCTGTCTAATTTTTACCAAGTAGTTGAACATATGTGCATATAATTATATTGTGCAATTCAAGAAATGGAATACTATATAAAGTTATTTTGCAAAAAATTATACACAGAATATTTTAATAGAATGGTTTATGTCAGAATGATTTTAAAGGGGCATACTCTACAAGTTCTTACATTTGCCATTGTTACTTAAACAGTAGATAACTTCCTAGAAATGGACCAAATTGATCCATTCGTTTTAATAAACGATTGTCAAATGTCATAAATCTAGGAAATGAACAAGTATGAGACTAACATTGTGGATTAATCCAGTATGTATTTATATATATATCTCATTTGTAAATTATATCTCATGGCAGAACACTATATAATACAATGGTCAATTTTAACCATGAATGAGTCTATTCAGAATCTCTTAATAGACAGAAAATGGAGTATAGTAAATAAAGCCTGTCTAATTTCAGTATTTCAACAAATGTGTATTGAGTTCTCCCAACATATAGCCTTTGAAAGTCTGTCTCCATATTCGCAGTAATACTTCACCCCCCTGGTGTGGCCAGACAATGACTGGAGAGTCCATCCCTTAATGTTGGAGGAGAATTACAATTTAAAAGAGGTCCACCATCTGCTCAAAGCCCCTAGTGATGGCCTGTGGAATGTCAGTTTGCAGTAGGTGAAATTAATAGCACAACATTCTCAAGCTCACAAATCTGCAATATAAATACTTTTTTTGATGTTCAATATCCGTGTTATATTGATTACGGCAATCAATGTGTTAATACATATAATGGAACTCGCATGGACTAGAATATCATATTTCCTGATTTATGAATATTGCATTCTTTCTGGAATGTGGGTCCAATCGTAAATCGTAATTGAAATGTGTAAGAGTTTGAAATCTAACCTCCATTTTTCAGTGACGTAATGATGATGATCTCTTTGACCATTGGTTCCTTCTAAACCCGTAGCTATGGGTTTGACTAATTGATCATGTTCAGGGCCGTACATGCAACGTGCGCAAGAATGATTTACGGACTTGCATCTCTGGCCCGTTGGTCTCAACATGGTTGAATGTAATAGCTCTGTAACGCAGCAGAATGTCAAGCCTGCAGATTTTAATGTGGCTATATGTGTCCTCCCAATAGGATGTTCTGGGAGGAGGATTAATCTGGGGGAACCAGCTAGTGGATTCAATGATGACATGAATTGGTCGTCTTCCTCCATGGCTTGTAGTAGCTACTTTGCCACTTCCTCACATGCTGGCTCATGATGCTGTTGTAGTTCCTCCTCATGTTCTTGCTCATGCTGCTTCTGCAGCTGCTCCTCCTGCACACATGCAGCCTCATGCTGTTCAGATTGATCTTCCTGCTCCACCTGTTCTGTTGATTGCTGATCTACAGTAGATTTCTAGCAAGCTAAAATGACAAATTAATAATATATCAACAATCAACACACAATTGTAATTAACACAAATCGTCCTGGCAATCACTTAAAAGATAGCCAGAAGTGAGCTAAGTTAAGTGAAAAGAACAGATTCTGAGCTATATGATTAACAGCACTAGATGATTGAGCATAAATATAAACATGCACAAATATATTTTTTTTTAGTTGACTCACAGTTTGTACTAAAGATAACATTAGCTGGGTATTAGAGTATTAACATTTAAAGATATATTCATTACTAGAGGGGAGGTAAAACTCTCTTACCACTATTATGCTAGTGATAGATTCTAGCAAATTATATTTTCTTTTTTCTTTTCCCCTTATTTAGGGTTAACTCCTAGAAATAGGGGAGATATGGAGCAACCACATTAACACAATTTATAGGATTTTTTGCTCACTTAAATATTAAAGACTTAAGGACAGGACAAGAAGAAGGTAGGGCTATAACAGAAGAGAAAAAAATGTTCAAACACACACGTACTTTTGACACAAACCCAATCTCATGGGTCATGCAAGACCCAACCATCTAAGGTCATATGTTCAAAAAACAGATTTCTCGAGAACGAAAGCCCTCCAGTCAAGGCCATCCCAATATATTCCAGCATGCGCAGAGTTTGGCCTAGCACCAACTTTTCACTCTCTAATACTCTCACAGAAACTCCAAGGTCCTAGGATAGCTTCTAAGCACAGCGCAGGGAAATTCCCTTTCAGGGATCTTAACTAATACAATTTTTTTCCCACAATATAGAAACTCTAGACAGAATTCACATAAGCATTTTTTTTCTGAATATTAATTTAGTGGTTTATATAGGCCTGGGTAGTTCGATTTAATTGACTTGCCTCCCAACCACGAATGGGTAACCATTCATAACATTTCTTAACATCAGGCATTAGCCCTGTTGAATCAGAAGGATTTGGTGTATACCACTTTAGTTTTTTTAATGTTGTGTATATTTGTAGTGAGATTGTTTAAGGTTCCAGGTGTAAGCAAATTGTATTTAATGTGATTATACAGTATATGGGGTAGAGTGGTTCACACTATATCTATGTAAATGATTATGGGTATAGAAATCACATTGCATAACGTTAATGGCTTAAATTCGCTGACAAAAAGGAAAATAGCCTTTTTTCAAATTATGCGAAAATGAAAGCTGACATTTTATGTCTCCAGGAGACTCATTTAAAGAATGGGACTGTACATTTTATGACCAATACATTTTTTTAGGTTAGAATACATTATACATTTAACAATACATCTAAAGGGGTCTTGTTCCTTTTCAGTAATAGATTAATTATTTTAGATAGATTTTCCAAGGTTGACCCCTTGGGGAGGTATATTTTTTGGACTGGCGACATTAACAATAGGTTGATAACCCTGTTTAATGTTTACCTACTAAATACAAATAAGAGTAGATACCTCAAGAATCTATTATCAGAAATCCAAGGATTTAAGAGGGTTTAACCATAATCTGTGCACATTTCAACATGGTATTGGATTCTACTAAGGAAAACATAAGACTAAATCTAAAACATTTATAATTAAAACTGCCCTAGAGTTCTCAAATCAAATGAAAATCTTGGAATTTTATGATCTATGGAGAGTACTACACGCAAATGAACAAGGATTTACATTTATTTTCAAATAGATTTGAATCACTCTCACATATAGACTACATTTTTGTAGACCTGATGATTTTGATAGAAGTCAAAAAGATAGATATCGTACTCTCCCCTTGGTCATATCACTCGATGAACTGTGTAATTCTTGATGATTCAATAACAACTAATAGGAAAAAGTGCTGGAAAATTTACCCAATTCTATTTAAAAATCAAGACTTTGTGACTGTAATAAAAAGGGAGTCTCAGGAATTCTTTAAAATTAATAAGGACTCTGTAAAGTCTTCCAAGACATTGTGGTGTGCCTACAAAGCCTTCATTAGAGGCCTATTAATCTCAAGGTCTGCAGAATTACATAAACAATGGGGGAAACCTCTTACACTCTCGCATATTGAGTTAGAGCAGTTACATCAATGTAATAAAAATAATGCCAGTAAAGAGACCGCAGAAAAAATCAATAGCACTAACAATCAAATAAAAACTATTTTGCAACTCCAAGCAGATAGGCCTATGAGAGGGTCAATTGGGAATTTCTCAAAGTTGTCCTCTTGAAATATGGCCTATGTGAGTTTGTCAAACAAATTTAGGATAGGAAACGGCACAAGCCAGGAATATCCACTTTCCCCCTTACTATTTATTCTCTTTATGGAGCCTTTAGCTATTTGCTTAAGAGAATCAAATGAAATCAGAGGAGTGTTGATAGGTAACACAGAATTTAAGTTCATGGCATTCGCCGATGATATACCGTGTTTCCCCGATGATAAGACAGGGCCATCAAATAAGACAGCCCCCCCTTTTTAGAAATAAAATTAAAATAAGGCACCCCCCCGCAAATAAGCCACCCACCGATACCTGTGCTTACCCGAATCGAGTGGTACGGTGGGTGACCCCGTGTGGTGCCTACGTCTACCCTATTTGCCTCCATGGCTGCGCGCCTCGTCATAAGGGGGAGAGGAGGAAGTGACAGGACTGCAGCGCGCGCACGTGACTCACTCGCGCAAGGAAACGCAGGCAGATTCCCTCATCCCTCCTGCAGGAGGTACGGTATACCGGTATTACGGTATTGATTACAGTAGAATGGGACAATGAATGCATCAGATTAATCAGAAGGGGGCAATGATTGGCACAGAGTGATCAGAAGAGGACATGAATGGCACATGATTGTGCCAATCATTGTCCCCTTCTGATCAATCATGTGCCATTCATGTCCACTTCTGATCACTCTGATTGGCACAGAGTGATCAGAAGTGGACATGAATGGCACATGATTGATCAGAATGGGACAATGATTGGCACAATCATGTGCCATTCATGTCCACTTCTGATCACTCTGATTGGCACAGAGTGATCAGAAGTGGACATGAATGGCACATGATTGATCAGAAGGGGACAATGATTGGCACAATCATGTGCCATTCATGTCCACTTCTGATCACTCTATGCCAATCATTGTCCCCTTCTGATCAATCATGTGCCAATCATTGTCCCCTTCTGATCAATCATGTGCCAATCATTGCCCCCTTCTAATCAATCATGTGCCATTCATGTCCACTTCTACCGGTAATCAATCATGTGCCATTCATGTCCACTTCTGATCACTCTATGCCAATCATTGTCCCCTTCTAATCAATCATGTGCCATTCATGTCCACTTCTACCGGTAATCAATCATGTGCCATTCATGTCCACTTCTGATCACTCTATGCCAATCATTGTCCCCTTCTGATCAATCATGTGCCAATCATTGTCCCCTTCTGATCAATAAGGGTAAATAAGGCATCCCCCTGAAAATAAGCCCTAGAGCATATTTTGGCCTTCCAAAAAAAATAAGTCAGTGTCTTACCATCGGGGAAACAGGGTAGTTATAACTATGACCAACCCGGAGACCTCATGTCCCAAATTATTGGAAATCCTTGATGAATTCGGTAGATTGTCCTATTTTAAAATTAATCAATCCAAAACAGACACCTTGAGTTGATGTTTAAAGCAGGACGTAAAACAGTAGCTAGAAATTAATTTTCCCTTTAACTGGAAATCCCATTTTATTGTTCATCTGGGAATTGAATTTTCAGATTAGAAATATAGCTATAGAGAGCCTAAATGGAATAATAAAGCAAATTAGATTAGCTCTAAGTAATTGGAGTTCTCTCAATCTAACCTGGTCAGCCAGAATTGCTGCCATTAACATGAGCATCATTTTGAAAATAACTTATTGCTTGAGATCTATACCCCGTATTCTTCCCAACTATTATAGAAAACTCATACAGGATCAGCTTGACAGTTTTGTAAACGGGAAAAGACAAAGAATTAGGAAAAGTTATACATTCAGGAAATTTGATAAAGGAGGTGTGAATTCCCCCTGTATAAAAGATTTACATCAACAAATAGTTATTGCACAAATAATAAGCTGGAATATCCTATTAGATAAACCAAGATGGCTTGAGTTAGAAGAGGATCTTATGAGAGATGTTTCTATACACTCTATACTATCTTATGGCTTCCAAGCTTTAATAAAGCTTTGTTTAATAGACTCCCCAAAAATATATACTCACTCTTGAGATTCTGGTACAAAATTAAAGAGAGAATGCATTTATCCAGTTTCCTTCACTAGCTGCACCTATTGAGCTTCTCAATACAGAAGGCCCTAATTTAACTATTTCCATCTTAAAAAGTAAGTCATCTCAATTTCAGAATTATATGTAGGTGGCCAACCACTAACTTTACCAGAAATGCAGAAGAAATTTGAGGCCTTCAAACTTACTTGGCTTAAAAAAAATGTTACATCTTTTGGGATATATTACTCTTAAAATAAAAGCCTCCACGAAATTGGAAGAACTGATTATAAAGAGGGCAGAATCCCATATAATATCGAAATGTAGCAAGAGCATTGGCGTGAAAATCTGGGAATTCGATCTGGGAGTCAACTTGGATGATCAGATACAGATTAAAAGCTTAAGAATGGTTAAGAAATCAGCCGCATACCGGGAGCTGTTCTTCAAGTTGACTCACAGATGGCACCTTGCCCCGGGTAATATGAGGAAATTTGACCCTCAAAATGTGGGCCTATGTTGGAAACAATGTGGTTTACAAGGTATGGTAATCCATGTCTGATGGGAGTGTAAAAGAATTCAAGAAATGTGGGGAGATTTATGTCTGCTCCTGACCAAGATGTTGGCTAAACAACTCTTTTGTTCCCCTCAAGTGGTTTTGTTTCATTTGTATCTGGAGAATTTGCCCTATGTAGACAGACTTTTAACATGCCATAACATTTTAGTGGCCAAATGGCTTATAGTGAAACACTGGAATCAATCTACAGTTCCAACGAAGAAGGAAATAGTCAATACAATAAAACTGAATAGAGATACAAGAGTTTATAACGATCTGGTCTCCCACAGAAACAAGCCTCTTTGGTCATTTGGTCAAAATGGGACCAATACATAACCTATCTTGGAAATATACCACCCCAAATGCCTCCGTTTAAAGTATTTATGGAACCTCATACTTCTGAAAATAAATAATTAACTTAAGAGCTTATTACTATCTATGAGAAAAATATTGATTAGCTCCGATGTCCTCTTAAGAATATCTAAAGGATAGAATTCCCCTTAAAGTGTTATTGAGTATATGCATTTAACTTATTTTATTTGATTGAATTATCTAAAAATGTCTGTATAATCAAGAATTATTAAGCATAAAAAGTCCTTCTTATAGTATTAAAGGAAAATCTTTCAGTACATGAGTAATAATATATTGACTAAGGAAATCATGACGTAGAGTTATGAATGTAAAATACAATCGAAAAGATTTTCTCCCTTGTGGAATTTCTTCTCAAAAAAATTACATTATTCCTCAATTTTGAAATGATACAATTCATCTAATTACATATCCATAGATATAAAATATGAAGAATAATAATGATAATAATGTATCTAAGTTAACATGTTGTGATGGAAACAAAAGTCCTATATCAAGATGTTAAGTATCTTTATTATGTATATGTAACTATTTTGTTCAAAGCAAGCAGCGAAACGTGCGTGTCGGCCGTATTCAGAAGCAGCACTTCCTGGATGTGACGTCAATTGCCGATTTGGAGCAGTGTGAGACGGTCGAGCCCGGCCAGTCTCAATCCACATCCATCGGGACTAGAGAACCGCATATTTACTTTGGACTTTTGATAAGGACTTTGAATTGCAATTACATAAACTGTTTCTTGAATATTATTATTGTATTTTGCATATATATATTTGTGAGGAATTGACTATGCTGGGTTTTGAACCCTGGTCCCCAGGCTGCTGAACCTCTTCCCTACCACTGCGTCAGCCTGCCTTTGTGAAATTCCTAGAGATCTGATAACCTTGACTCTGCTAGCAATAGCATCAGTGACTAGTCTCTTCAGCTGTGTCTGGTCAGGTGTCTGGTCCTTGGCCTATATAAGGCACTTCCTGTTTATGTACCTTGTCAGATTATTGTGGTTCCTGATCCCTTCAATAAAGCTTGTTCCTGTTTCACCTACAAGTTGCTGAATTGGATTATTGCTGACCTAGGCTGCTGGTCTCCACAACCTTGTGATACCTATATCATTACAATATTATGTGATTTCAACACTTTAAATGATTAACCTATCTCTATTGAATAATTTAACATAGATATATGTATACATATCTTTCCCTACCAAAATAGTGGGCAATCTTATATATTTATTATCAATATTGAGGGTTTGGATAAATGAAGGTAAATAGAGTAGATTCGTTTTCTAAATTTTAGTTTATGGGGTAATTGGTGGGCCCCAGGCTATCACATTAAACAGTCTTCTTTCACTAGATTAGTTTAGTCAGTTGCACTTAGAGCAGGGGACAAGTGATAGGTCCCCAGTTCTGTCAAAAAAGATAGTTCAAGGACCACCCCCTCTAACCACTTAAAATTAAGTTATCTTCTATGTTTCACACACTTTTTTTTTATAACAAAAGTTATTTCAGCATAGCACTAGCACTTTAACATATATGTTTAAAAGGACTTAATCTTTTAAAACTACTCTATATAAGAATGTTTAAATTTCTATAATCACTAAAATATACATTCTATAAAGACATATCCAATATAAAATAATATATTTTCATAAATAACTGCATCTAGAAGTAGAAATAATTTTACGTTTCTTTTTTCAAATTATTCATACTTGAAAAATAAGTATCTTTTTTCTTGAACTGCAGTGGATCTTTAGTGATAAAACTGAATGTTATTGCTAATATCAGTGAGTGTGTGATCAGGATGTGTCTCACCAGCTGCCGGCCCTTTGTTACAATACATCACATATATAGTTATCGTATTGCGAGTTTGTTGGTAACGCTATGTTAAAAGATAGGCGCTCATTGCAGGGCTCGCAATGAGTGATGCAGGTGCTCATCACAAGGCTCGCCCGTCTTTGCTGCAATGAGCGCCACATTAACCCTTGCTGCGTGGGACCTGCGCTAAATAAAAAAATTAACATCTGCCACGGAGGTACTATGAATACCCATTAGGCACCTAAAATAACGCCATTACTCATGGAGGTCAATATAGACCATCATGAGATTAAAATTAATCTTATGACACAAAGTACAAACACTATTAACCCTAATCATACCCCATGAACTCATTAACCCTAACAAAACCCCATTACCTCCAACTGTCCCCTTTAACCTTAACTGGGCCTATTTACCCCATCTAGTCCTATTTAATCCCATCTAGTTCTACTCAACCTCATCTCTTATGGGGGTCTATACAGACCCCCATAAGCCCCTATTTAACACCATCAGTCCCATAAGGGTCTATAAAGACCCTTTTGGGACAATAAGAACACTAACAGTAACCCTGTAAGTGCCATGAAGGTCCACCATGACTAAGTACAATCACTACACTATCACCCTCCAATAAAACAGTACATATAAACTAACCCCCTCTTACTACTAACTCCCCTCTACCCTAACCTAATAACCCCTCCCCTACCTACCTAACACCTACCCTAACCTATTAACACCTAAACTACCTACCTAACACCCTATCTTACCCCACTAATTACAAAAAATAAAAAAAACATAGAATACACAAAATGAAAGAAGCACCATTACTGAAAATAAAAAAGCACTACTACAGCAAAAAACACCTCACCACTTGTAAAATAAAAATAATACATGATCAAATAAAAACATCCACATTACAATGAAACAAAAACTCACACCCAGCAATAAAATAAAGTTATCAATATACCCCTAGCTACATACAATAATACCCCTAACTAAATACAATAAAACCCCTAACTACATACAGTAAAAAAAACCTAAATCTCACCTAAAACAGCACCCTCACTAAACCTAGAATAGGGTGAATGAGCTCACTTATCTTGCAAAAATGCCCATCCACCAACAACTAAGGGCCTATCCGTAAATCTTCACAGGTCCGGCACCCCTACAAAAAAAAAGAAGCATTACAATTAATAAAAAAAACACAATATATAAAACAATAAATTTTAAATAGAACACTTACCTTTCCGCGATGCCCCATCCTCCATGTACTCTTCTCTGGCAGGGCCCCTAAAAAAAAAACAGATGGTGCAAATGAGGGTTGTAGTGCATGCTCCGAATTTTTTTCGGAAATGGCACCTTCTGACTGGCTGAAAACGCTGTCAATCTTGCATCTGTGTCTTCTGATTGGCTAATCTAACTGTCAATCAGATTGCAGATTATGTGAGTAGTTTAATTAGTGGGGTGTTGGTAGGTTTAATAGGTTGTTAGATAAGTAGTGTTGGTGTTAATAGGTTATGTAGGTGTTAAGTAGGTAGGGGAGGGCTTAATAGGTTAGGGTAGAGGGGAATAATTAGTTAGAGGGGGGTTTGTTTAGATGTATTGGTTTATTGGGGGGAACAGTGTAGTGTGGTGTAGTGTTTGTACTTAGTGTCATGAGGGTTCTGGAGGACCCTCATGGCACTTATGGGGTAACTGTTAGGGTTCTTATTGACCCTTATGGAACTGATGGGGTTAAATAGAGGCTTATGCAGGTCTGTATAGACACCCATAAGAGATGGGGTTGAATATAACTAGATGGGATAAAATAGGCCCAGTTAGGGTTAAAGGGGGACAGATGGAGTTAATGGGGTTTTGTTAGGGTTAATGGGTTCAATGGGTATGGTTAGGGTTAATAGTGTAGTGTGGTGTTTGTACATTGTGTTATGAGGGTCCTAGTGTTAACATAGGGCTTAATGGTGTCCTATAGGGGTCTATATAGTCCCCTATTGGACTGAGGAGGTTAATTGTAATCTCATGAGGGTCTATATTGACCCACATGAGTGATAGGAGGATACGTAAGGGCTTTGCAAGTAAGCTCAAGTTGGCTTTTTGCCAGTTACAGGCTTGACAGGGTGGATCAGAAGGGGTGATTGCAGCAATTGAATAGCAATTTGCAATTCGGGCCTTGAAAGATCAAACACTTTGGGGAAGTAAATAGCGATTTCTCAAATCGCAAGTGATCAGAAGGGATCGCAAGTCGCAGCACGTAACGCGATCGGAGCCCACGATCGGAAGGCTATTGAATAGCAACGTAGCTTGTGATCACACCTTCGGACCACGTTTCTCAAAAACATAGCAATAGAATGAGCCCCTAAACTCAGTATTCCTTCTTATACATTTGTATAATTAAAAAAAAAACGTATTATTGTGATTATTCCTAATTACTGATGTCGCAAACATCAAATGTTCGCAAACGGACGAACATCAATGGGCAGGCGAATTTCAAAACCCACAGGGACTCTTTCTGGCCACAATAGTGATGGGAAAGTTGTTTCAAGGGGACTAACACCTGGACTGTGGCATGCCGGAGGGCGATCCATGGCAAAACTCCCACGGGAAATTACATAGTTGATGCAGAGTCTGGTTTTAAGCCATAAAGGGCATAAATCACCTAACATTCCTAAATTGTTTGGAATAACATGCTTTAAAACATCAGGTATGATGTTGTATCGATCAGGTAGTGTAAGGGTTACACCCGCTTCACAGTAACAGACCAATATCCCCGTTTAATGCACCTCAAACAACTGCAAACAGTCCCTTTGCACAACCGCAAACTCCCCATTTGCACAAGGTTGGATACCAAGCTAGCCATGTCCCGTTCCTTGTCCTCACTGATGTCATTGAAGGTCTCTTCCTCCACCCAGCCACCAAGGGTCTCCGAAAGGTGACAACAAGCCCCCTGGGACGCCTGCTGTGTTTGGTCTTCCACCTCCTCAAAGCCAACTTCCTCCTCTGACTCCTCTTCTTCAGACTCCTCTCTCTGCGTTGCCTCTATCTGCGTTATTATAAGGTGTGTACTGTTAAGTAGTACTATTCCTATCGGTTTAATCCCTGTTACGTCCACTATTAGGGAACGTGTATATGGCATGGATTTTTGGAAGCGGGAGATGGAAAAAGATGCTTGGTTGGTCCTCCCACTTCAAATTTGGGGCACTGCGCGTGCAATCTAAGGTGCCACCAGATATGAGTGTCACTGTGCACTGGCAAAAGTTGGCCGAGTAGATGCAATAGGCTTCACACACACGCCTGTAGGCAGAAAACTGATATTCAATCGATTACAGTCAAAAAAGGGTTGTTTTATGTCACTGTGCACTACAGTTGCACTAGATATGAGTGTCACTGTGCACTGGCAAAAGTTGGCAGAGTAGATGCAATAGGCTTCACACACACGCCTGTAGGCAGGCAACTGATATTCAATCGATTACAGTAAAAAAAGTGTTGTTTTATGTCACTGTACACTACGGTTGCACCAGATATGAGTGTCACTGTGCACTGGCAAAAGTTGGCAGAGTAGATGCAATAGGCCTCACACACACGCCTGTAGGCAGGCAACTGATATTCAATCGATTACAGTAAAAAAAGTGTTGTTTTATGTCACTGTACACTACGGCTGCACTAGATATGAGTGTCACTGTGCACTGGCAAAAGTTGGCAGAGTAGATGTAATAGGTCTCACACACACGCTAGCAGGCAGGCATATGCAATTAGATTACACAGAAAAAAATACTAAAATAAAATAAATGATGTTCTAGCCCTAAAAAGGGCTTTTTGGGTTGCTGTCCTTGCAGCAGATATCAAATGAGTCCTTCAGGTGTGTAGTGAAAGCTAAATACACAGCCTGGCTATCTATGTCCCTATTAAATCAGCAGCAGGTAGAATATATCTCCTCTCTCAATGAATGATTCTAAAAGGGAGGCTGTCCTTCAGATGGAAGGCCCTGGAAGGGAGTGTATGCTGATGATTTGCTGGAATTTTTCTGCTGACTGTAAGGGGCAGAGTCAAAGTTTCCTCAATGATAAAGAATAGGGGGCGGACCGAAAAGCGCATGTGTTCGCCGTTCGATGCGAACCCGAACATGCGAAAATGGCCGCGAATAGTTCTCCGGAGAACTGTTCAGGACATCACTGTTCCTAATTGATCTACTGTACCTCCTTTCCCCCTCTCCCTTTCCCCCCTTTTCCTCCCCTGTGTCTACTTTCCCCGCATCTCCCTCCCCTGTGTCTCCTTTCCAACCCTATCGCCCTCTCCTGTTTCTCCTTCTCCTGTGTCTCCTTTCTCCCTCTCCCTTCCCCCTCTTGTGTCTCCTTTCCCTCTCTCCCCTTGACACTTGTGTCTCCTTTCTCCCTCTCCCTCCCTTGTTTCTTCTCCCCCCCCATCCCTCCCTTGTGTCTCCGTTTCATCTCCTCTCCCTCCATCGTCTTGTTTCCCCCCTCCTCTCCCTCCCCTGTGTGTCGTACCTGGATGGAATCCTGCTAGCAGGTCCTCACTCACCTCCTTAGCGGCTCGCGTTCTCCGGCCAGAATTACTTTCTGGATGAAGCCGCGCATTGCGCTTGAGCAACCTGTCTGCTCGATGCCCAGCTTGATCCAGAAAGTAGTTCCGGTTGGAGGACGGGAGGTGCAGAGGAGAAGATGGAGTGCGGCGCTTCTGGCAGGGTCACATTCAGGTAGGTGTTTGAGCTACTGGCAGGAACCAGGTACTGTAGGGTGAAGCGAGCCTGGGGGCCTCTCGATGAGCGCCGGGGGTGCTCATCTAGAGTCCTTTACTGGCAGGAACCAGGTACTGGTGGTGATGCGAGCCCTCGGGGCCTCGCGATAAGAGCCTCCGCCGATCATCACAAACCCTGCAATGAGCGCCTTTGGTGCTCATTGCTGCCCCAGTTGGGTGTTGGTGACGCCTGAGTTTCACGATGAGCACCTGTGTCGCTTATCGCGAGCCTCAAAGCCTAAGTCGTGCATGCGTTAAAGCCTTGCTTCTCAAGGCTCGCAGTTGCATACCTCGCATTGCGAGGGACGCAAACGCACCCTACACTGACAACTATATATGTGATATACTGTATAACCTTGTACTAAGGGCACATGTGGCTTTCTAAAAACATTTAACATTTACCTATACAAACATATTTGCTTAGAAATATTGTACATTTTATGATTTTGTTTTATAATTGTTAAAATTATGCAATGTTTAGGTAACATATATGTTTCATAAGGTCTTCCACCTATTAGATAACATTAACACTGACCCATATTTCTAACAGTTAAGTACTAGATTAAACAACATCTTCTGATACCCAGACTTCACCACCAGAAGATCATATAATTTACTGGGTGGGCGCCCGTCTTTTTCCACACATTCATCTACCTGCTTGAAAAGTAGTAATGGGTATGACAAGTTTTAATGAAATGATGCAGCCAACCCACCCCCTTTGTCATGTGGTAGGCTTGAAAAAAGATTGAAAGAGGGGGTCCCCAAAATCCCATTACTGAATGGAGGACCTCCAGAATAAAGAAAATAACCATAGGAACCCCTTCACTGGTCCCCACTCCATAGTGTGGTGAGATGGATGAAGGAAATAAAAAACTATCCATGTTCAATTATCCAACCCCAAAGTTTTACTGCTCCTGTGGGGTATTATAGACAACCCTAGTCACTACTACCCCTCTAAGGCCTGTTATGCAGTAAACAATATGGGACTTTTACATCTGGCTCCCACTCTATAAAGTTTCCCACACCTTCAAACTCTCCACTCTTTGTACAAAACAGAGTATTATTTTACTTTATTTTTAACACTCCAACATATTCTGTAGCGCTGAACAAGGATTAGTTATGAGGCAAAATAAAAATTGACACATAACAAAGGATGAAGAGTCCTGTCTTAATGAGTTTAATATCTAGTGTGCATGGAGGTTTCACTGAAACACCTTAGAATATTGAAAACCCGCAAACTTATAATCTAAAGAGTATCTATGAACCTCTAGTATGCATCAATTGCCTTCAGGGATAAGGGCAAATAACCTAATATGTGAGCACTCCCTTCCCACTCCATTCCATTCCAGGGAAAGTGCCCCTCATATTATTTTTAAGCATCCCATGATATTACCAATGACTCGACTGCCTTTAGAATACGCATTGACTTTAGGGTGCTTCATAGGGGAAGAATTGGTACAAATGACTAACAGCTTGATTCTTCTTAAGTACAAAAGCTTTTGTACATCACTTGCTTTCTGTGAAACTTGACAAGCAATAGATGCAGTATCATTTGAGTCCAATCCTCTGTGCACTATATCATGCATCATAGGAAATGCAATCGTTAATTAAGCTGACTATTCATTTTGCAAAAGGTTAACAGCCTTATTAAATTGTGATTCAGCAAATTTAAAAGGGCTGTATATAAGCACATATAAACATTTTTTTTTTTTACCAAAGTCTTTAGTTAGTGAAAACCTTGCTTTTGGATAGAAGTTCACTAACTAAAAACTTCAGTAAAAAAATATTCTGTGTGCTTAAATAGAGCCCTTTTAAATTTAGCGAATCACTATTTAATAAGGCTGTAAATCTTTTATTGCATGTAAGAAATGTGCTGAATGATTATCTGTAAAGCATGTTGAATCTTAGGAACTTTCCTCGAGATATGGGGAAAAAAAACTAAATACAGAAAATGAAGTTTCAAGAAATGGTTACCCACTCCCAAAGTAGATTTCTAAAAACGATAACAAAATTATTATTTGCATGTAATGAAATGTAGCCTTAAAGTACATTGTTTTATTGAGATTAGGGGCCCTATTAAATTCCAGCCTCGTAAATAAGAGGCTACTACTTAAGCCCTACGTACTGCAAAGTTTCTCTAACTTACAATGCTATTACCCCCATCGGGCCCCCCCAAGTGTCCCCACATTAACCCATTGCAGGGGGGGTCCCCGATCTGCATAGATCAGGCCCCCCGCTGCATTTAAAAGTTTTAAATTCCCCGCCGCGGCTCCTTAAAGGGGCCGCAGCACACTATCACCCAATCCCGGCCTCGACACCTACAATTATCCCCTATCTATGCTGGGGGTCACCATCGGGACCCCTGAAGTGTCCCCACATAAACCCCTTGCTGCAGGGGTCCATAGGGACCCCCGCAACCCCCCCCACATTAACCCCCTGCAGCGGGGGTCCCGGATCGGCACCGATCGTGACCCTGCTGCATTTAAATTTTAAATTTCCCGCCTCACGGGTCCTTAAAGGACCGTAAAGGTCCTGAAAGTACTTGCACTAAAAATATTAACCCCAGGTAACTGTAATTAACCCTCTAACTCATGAAGGTCAATACAGAGCCCCATAAGGCCTTAATTAACCCTATAACTCATGGTGGTCAATACAGACCCCCATAAGCCTCTATTTAACCCCATCAGTCCCATAACGGTATATTATGTCCATTATGGGCCTGTTACAACCCAACATTAACCACATAAGTGCCATGACGGTCCTCAAGGACCATCATGACACTAACTACAAACACTACACTATAACCCACAATAAACCATTTAATCTAAACTAACCCCCCTCTACACTAATCTATTAACACTTACACTACCTACCTACACTACCTACTCCATAATAAACCTCCCCTCTTATTACAAAAAATAAAAAAACCTACCTTACAGAACATAAAAAAACCTACAGTAAAGAAAAAAAACAAATACATTACAACCCTCCCCCCCACTACAGAAAATAAAAAAATTACTCACCTGAAAAGGAAAGACCGATATACACAATACATACATACATGTAATACATTACATTACATATATTACATATAATACATTACATTACATACAGTACATATAATACATTACATACAATACATTACATTACATATATTACATATAATATATTACATATAATATATTTCATATAGTGATGTCGCAAACATAACATTTTCGGTTCGCGAACCACGAACTCGAATTGCCGCAAATAATCGCGAACCGGCGAATCCGGCGAACCGCCATAGACTTTAATGGGCAGGCGGATTTTAAAACCCACAGGGACTCTTTCTGGCCACAATAGTGATGGAAAAGTTTTTTAAGGGGACTAACACCTGGACTGTGGCATGCCGGAGGGGGATCCATGTCAAAACTCCCACGGAAAATTACATAGTTGATGCAGAGTCTGGTTTTAATCCATAAAGGGCATAAATCACCTAACATTCCTAAATTGTTTGGAATAACGTGCTTTAAAACATCAGGTATGATGTTGTATCGATCAGGTAGTGTAAGGGTTAGGCCCGCTTCACAGTGACAGACCAAACTCCCCGTTTAACGCACCGCAAAAAAACGCAAACAGTCCATTTGCACATCCGCAAACTCCCCATTTGCACAAGGTTGGATACCAAGCTAGCCATGCCCCGTTACTTGTCCTCACTGATGTCATTGAAGGTCTCTTCCTCCACCCAGCCACCAAGGGTCCCCGAAAGGTGACAACAAGCTCCCTGGGACGCCTGCTGTGTTTGGTCTTCCACCTCCTCAAAGCCACCCTCCTCCTCTGACTCCTCTTCTTCAGACTCCTCTCACTGCGTTGCCTCTCTCTGCATTATTATAAGGTGTGTTAAGTAGTACTACTCTTATCAGTTTAATACCTGTTACGTCACCTATCAGGGGACGTGTATAAGGCCTAGATTTTTGGAACCTCGAGATGGAAAAAGATGCTTGGTTGGTCCTCCCACTTCAATTTTGGGACACGGCGCGTGCAAACTAAGGTGCCACCAGATAGGAGTGGTGTGTTTGTAAGTACTACTCTTATCAGTTTAATACCTGCTACAGCACCTATCAGGAGGCGTGTATAAGGCCTGGATTTTAGGAACCGGGAGATGGAAAAAGTTGCTTGGTTGGTCGTATCACTTCAATTTTGGGACACGGCACGTGCAATCAAAGGTACCACCAGATAGGAGTGGCGTGTTTGTAAGTACTACTCTTATCAGTTTAATACCTGTTACAGCACCTATCAGGAGGCGTGTATAAGGCCTGGATTTTTGGAACCGGGAGATGGAAAAAGATACTTGGTTGGTCCTCCCACTTCAATTTTGGGGCACGGCTCGTGCAATCTAAGGTGCCACCAGATAGGAGCGGCGTGTTTGTAAGTACTACTCTTATCAGTTTTATACCTGTTACGTCACCTATGAGGGGGCGTGTATAAGGCCTGGAGTTTTAGAACCGGGAGATGGAAAAAGATGCTTGGTTGGTCGTATCACTTCAATTTTGGGGCACGGCATGTGCAATCAAAGGTGCCACCAGATAGTAGTGGCGTGTTTGTAAGTACTACTCTTATCAGTTTAATACCTGTTACAGCACCTATCAGGGGGCGTGTATAAGGCCTGGATTTTTGGAACCGGGAGATGGAAAAAGATACCTGGTTGGTCGTATCACTTCAATTTTGGGGCACGGCTCGTGCAATCAAAGGTGCCACCAGATAGGAGTGGCGTGTTTGTAAGTACTACTCTTATCAGTTTAATACCTGTCACAGCACCTATCAGGGGGCGTGTTTAAAGCCTGGATTTTTGGAACCGGGAGATGGAAATAGATACTTGGTTGGTCGTATCACTTCAATTTGGGGCACGGCACGTGCAATCAAAGGTGCCACCAGATAGGAGTGACATGTTTGTAAGTACTACTCTTATCAGTTTAATACCTGTTACGTCACCTATCAGGGGGCATGTATAAGGCCAGGATTTTTGGAACCGGGAGATGGAAAAAGATGCTGGGTCGGTCCTCCTACTGTCACAGGGCCGGGAGGGGGGGCCCCCTCATCGGGTTACCTGGTTGATCCTGCCTCAAAGATTAAGCCATGCACGTTTAAATACACACAGCCGGTACAGTGAAACTGCAAATTGCTCATTTAATCAGTTATAGATTGGTTCCTTTGATCGCTCCATCTGTTTCTTTGATAACTGTCGGAATTAGAGAGCTGATACATGCCGACGAGCGCTGACTCCTCAGGATGCGTGCACTTATCAAAAATTAGGTATTGTTGCAGCCGCTGCTGTTGCAGCGACCAGAAAAATTTACGTTTGTTTCCCAGGCAGAAACTGCCCTAAAACATTGCGACTTGAACCCTAGTTGGTGGCGGATAAGTCACGCAAGTCATGCGGCATTCAAAGATAAAATACTGCAGCTTGTGGACCATTTTTAGCTCAAGGCAGCTCATCTCATCAGCCCTTTTTTAGTCTAATGTATCGCCCAGTGTCAGTCCGTTCGGGATCCATCCCTCATTCATCTTTATAAAGGTGAGGTAATCTAGACTTTTTTGACCTAGGCGACTTCTCTTTTCAGTGACAATACCTCCTGCTGCACTGAAGGTCCTTTCTGACAGGACACTGGAAGCGGGGCAGGCCAGAAGTTCTATGGCAAATTGGGATAGCTCAGGCCACAGGTCAAGCCTGCACAACCAGTAGTCAAGGGGTTCATCGCTCCTCAGTGTGTCGATATCTGAAGTTAAAGAGAGGTAGTCTGCCACCTGTCGGTCGAGTCGTTCTCTGAGGGTGGATCCCGAAGGGCTGTGGCGATGCGTAGGACTGAAAAAGCTCTGCATGTCCTCCATCAACAAAACGTCTTTTAAAAGTCCTGTCCTTGCCGGCGTGGTCGTGGGAGGAGGAGGATTACTTTCACCTCTTCCCCTGTTAGATTCCTGTTGTGCTGTGATATCAACCTTATACGCAGTGTAAAGCATACTATTTAATTTCATTTGGAACTGCTGCATCCTTTCTGCCATGCGGTAATTCAGTAACATTTCAGGTACTTTCTGCTTATACCGGGGGTCTAGTAGCGTGGACACCCAGTACAGGTCGTTCTCCTTCAGCCTTTTTATACGAGGGTCCCGCGACAGGTACGACAGCATGAAAGACCCCATTTGCACAAGGTTGGATGCCGAGCTACCCATGTCCCGTTCCTCGTCCTCAGTGATCTCACTGAAGGTATGTTCTTCCCCCCAGCCACGTACAACACCACAGGTACCAGATAGGTGAAAACGAGCACCCTGGGAGGGCTGTTGTAATTGGTCTTCCTCCTCCCCCTCAAAGCCACATTCCTTCTCTGACTCCTTTTCCTCACAATCCTCCTCCAGCGTTGCCGCAGGTCCAGCAAGCGATGCTGATAAGGCTGTTTCTGGTGGTGATGGTGACCACAACTCTTCCACTTCTTCATCATGCTCATCTATGGCCTGATCCAACACCTTTCGCAGGGCACGCTCCAGGAAGAAAACAAATGGTATGATGTCGCTGATGGTGTCTTTTGTGCGACTGACAAGGTTTGTCACCTCCTCAAAAGGACGCATGAGCCTACAGGCATTGCGCATGAGCGTCCAGTAATGTGGCAAAAAACATTCCCAGCTCCGCAGAGGCTGTCCTAGCACCCTGGTCATACAAATACTCGTTAACGGCTTTCTCTTGTTGGAGCAGGCGGTCGAACATTAGGAGTGTTGAATTCCAATGTGTGGGGCTGTCACAAATCAAGCGCCTCACTGGCATGTTGATTCGCCGCTGGATATCTGAAAAGTGCGCCATGGCCGTGTAGGAACGCCTGAAATGGCCACACACCTTTCTGGCCTGCTTCAGGACGTCCTGTAAGCCTGGGTACTTGTGCACAAAGCGTTGTACGATCAAATTACACACATGTGCTATGCACGGCACATGTGTCAACTTGCCCAAATTCAATGCCGCCAACAAATTTCTTCCGTTGTCACAAACCACTTTGCCAATCTTCAGTTGGTGCAGAGTCAGCCATTGATCCACCTGTGCGTTCAGGGCGGACAGGAGTGCTGGCCCGGTGTGACTTTCTGCTTTCAGGCAAGTCAATCGCAAGACGGCGTGACAATGCTGTATCCGGGATGTGGAATAGTATCTGGGGAGCTGGGGGGGGTGCCTATGATGTGGAGCAAGACGCAGCAGCAGAAGAGGACTCAGCTGAGGAGGTTATGGAAGAGGATGGAGTAGGAGGAGTAGAGGAGGTGGCAGCAGGCCTGTGTGCAAGTCGTGGCGGTGTCACCAACTCCTCTGCAGAGCCACGCATTCCATGCTTGGCAGGCGTCAGCAGGTTTACCCAATGCGCAGTGTAGGTGATATACCTGCCCTGACCTTGCTTTGCAGACCAGGTATCAGTGGTCAGATGGACCCTTGCCCCAACACTGTGGGCCAGACATGCCATTACTTCCTTTTGCACAATCGAGTACAGGTTGGGGATTGCCTTTTGTGAAAAGAAATTTCGGCCGGGTACCTTCCACTGCGGTGTCCCAATAGCTACAAATTTTTTGAACGCCTCAGACTCCACCAGCTTGTATGGTAAAAGCTGATGGGCTAAGAATTCAGACAAGCCAGCTGTCAGATGCCGGGCAAGGGGGTGACTTTGTGACATTGGTTTCTTACGCTCAAACATGCCATTGACAGACACCTGACTGTGGGGAAATGAGCAGGAACAGCTAGAGGCGAGAGACGGAGTGGCGGATGGTTGAGAGGGGGCAAGGAGGACAGCAGTGGTTGACGTGGATGAAGATGCTGGACCAAGAGGAGGATGGCTGCTTTGACTTTGTGTGCTGCTTGTACTCAGGTGTTGATCCCATTGGCGTTTGTGATGTGACATCATGTGCCTTCGCAAAGCAGTTGTACCTAGGTGGTTGTTGGACTTCCCACGACTCAGTTTCCTTTGGCAAAGGTTGCAAATGGCATCACTGTTGTCACAGGCAGGCACACAAAAAAAGTGCCACACTGCTGAGCTCTGCAGTGACGGCGTCCTGGTGGTGGCAACAGCATGCGTTGATTGGCGTGCTGTCTGGCTGACCCCGGGTGCCAATGCATGATTTCTGACTGTGCCACTAGCTCCTTGTGATGACCTCCCTCTGCTTCCAACTCGTCTCCTCCTCCTCTCTGTCTCCCCATCTGAACTTTCCCCCTGTTCTTCTTCTCTTATAGCGGGCACCAATGTGACATCCACGGACGCATCGTCATCATCATCACCCGCTTCACTTGTATCTGACAACTCAACAAAGGAAGCAGCAGCGGCTACATCATCATCATCATCATCACACCGTACGTACATGTGTGTAATGCTGCCTGACTAAGACATATCCCTGTTATCTACATCCTCTGGCAATAATGGTTGCGCATCACTTATTTCTTCAAACTGATGTGTAAATAACTCTTCTGACTGATCAATTGAATTGTGGTACAAGTGTTGGTGGTGGCGGCAGGCGGGCGAATGGTAACTTGAGAGGTGCCCGAAGCTAAGCTGGAGGAGGATGGTGCGTCAATGTTCTGAGCGGAAGCTGTAGAAGATTGGGTGTCCTGTGTTAGCCAGTCAACTATGTCCTCAGAAGTTTTGGAGTTCTGGGTAACTGGTCTCTGAACACTGGGCATTATTGTAGGGCCAAAGGGAATCACAGCACCACGACCACGAAGGCTCCTGCGGATTGGCCTGCCTTTGCCTGTCATTTTTTTGGCGATTAGTGGTACTATGTGTGCAAGCTACTGTGACAACAGATGTGAGTGGCACTGTGCACTTGCGGAAGTTGGGAGAGTAGACTCTGTAGGCCTGACACACACGCTTGCAGACAAGTAACTGCTATTCATTGTATTACAGTCAAAATTGTATTCTTTGTTTAAATGTGGACTACTGACTGTAACGCCAGATATGAGTGGTGGCACTGACTGGGCAAGTGGGCACAGTATATGCTGTGAGCCTAAGACACACACGCTGGCAGGCAGGCAAATGAAATTAGAAAAAAGTGTTGCTTTTTTTAAAATGTAGACTGCTGGTACACCACCAGGTTGTGAGCCTGAGAGACACACACAGACTAGCGGTCAGGCAAATGAACTTAGATTTAACAATATACAATTTTGGGTTTTTTAAATGTCGTCTGCTGGTACACCACCTGATTGGATTGGTTGCACTGGGCACAGTATCAGTTGTAAACCTGAGACACACACAGACTAGCGGTCAGGCAAATGAACTTCAATTTAACAAAATACAATTTTCATTTTTTTTAAGGTAAACTGCTGGTACACCACCTGATTGGATTGGTTGCACTGGGCACAGTATCAGTTGTGAGCCTGACACACACACTGGCTAGTAGGCAGGCAAATGAACTTAGATTTAACAAAATACAATTTTGGTTTTTTTAAATGTACACTGCTGGTACACCACCAGATTGGATTGGTTGCACTGGGCACAGTATCAGTTGTGAGCCTGAGACACACACAGACTAGCTGTCAGGCAAATGAACTTAGATTTAACAAAATACAATTTTGGGTTTTTTAAAGGTAGACTGCTGGTACACCACCTGATTGGATTGGTTGCACTGGGCACAGTATCAGTTGTGAGCCTGACACACGCACTGGCTAGTAGGCAGGCAAATGAACTTAGATTAGAGAAAATAAAAGTCTTGGTTTTTAAAAGTAGACTGCTGGTACACAACCTGATTGGATTGATTGCACTGGGCACAGTATCAGTTGTGAGCCTGAGAAACACACAGAATAGTGGTCAGGCAAATGAACTTAGATTTAACAAAATACAATTTGTTTTTTTTTAAATGTACACTGCTGGTACACCACCTGATTGGATTGGTTGCACTGGGCACAGTATCATTTGTGAGCCTGACACACACACTGGCTAGTAGGCAGGCAAATGAACTTAGATTAGACAAAATAAAAGTTTTGGTTTTTAAATGTACACTGCTGGTACACCACCAGATTGGATTGGATGCACTGGGCACAGTATCAGTTGTGAGCCTGAGACACGCACAGACTAGCTGTCAGGCAAATGAACTTAGATTTAACAAAATACAATTTTGGTTTTTTTAAAGGTATACTGCTGGTACACCACCTGATTGTATTGGTTGCACTGGGTACAGTGTCAGTTGTGAGCCTGACACACACACTGGCTAGTAGGCAGGCAAATGAACTTAGATTAGACAAAATAAAAGTTTTGGTTTTTAAAAGTAAACTGCTGGTACACCACCAGATTGGATTGGTTGCCCTGGGCACAGTATAAGTTGTGAGCCTGACACACACACTGGCTAGTAGGCAGGCAAATAAACTTAGATTAGACAGAAAAAAACAAAAAAACAGACTGATGTTATAGCCCTAAAAAGGGCTTTTTTGGGGTGCTGTCCTTGCAGCAGAGATCAAAAGAGTCCTTCAGGACTGTATTGGACACTGTGTACAGTAGCCTGGCTATGGTTTTCCCTATTGAATTAGTATCACCTACACTCAGCCACCTCTCAGTAAGACTGCAAGTTAGTTATGGTTCCAAAATGGCTGCTGTCCATGAGGTTGAAGGGACTGGAAGGCAGGGTATGATGCTGATTGGCTGGAATGTGTCTGCTGACTGTGAGGTGCAGGGTCAAAGTTTGTTTAATGATTAAGTATAGGGGTGGATCGAACATTGCATATGTTCGCAGTTCGCCGCGAACGCGAACATGCTATGATCGCCGGGAACAGTCCGCCGGGAACTATTCGCGACATCTCGAACTACATACATTACATATAATATATTACATATAATATATTACATATAATACAAATCAAATACCCCCTATCTATCTAACATACAATCTATTTAATATAAAATAAATCCTAACTATATCAAAAAACACCCCCCTATCTATCTAATATACAATAAATCCTAACTACATACACAGACCCTAATTCTAAGCTAAAATAAAATAATTACAGTCCTAACTACACAGACCCTAATTCTAAGCTAAAATAAAAGAATTAAGACCACTTACCTTTAAGATGTTCCTTCAGATCACTAACCTAGGGGTAAAACAAAACAAAATAATTAGTACAAGTATTGTGTTTTTTTAACAGGGCCGCACCGGAAGAGCTGAACAATGACGGGACATGCTGGAAAGGTGAATAGAATATTTAGAATGTATATAATGTTTATTTATTTCATGTTAATGTTTTGTACTAATTATTTTGTTTTGTTAATGTTTTGTACTAATTATTTTGTTTTGTTTTACCCCTAGGTTAGTGATCTGAAGGAACATTTTAAAGGTAAGTGGTCTTAATTATTTTATTTTAGCTTAGAATTAGGGTCTGTGTAGTTAGGACTGTAATTATTTTATTTTAGCTTAGAATTAGGGTCTGTGTAGTTAGGACTGTAATTATTTTATTTTAGCTTAGAATTAGGGTCTGTGTATGTAGTTAGGATTTATTGTATATTAGATAGATAGGGGGTGTATTTAATATAATTAGGATTTATTTTATATTAAATAGATTGTATGTTAGATAGATAGGGGGCATTTGATTTGTATTATATGTAATATATTATATGTAATATATGTAATGTAATGTATTGTATGTAATGCATTGTATGTAATGCATTATATGTAATGTATGTAATGTATTATATGTAATATATGTAATGTAATGTATGTAATGTAATGTATTATATGTATGTATGTATTGTGTATATCTGTCTTTCCTTTTCAGGCGTGTAATTTTTTTATTTTCTGTAGTCGGGGGGGAGGGATGTTGTAATGTATTTGTTTTTTTTCTGTACTGTAGGTTTTTTTTCTGTACTGTAGGTTTTTTTTTCTGTACTGCAGGTTTTTTTATTTTCTGTAAGGTATTTTTTTTTTATTTTTTGTAATAAGAGTGGTGGGGAGGTTTATTAGGGGGTAGGTAGTGGAGGTAGGTAGTGTAAGTGTTAATAGATTAGAGTAGAGGGGGGTTAGTTTAGATTAAATGGTTTATTGTGGGTTATAGTGTAGTGTTTGAAGTTAGTGTCATGATGGTCCTTCATGAGTTATAGGGTTAATTAAGGCCTTATGGGGGTCTGTATTGACCACCATGAGTGACGGGGTAAATTAAGGCCTTATGGGGGTCTGTATTGACCACCATGAGTTATAGGGTTAATTAAGGCCTTATGGGGGTCTGTATTGACCACCATGAGTGACAGGGTTAATTAAGGCCTTATGGGGGTCTGTATTGACCAACATGAGTGACGGGGTTAATTACGGCCTTATGGGGGTCTGTATTGACCACCATGAGTGACGGGGTTAATTAAGGCCTTATGGGCGTCTGTATTGACGACCATGTGTGACGGGGTTAATTAAGGCCTTATGGGGGTCTGTATTGACCACCATGAGTGATGGGGTTAATTAAGGCCTTATGGGGGTCTGTATTGACCACCATGAGTGACGGGGTTAATTAAGGCCTTATGGGGGTCTGTATTGACCACCATGAGTGACGGGGTTAATTAAGGCCTTATGGGGATCTGTATTGACCACCCTGAGTGATGGGGTTAATTAAGGCCTTATGGGGGTCTGTATTGACCACCATGTGTGACGGGGTTAATTAAGGCCTTATGGGGGTCTTTATTGACCACCATGTGTGACGGGGTTAATTAAGGCCTTATGGGGGTCTGTATTGACCACCATGAGTTATAGGGTTAATTAAGGCCTTATGGGGCTCTGTATTGACCACCATGAGTTATGGGGTTAATAAAGGCCTTATGGGGGTATGTATTGACCACCATGAGTTATAGGGTTAATTAAGGCCTTATGGGGGTCTGTATTGACTTTTATGAGTTATGGGGTAATTATAGTTGCCTGGGGTTAATATTTTTAGTGCGAGTCCTTTCAGGACCTTTTCGGTCATTTAAGGACCCGTGAGGCGGGAAATTTAATATTGAAATGCAGCAGGGTCACGATCGGTGCCGATCGAGGACCCCTGCTGCAGGGGGTTAATGTGGGGGGGCTGCGGGGGTCCCTATGGACCCCTGCAGCAAGGGGTTTATGTGGGGACACTTCGGGGGTCCCGATGGGGACCCCCAGCATAGAGGGGGGTTAATTGTAGGTGCCGCGGCCGGGACTGGGTGATAGTGTGCCGTGGCCCCTTTAAGGAGCCGCGGCGGGGAATTTGATACTTTTAAATGCAGCGGGGTGCCTGATCTATGCAGATCGGGGCCCCCCCCTGCAATGGGTTAATGTGGGCACACTTGGGGGGTCCCGGTGGGGTCCCCCAGCATACAGGGGGGTTAATTTTAGGTGCCGCGCCGGGATTCGGTAATAGTGTGCCGCGGCCCCTTTAAGGAGCCGCGGCAGGGAATTTAAATCTTTTAAATGCAGCGGGGGGCCGGATCTTTGCAGATCGGGGACCCCCCCTGCAATGGGTTTATGTGGGGACACTTCGGGTGTCCCGATGGGGACCCCCAGCATAGAGGGGGTTCATTTTTTGGGCCGCGGCCAGGATTGGCAATTAGTGTGCCGCGGCCCCTTTAAGGAGCCGCGGCGGGGAATTTAAAACTTTTAAATGCAGCGGGGGCCTGATCGGTGCCGATCGGGGACCCCCGCTGCAAGGGGTTAATGTGCAGCATGGGGATGTGTATAGGGAGCAGGGGGGAGCCTCACACGGCTGTCTCGGACTGCTCCGAGGCAGCACGTAGAGGCTAAAGGATCCCATGCGTGCACTTTTTGTGCCTGCAGGGATTCTTACGAAATGCGATAATCATGCGTAGATTTAAGGCTGCGTGTGACTACGTAGCTCTCTCTGAGCCTATTCTCGGCCATTTTCTCGTAGTCATATCGCAAAGCAGGCTGCGAGAGATTCGGTGCTCGCAAACAGCACAAAAACTGCATTTTGCGAGCACCGAGATAACTACGAGGGAGACTTTAATAGGGCCCTGAGTCTCTTTCCCAGAATAATAAATCTGTTAAGGGGTATCTAACTGATAACCATTCTTATGACCCTATTTTGTTTATAGGTTGTGGGTCAAAGGGGTCATTAGTTAATTAAAGGTATGAAAATTCAAAGGTCCGAGAGCGCCATCTTATGGTTCAAGGAATAAATGTCTCTATAGAAAAATATATTCACTATAAAAATGTAAATATGTGATGACATCATGAGAGATTCTATTGGTACTAGATACTTTAACTGATTTGGGATTCTGATAGGCAAATTAAGTTGGAGGTATAATTATGGATAGAAACAGGGTCTAAAAAGAAGGAAGGGGCTGGAGAGAAAAAGAAAGTAAGAGCTAGAGGAAAACTTTGATCCAGTGAAAAAGGCCAGACAATTTTGGAATTAACCAGTGGAATCTTGTCATAATTGGTAATGTATAAATTGAATTATTTTATTTTATGATATAAATGAAAACCATTACCAAAATTTCTCTGTTTGGTTTATTTCTTATCAAAAAGTTATTTAGATTTCATTTTGTCATTGAAATTTATAAATCCGGATATAAATTTTAGTACAAAATTTGATATCTCATTTTTCTTTTTGACCAATACAGATAGATTAATTTTACTTAGCTAACTAATCAATTATATTATAAAATACTTTACCATAATTGTGTTATATTTAATACATTCCTGTATAGTTATATTATGCTATAATTAGACATTATTAGTACATGTTAAACGTTATTTTGGGTGAATTTTTATTAATTGATTACCTGATTTTATTCTTTTGGTTGCTATTCCAGGTTTTATTGTACATGTGATTGAGATAAACTTTTATATTGAGATTTAAGGATTGTATAGAAGATGTCATAAAATAATCAGTTATAAAATATGATGGGTTAATTTTCTTTTAATATCTGGCTGGTTATATTTTGTTTTATTTGCAATTGATTTGATACATTCATTTTTATCATTAGACTAGTTGATTTTGTTATTGTCAATAAATGTTATTTTATAAAAAGGAATATGTGTCTATAAATTGATTCTGAACTCAAAATTCATTATTCTATATTATTTAGAAAATAATATGTCGTATTAATCCCGACATATTTGGAGGTCCCACCAAGATAAATATCTTTATAGACACGTGGTCAATTATTTAATTGATTTAAAACTTTTTATTGAATAACACTTGTTGATAAAAAAAAAAAAAAAAATTGCTGAAGCTGTTTTTGGTTTTGAAATATTAGGGGCATTATCTTTAGATGAAATAATTGGTCATGGTAAACAGGTAATGGATTTGTATATTAAAACTTTAATTTCAAATGTATATCCTGTTTGTGAGTACAGGGAACAGTTGTCAGAATATTTGGAAAAAATACATCCTGAAATTGATGGTGATACAATTGATAATTGGTTACATGATAAGAATTTGTTGACAACTGTGATGAGTACTATAAATGCAATTCAAATTAAATCAAAAAGAAAGAAGCATTTAGCTAGGTTATCTACTGTATGGATGGAATTTGCCAGAAGCTGGAAATATCTAAATTCCCAAAAAGAAATTACCATAAAAAATTTAAATAATCAAATCCAGGTGGTCTCTATAACCTGTCAAACCTTGAGAGATTTACATGGAGAAAAAATGCAGCTAGCAGATCAGCAGTTTATCAAAATTAAAGAATTAAAGAAGAAAGTTGTAGAAACGACAGAGACATTTAACGCAGCTCAAGATTTAAATGGTAAATATTCAGAGAAATGTGATGAATTACAGGCAATAATAGATGAATTGGTAGCTGAACGTGCAAAAGATACAGGTGAGGAAATTCAAAAATCAGTTCAATTTGAGGAATTGTCTGAGAAATGTGAATACTTAAAAGAGAAAGCTGAACATGCTGATAAATTAGCACAAAAGTATGTTCAGGCTTGTCAGGACTTAAAAATAGAACAGAAGAAATTGCAACAAAATATTGAATTCTTAACTCAAGAATTAACGAATAAGAAAATTCATGAGGCTGAGATATTTGTAGAGAATAAAGAGATCCAAAAACAACTGACTGTAGCTAAGAAAGAGATAAAACAATACCAACAGGATGTTGAAAATCTAAAAATGGATTTAAATAGGGCTCAAGATTATGCCTCAAGCAAAATTGTGATAAACGACTTTAGTGATTCTGAGGAAGAATTAGAAGCAGTACCTTCAAGGAATAAACCTAAACGATCACCCAGAAAATCTTTACATAGCTCCAAAAATGAAACTGATAGTGATGAAGATGTACGATCAAATAAAAGACTCTCTTTCCATGAGAAAGCCCAGGCTATAAGAAAATTAATTGATCCCTACACCAAAAATTCAAAATTGTCCATAGAAGACCACCTTGATTCATTAGAAAGGGTGATGGTTGAACTAGGAATAAGGGGGGATAATGATAAAATATCATACCTCCCTTGGTCATTTGATAGCTCTTATACCTCATTTTTCACCTCTCTCCATGATAGCGATATAAATGATTGGGAGATATATAAATCTGAGGTGAGAAAATACTTTTCTCAGTATAGAAACCCACAGGCTGCTATGAAAGCAGTTCATAATCTCAGATGTAAGCCTGATGAAAGTCCAAAATAATTTTTAATCACATTAAAACACGCCTATAGACAGACTGCAAAAAAGACAGACCCAGAATCTCATGAATTTAAGAGAATTTACTTCCATGCACTACCTTTGTATATTCAGAGAAATATGGCGCCTGATTTTGATGACGCCAAGCCTTTAAGTTGGTTGGGAAATGAATGTACTAAAATATATGAGATTCAGCTTGATGATGGGAATAATTATAAGCGAAGAGAGAAATGTAATAGTCAAAATGTTGCATAAATTTCTGTTAAACCTAATCTACAGTATGAGACAGGTACAAAATCTTACGCAGATGTGGTTAAAGGTTCAAACAAATCAAGTCAGGCACAGTCATCATTTAGGCCAGTAAAAATTGCAAGTGAAAAATCTCAAAATGCAAATAGTGATTCTTTTTATGTTAGTCCAAATTACATGGGAAACAATCCTATTAAAAATTATGTGTGGAGGCCAAAATCTCCTAGTGCAGAAGGAAGATTAACCCCTCCAATGCCCAATACTTCAAATTATTCAGAGAGTCAAAGGGTTAAAAGATATAACCAAAATCAAAATTCTAAACCATCATCTAATTTAGAAGAGCAGGTTAACATTTTGACACAACAAATGGCTGCATTTATGGCAGGATTTAATACTCAGTGAGAAATAATCCAACCCAAGATGGTCAAAATTCCCAAAGCCAAAGCCAATGACTGAATACTAATTGTGAAAATAGATTAGTGGTCAATAACACAAACAGAAATGATACCTGTGAATCTCTTGATTCAAATAAAAATATAAAAATATGTTCTAAAAATAATGTTAATGATTTATTTCTTCTCCCTGAGTATCCTTTCTCTTCAGAAATTCCTAATCACCAAGGAAGGGGTGTTTTCAAAACCAAGGAAGATGACACAGAAGATATAACTGTTGACCCTTTAAGTTCACAGGAGGTAACACAGATTGAACCAGAGTTTACCGGTAAAGGGTTAATAGCTGAAGTAGGAGAAGAGCATTGCAATGTCATGACCGATGATTTATTACCTGTTCAGTTTATTGAAAATGAAACAAATGTTAATCAGGAAATTGCTGATAGTCCTACAGAAATAGTTATAAATTGGATTGATCATACTCCACAATCTGACTTCTTAAATAAAAATAAACAATGGAAGAAGTTAGAGATGTTAAGACATACACATTTCTTATGTGAAATGGAGGAAATACAGAATCGATATTAGGTTTCTGTTGGTATACAGAATGTTGAAACCTTAAATCATAAAGCATTAAGTGATACAGGTTCTCAAGTCACAATAATTTCCAAAGATACATATGAGGAAATTAAGAGTAGAGCCAAAAAGAAAGCTATTCTGAAACCATTCGTTGGAATTGTTAGACATTTTTATGGTATTAAAGTTAATACTGTAGGCCATGTGTGGTTAGATATCAGAATAGGAAATAAACAAATGAAACATCCAGTTATTATAGTGGATATCCCTAGTTACAAAATTATAATTAGGATTGATTTACTTAGAAGATTTAGTCCAGTAATTGATTTTATTGATGGGGTGATATGGTCACAAGTTAAATTTCCCATCAATTATGATCAGGTTAAACAACCTCATATGCAATGGAATTGTCATGTTATTGAGAAAAAAAGAGGAATCAGTAGAGATTCACTTCCAAAATAATCAAATGCCTGAGATGACAGTACTTAAATGTAAAGACATTAATGGAGAACAAGTAAATAATGAAAATGTGATCCAAATTGATCAGGCGCATATTAAAAATATTCAAATAGAGGGAAATGTATTAACTATCTTTTTAAATAAGAACGATTCTAAGCCTTTAAACATAAGTAAACACTCTAGATTTCTAGTGGAAATAGAAACCAATGATGAAGGTTTATTTATTCCTGTTGATATTCCAGGTATGAGAAATTCTCAACAAGCAAAACTAGATCTAAAACATGAGCATAGCTATATTAATGAGAGTTTATTAAAACAAATAAAGAATACTAATTTAATCCGAAATACACAACCTGGTGATCAATGGGTATATAAGATAGATCATGAAACTTCAACTCATGCTATTATGGCAAAATATTTATTACCTCTTTTCATTGGGGGTAAAAGGGTTATGCACCTATTCTTAGTTATTGAGGGTTCCCAATATCCAATCTAATTTGGAAATGATTTATTACATCGCTTTGCATCCCAAATTGATTTGATCAATAATGTTATTTGGTCTAGACTACAGGATAAGCCCTTAGAATTCCTAAATGACTCAGAAGCATTGAATTCTGCACAACAAATGCCTTATGCAGTAACCGTGCAAATGGAACAAAGTGTTACAATACCCAAGGGGGTGGCACAATTTCCTCTCCCTTTACAGGTAAAAAGGGGTCAAAAGATTAAAGGTATTGATGCCTTTGTAAATCTTAATCATCAGATGCAACGAAAAGGCCTCACCCTCATTCATACACCTCTAATTACTATAACACAGATATCTTTCATTATTCTGTTAAATAACACAGCATCCCATACAATACATTTGGAGAAGGGATCCCTAATAGGTATGGCTATAGATTCTGAGTATTTTACTTCTGAGTTTATGAATTTTGTTATTGGTTTGATACCAGAGAATTATGTAAATGATGACCAGATTATGGATCAGTGTTTTGACACACAACCTGAGGGATTATTTACTGTTCGGTCTATTTATCCTTTTAGTTTCACTGAAAGTAACTGTGATATTATGGATAATGAACTTATTTTTAACCAAACCATTGATGAACAAGAGTATGAGAAATATCAGAACACTGAGACGCAGGTAAGTATGATCACTACTGATTTGTCTACACAATTGGAGGAGACTTATGAGATTAGTCAGCCTGAGGTATTCCATGGGTTAAGAGAAAGAGTTGAGGAACAGATAGTCTTAGCTAGCGGATGTTCTAATGACATTGAGAGACAAGTATTAATTGATTACCAAGATACGTTCTCTAAGGATTCATATGATTGTGGTTTGACAAATTTACATGTCACTAAAATTAAAACTGACCCAAATATGCCACCTGTATTTGTGAAACAATATCAACTCCCTCTTGCCTCTTATGAATCATTGGCAGATATTATCAAGAACCTAGAGTCTAGGGGGATTATTAGACCGGTGCACAGTTCTTTTAATAACCCTATTCTAGGTGTCTTGAAACCAAATGGAACCTGGCGTTTATGCACTGATTTGAGACAATTAAATAAACGGGTGTACATGTCTGCATGGCCCGTTCCATATATCGATCAATGTTTAGCACAAATAAAGGGATCTAAATTATTTACTACGCTTGATTGTGCCCAAGGTTATTGGACCATTAAAGTAAGTGAAGAGGACCAATATAAACTGGCCTTCACCTTTGGGAAACAGCAATATACATGGACTAGAACCTCATTTGGCTTTATAAATTCAGGTCATGAGTTTGCTATATTTTTACATAAGGTAATGCCTGACGCTCAAGAGGGAGGGACATTAACATATGTAGATGATATCTTGATTAAAAATAACGATTTTGATAAACATATTTTTGAAATCAGATATGTTCTAGATCAATTGAAGCATGCAGGAGTTAAACTGTCTCTTCAAAAAGCACAATGTTGCCGCACTAAAGGTAATTTTTTAGGCCATGAAATAACTCCTGAAGGTATAAATCCACAGAAAAAGAAAGTGGAAGCTCTTCTTAAAACCAGAACCCCTACAAATTTAAAAGAATTAAGATCATTTATAGGTATCACCAATTATTCTCATAAGTTTATTGATAACCATGCAGAGGTAACTAGGCCTCTCATTCGATTATTAAAGGAAGAAAGGAGAGCCATGGCAATAGGGGGAAATTCAAAATCAAGCCGTAAACGAATTAAAACAAAAACTCAGCCAGGCTCCTTGCCTAGTTTATCCTAAAATGGGTAAACCATTCTTTTTATAAACTGGATATACTGATTTTTGCTTGAGTGCCGTTCTATATCAGAAATATGACCAGCATAGTAAAGTTATTGTGTATGCAAGTAAGACATTATCACCTGTAGAGGTAAAGTTTAATGACTGTGAGAAAGCTCTGTTTGCTACAGTATGGGCCCTACAGAATTTCCGAAATGTTATCCAAGGTGAGAAAATTATAGTAGAAACCGCTCATCAACCATTACAATACATTCAGAGTGATAAAATTAGAGCCGGTAATTTGTCAAATAGCCGTATAACCGCATGGGTTTTATCCTTACAAGGATGGCCTATGGAAATTAGATATGCACAGAATAAGAGGAATCCAGTGGCCCAAGGGTTAGCTGATTTACATGATTGTACTGCCAAGGATCCTCTTACAGAAAATTGGTCCAAAATGGACCTTATGAAGGAATACAAATTATCTCCCCATAAGGTATATGAAGAGGTATTATGTAATACTTTACCCACAGTTTACGTGGATGGATGTGCATATCATATTAAGGAGGGGGCAGATAATAAATTGGTTGGTGGAATCGGTAATGTATGGAAAGACAATATCCCAATTCCACCTGAGAGTTATAAAATAGGATCTAAGACTAGTCAAATATCAGAATTGGTAGCCGTATATCACGCTGTCCAAACCTCAATAGAGCATGATCTTAAGGAATTAGGGATCATCACTGATTCAGAATATGTCCGTAATAGTTTCGTAGAATACTTACAGGTATGGAAACATAATGAAATGACAAGTGCCCGGAAGAAACCAGTGAAACAAGGTAAGTTATTACATGCTATTGATGAGATGGTAATCTCTAATGGAATGACTATATATTGGAAGAAGACAAAGGGCCACTCAAAGGTAATGGGACAGGATAAAGAAGGAAATTATTTGGCTGATAAGTTGGCAAAACAAGGTGCCCTAAAGGGGGAGCTTGTTGATGTGGATCATCTTTTTTTTAAATTACCTTTAGTATTAATGGCTATAAGATCTACAGCTAGTACTGCAACAAAAATGTCGCCATTTGAATTAATGACGGGGAGACGTATGGTACTCCCACAACACCTTATTTATAGAACCCACGACCATAATTTAGTGAATGCTGCTACAACCCATCAATATATAGAGGATCTGAGGAAACACTTACAGCAGGCATTTGCTTTTGCGCAAAGAAATTTAGAGAAATCTGCTGTAAGTACTAAAACTTATTATGATCTAAAGACATCCAAAAAGGAGTACGAGATATATTTGTACAACTTTCAACGAAACCAAGTGAAAGAGAAAAAGTTTTTGCCTTCATGGAAAGGACTTTATACTATTGTTGACAAAATTTCACCTGTTGTATACAAAATACAAATTCCCCAAAAATGGTGAAATGGTTGAAAGATGGGTTCAAATAATCAAATAAAAAGTTGTCACCCAAGATCTCAATTAAGAATCATTAACGATATTCCTGATGAATAATGAGACTTTGAATACCCTGTCTAATAAGATTATTCTATTTTTTACATTGTATAGAATACATTAATAAAACTTTTCGTTTTTATTTCCTAGTTGAAAAAAAAACAAAAAAACAAGAATTAGTGATAATGAAAGACAAAAAAAACAGCTCTGATATGGGTGATGCTGATCCTATGCCAAGAGGTCCGAATGGAACATATTGTGGAACCAGGCCCTTCTTCAGGAATTCTTATCCAATAGGCTCCAGGGTTTATTCTCACCGGAAGGAGATTGACATCGCAAAAGATTTTCGTGAGCGTGGATCCACAAACAGTGATTGAAAGGCAATTTAACATATCTAACATACAGATGGAGGAAACTAAAGTATGGTATCATGAACACATTGATCGATCACAAGCTACTGTAAAGGAGATGTTGGAACAATTAAGTAAAACTTTTATTCCTGAGTCTTACAATTCCAACAGCCGACGTCCGAAACGATTTATCGGTTTCCTTATTGGGGCTGCAAAAATGACTATACTTGGAGCTGTTATAGGTACCACTATGTCAGTAGCAAACTCTGTATCTATTGAAACATTAAATAAGGAATCTAGGGAACTTCGGGATTCCTTGAAGATGGTGCAGAGAGAATTCGAGCTCCAAAAACAGAATCTAAATGACTTAGGAAGTACAGCATATCAAGGGTTGAGTCTCTGTTTTTCCGGGAACCAGTTACTTTTATTACTACTAACTTTTTTCGAGAAATACAAGATTGTATAACAAGCCTTATTCATGGTCGTATTCCATTATATTTTGTAAACAATGATATTGTGAGGAATATGTTTGCAAAAATGTATCATCGGGGAAGTAGACCATATGCAAATTAGAGTGGCCTTTGAAATGGTAAGTGCTATTCCATTATTTATTGACTCAGAAAAGATGGAACTAGGATTTTTGTTAACTGTACCTTTTATTATGCCTGAACATGTTTACCAAATCAAAACTGTTTATAATGTTGGGACATGGAAGGATGGCATACATCTTCAGATTCAAGTCCCATCTATGTTGGCGTACCAAGCTTGGATAAATGGTCCATACTTGATTCCTGATGTGAGTGATTGTGTGGTATTCAAAGACTTAAATGATTTGTGCCCAGGAAAAATATTTGTTCACGACGCCACGCATGCTTTGTGTGGAGTAAATTATATGATGCATGAATTTGAAAAGTGTCAGGTGGTTATGAGTAAATCTGAGGATCTGATTTCTACTAAGGCTATGAGGGTGCAAAATAAATGTTTAGTTAGTAAGTCATTAACTAACATGAGTATTTCTTACCCTGCTCATGACACATTTACTGTGATGCCTCTGGCATATAGAGTATCATTCATTAAGGTTCCAAGAGATACTAAAGTCAGAATAGTTGAAGTGACTTTATTTTACATTGATACAAGTATCCAAGAGGGGGAAGTAGAAATCATAGATGCTTTTCAAAATCAGGATATCCCTATTGATACTGATCTAAAATTCCTCTTAGATCATAAACCTAATCATACCATTGATATGGTTATCAGGAAGAATAATATTACCATAGATAATCAAAATCTTTCTTCTAAAGATATGGAGATCATAGCCAACCGAGACTGGATAGGCATAATTACGTTTGTCCTTATTTCAGTTATGGTGTTTGTCATAGTTTGGATGAGTGTTATTATCTATTTGGTATGTATGAACACGAAAATGAGAAATACTGTCCCTCTCACTATCCAAATTAATACAGATCAATCAACTGTATAAAAAAAACCAAAAAAAAAAACCAATGTCATATTTACAACTGTAATGATATCACCTACTTTATAAAGAGCGATATTATTTCAGAGAGGGGGTTATGTCAGAACTTTTGTATGAATAAAGTTCTATCTTCTATGGATATTATAGTATAATATGATATTCCAATTATTAACCACTATTTTATATCCAATGTATTAATATTTTATATGCTTATATATATATATATATATATATATATATATATATATATATATATATATATATATACATGCAATTCCATTATTTGAATATATCTATGTAAAAGATGTGTTTTCACAGCTACTCACAAGTGAGTTCTTTATGCTTATATAGTTCTTTGTTCTGTAGAGACAAATATTTGAGTGAATTCCTAAACTAATTGATAAAGGTCAATAAAGGTTATGTTTCTTAGAAATAATGGAATCCTCCCCAAAATTTCACATGTGAAGAATGTGTTACTAGACATTAAGGGCCTCATTCTATTAACGGCCGTAAAATGGGCGCAAAGCTGCAATTCCTTGCGGCCGTCTTACGGCCCCGTGTAGAGCTACTTCTACCTTGCTATTCAAATGGACGGCGCCGCAAGGATATCCCCCTTCCGGACGGCCACATATCATGCAAACGTTTTTCCAGCGCCCATAGATCTTGTTTTCCGGCCGCAAAGTCAGAAAACTGTAAATGCAAATATAAATTCAAGATGGCATTGTAAAGCTCTGTAAATGCTAGGCATCATAATGGGGGACATGAGGATTAATAGCAACACCCTCTCAAGCTTGCACATCGCCCAAATCCGATATATCATTTACGGTTTTTTTTCCTTTCTGCAGCGTTGACGGGTCTGAGGTGCTCCAAGCCCTCGGGACTTTGTCCACGGATATTTGACATGAAATAAAATAAAAATGATTTTCAGATTTGATTGTAGGGGAATGTTGTGCTATGAATGCTAACACCTCCAATCACTTTATCGTCTCATCAGAGTGCAGGATGGCTTTATTATGTGCTTAATTGTGTGCTTGAGGGACCTTTTTGGTGCAAGTAAGCTGCGGCTTGGTTTTAGCCTTGACGAGAGGGTTACTGTAGCAATTGAATAGCAACCGTGGCTTTCTTGCGGCCGATACTCTTTCGGCCGTGTAAGATCAAAGGCTTTCCTGCGGCGTGTGCGGCCGCAAGGGATAACATGGCGCTGGCCGCAAGCCTGCCAAAGCCCTCGGCCGCAAGGGAATAGAATAGGCAAATAGCCTGCGGCCTGTCCTTGCGGCCACGCATCTCCTACGGCCGTTAATAGAATGAGGCCCTAAGTCTCTTTCCCAGAATAATAAATCTGTTAAGGGGTATCTAACTGATAACCATTCTTATGAGCCTATCTTGTTTATAGGTTGTGGGTCAAAGGGGTCATTAGTTAATTAAAGGTATGAAAATTCAAAGGTCCGAAAGCGCCATCTTCTGGTTTAAGGAATAAATGTCTCTATTGAAAAATATATTCACTATAAAAATGTAAATATGTGATGACATCATGAGAGATTCTATTGGTTACTAGATACTTTAACTGATTTGGGATTCTGATAGGCAAATTAGGTTGGAGGTATAATTATGGATAGAAACAGGGTCTAAAAAGAAGGAAGGGGCTGGAGAGAAAAAGAAAGTAAGAGCTAGAGGAAAACTTTGATCCAATGAAAAAGGCCAGACAATTTTGGAATTAACCAGTGGAATCTTGTCATAATTGGTAATGTATAAATTGAATTATTTTATTTTATGATATAATTGAAAACCATTATCATAATTTCTCTGTTTGGTTTATTTCTTATCAAAAAGTTATTTAGATTTCATTTTGTCATTGAAATTTATAAATCCGGATATACATTTTAGTACAAAATTTGATATCTCATTTTTCTTTTTGACCAATACAGATAAATTAATTTTACTTAGCTAACTAATCAATTATATTATAAAATACTTTACCATAATTGTGTTATATTTAATACATTCCTGTATAGTTATATTATGCTATAATTAGACATTATTAGTACATGTTAAACGTTATTTTGGGTGAATTTTTATTAATTGATTACCTGATTTTATTCTTTGGGTTGCTATTCCAGGTTTTATTGTACATGTGATTGAGATAAACTTTTATATTGAGATTTATGATTGTATAGAAGATGTCATAAAATAATCAGTTATAAAATATGATGGGTTAATTTTCTTTTAATATCTGGCTGGTTATATTTTGTTTTATTTGCAATTGATTTGATACATTCATTTTTATCATTAGACTAGTTGATTTTGTTATTGTCAATAAATGTTATTTTATAAAAAGGAATATGTGTCTATAAATTGATTCTGAACTCAAAATTCATTATTCTATATTATTTAGAAAATAATATGTTGTATTAATCCCGACAGTATGTAATGTATTATATGTAATATATTATATGTAATATATGTAATGTAATGTATTGTATATAATGTATTGTATGTCATGTATTATATGTAATTCATGTAATGTAATGTATTATATGTAATATATGTAATGTAATGTATGTAATGTAATGTATTATATGTATGTATGTATTGTGTATATCTGTCTTTCCTTTTCCTTTTCTGTAGTAGGTGGGGGGGTTGTAATGTATTTGTTTTTTTCTGTACTCTAGTTTTTTTTGTTTCTGTACTGTAGGTTTTTTTTCTGTACTGTAGGTTTTTTTCTTTTCTGTAAGGTAGTTTTTTTTATTTTTTGTAATAAGAGTGGTGGGGAGGTTTATTAGGGGGTAGGTAGTGTAGGTAGGTAGTGTAAGTGTTAATAGATTAGTGTAGAGAGGTGTTAGTATAGATTAAATGGTTTATTGGGGGTTATAGTGTAGTGTTTGTAGTTAGTGTCATAATGGTCCTTGAGGACCGTCATGGCACTTATGTGGTTAATGTTGGGTTGTAACAGGCCCATAATGGTCATAATATACCCTTATGGGATTGATGGGGTTAAATAGAGGCTTATGGGGCTCTGTATTGACCTTCATGAGTGACGTAGTTAACTAAGTGCTTATGGGGGTCTGTGTTGACCACCATGAGTGACAGGGTTAATGAAGGCCTTATGGGGGTCTGTATTGACCACCATGAGTGATGGGGTTAATTAAGGCCTTATGGGGGTCTGTATTGACCACCATGAGTGACGGGGTTAATTAAGGCCTTATGGGGGTCTGTATTGACCACCATGAGTGACGGGGTTAATTAAGGCCTTATGGGGGTCTGTATTGACCACCATGAGTGACAGGGTTAATTAAGGCCTTATGGGGGTCTGTATTGACCACCATGAGTTATAGGGTTAATTAAGGCCTTATGGGGGTCTGTATTGACCACCATGGGTGACAGGGTTAATTAAGGCCTTATGGGGTTCTGTATTGACCTTCATGAGTTATAAGGTTAATTATAGTTGCCTGGGGTTAATATTTTTAGTGCGAGTCCTTTCAGGACCTTTACGGTCCTTTAAGGACCCACGAGACAGGAAATTTAAAATTGAAATGCAGCAGGGTCACGATCTGTGCCGATCGGGGACCCCCGCTGCAGGGGGTTAATGTGGGGGGGCTGCTGGGGTCTCGATAGGGATCCCCTGCAGCATGGGGATGTGTATAGGGAGCAGGGGGGGAGCCTCACACTGCTGTCTCGGGCTGCGTGTGACTACGTAGCTTTCTTGGAGCCTATTCTCGGCCATTTTTTCGTAGTCATATCGCAAAGCAGGCTGCGAGAGATTCGGTACTCGCAAACAGCAGAAAAACTGCCTTTTGCGAGCACCGAGAGAACTATGAGGGAGATTTTAATAGGGCCCTAAATGTTTTGAAAAAATAATCACTCCTTTTTTTATAAACAAACCAAAATGAAGATGTGTGAATATTTGACTTGCATATCCATAACAAAGCAGAAAAATTAACCGAAAGAAACATATATAAAAATGCACAGTACGAGAAAACCTATTTGATCCTCTCTGTAAGTATACCTGATATTTTTTGAAGTGCTGTAAAAAAAGGGAACCCGAATCAATTGAAAGCTTGCATCTTGCGGGATACAGGTCTGCCGACTCCGTAAACCTTGGACTGTTCTGTAGCAGTTCAGGGTGGGAATATGATCAATTAAGCAAGACCGTAAGCTCCCATTTCGGAACAGCCAATAGAAAATGGAACCGTCATTATTATGTCAGTAAAACATGGAGGTTACATATCAATCAATTCGGTTCGGGGGTCCGATATGCAATGGTACTCGCAAACCCTCAAAATACGAAATTATAAAAATGAATGCCAATACTCTTCTAGTCCATATGAGTGGCCTGATATGTATTAACTCATTGATTCCCGAGATCGATATAACTCCAAAATGAAACATATAAAAAAATTTTTTTTAGCGATCTGGAGCCCACAAAAAGACACCAATTGAATAGCAAATGAACTTACTGCCTCACTTACGGGCTCCGGTAACTTACAATTGCTCAATTGAATCGGGCCCAAGGTTTGTAAGTTGCTAGTACATCTAGTACCAATAGAAACATTGAGCCTGATTCAATTGGCTCCAGTTCGTCTCTGATTCCGGAGCTATTCAATTGAGCAAGGACAGTTACGGGGTGAGGCCTCAAGCACATAAAACCCTCCCACGGCCACAAACTGTTAGTGGGCTGGCCGAGATGCGATCCGCTGTTACGATCCAATCACTGTATAACTTAGTGCGACACAGGCCTCTCAGCCAATAGAAAGCGGTCTAGCCTCAGATGATTGACAGAGGGAGATTATAAAGTTGCGTTCCACCCGTCCATGCATTGACTGTGTTGTATTTTCTTCCAAGGTAGCATGCAGGCCCCGGAGTTGGAGGTTTTTCAGTGAGAGTGAGAGATTAAGTGATTTGTGATAGCAGTATATTGCGGTTTTGTTTATTTCTCTTCAGCTAATTACAAATTTACACTTAATCCTTGATTACACATATTTACAGATTACACATAATAGCAATACACATAAATTAAAGAAGACATAGAGACACATAGAGCTAGGTCACTCCTTAAACACACACCCATCCCATCCCCCACACCTCATCCACCAAAAGTTAATAAATACACATAATACACCAATTTCTTTTTTTACTTCATAAATATACAGAAACACTTATTTTTATTTATCCTTTTATTCTTTTTGGATTGTAATGGAGGGAGAGGAGAGGAGTGGAGAGGTGGGAGGAGGAGATGAGGAAAGGTGAGGTGAAGAGAGAGGAGAGAGAGGTGGCCCTGGGGAGTGGTGGAGAGGAGGAGGAGGTGAGGAGTGGTGGAGAGGATGAGGAGACAATTGGGAGTGATGGAGGAGAGGAGGTGAGGAGTGGTGGAGAAGAGGAGGAGAAGGTTGGGAGTGGGGTAGGAGGAGATGGTTGAAGTGGTGGACGAGGAGATGGCGGATGAGGTGGTGAAAGTGGTGGAGGAGGAGGAAAGTGGAGGGGAGGAGGAGGGTGGTGGCGGGGCAGCCCTAATAACAAGCACATGTAGACCAGGGGCAGAGGGGGAGGGGCCTGATCCCGGGGGGGGGGGGGTAGAAGTTTGGGAGAGGGATAGGCCTCAGGGACAGGTCATAGAGGCAAGGATCACAGTCCACAGTCAGGAGGGCAAGACGCTAAGAGCAAGAACAGGGCCCTGAACAACACACACCAGGAGAATGTGGTCCTTCTTGGTGCCATTTGTGGCCGCCCCGTGATCCTTGTGGAGGGGAGGGGAAGTCAGGCCAGGGCCTAGTGTCACCACATGTATATCATACACACACTACACATGTACATGATAACCAAAAAGGACACTGACATGTCAACTCCATGGAATTAACAAGGGATAGATGGGTACATCATAAAATCCATGAAGCTGACAAATCACTGTCATTCCTGGGCACAACAAGAGTAATCAAGCAATAGAGTGTCCATCTATGGGTGTGCCCACTGCAGCATATTCAGTTACAGACCGCAGCCGAAATCAAGATAGCGTTAGGAGCCAGGAATGACCAAGAACCAAAGAATAGATCATATCTAGCAAATGATAGCTAATCTGAGTTTCATTTAAGAGAATCATCCAGGTTCAAGCCTAGATGTCAGATAGTTAGCCCCCACCCAGCTGGAACCGGAGGGGGGGCGGGTGAAGAGGACCAGAGGGCCCTGGTTTGGAGGAGGAGGATGTAATCTGGCTAGTGGGGTCACCAGCAGGACCATTAGCCACACTACTGGGATTTGACCCCACTCTCCACCTCCATCAGAGACTCAGCATCTTGCCACAGCCCCCCCCACTGAAGGGACCAGCTGGACTTGACATAACCTCCTCCTCCTCTCAGCAATGCGTTCGACTGGTCGCCACCACCATGACGGGGCCCACCGACACCACTGCCCTTATTGAATCAGGTTCCAGTCGGGCCCCAGACCCAACCCACTGGGCTACCTCCACCTATTTACCAGGCCATGCCCCAGGGCCCTCCATCCCCACCACCAAGCCAGGCTATGCAGGCGGAGATGTTGGCCCTCATGCAGCAGCAGATGGATTGTCTCCAGGGCATCTCCGCCAATCATGTGGAGGTCATGCGCAGCCTGGCCAGGCGCAATAGGGAGGAGAGGAAGCATTGTACCTGGCCACGCTGCTCAGGATGGGGGCGGACCAGAGCGCATTCCAGGATGAGACTGCAGATGCCTTACAACACGCTCTAGTCCCCAGCCCTGCCTCTTCCACCCTGGAGGGATCCCCAGTCCGCCCGCAGACCGATCCCTTCTCTCCTCCCCCCATACCTCCACCACCACCACTGCAGGTACTGCTGCCTCCTGAAGGGATGCCTCCCCCTGCCCTCCACCATCACCACCAGGGAGCCGGTGGCTGGCCACGGGGGATTGGGGCCAGGATGCTAGGTGGAAGAGGACCTAGGAGGTGTGCATACATGTTATGTGTATGTTTGTGCCTTCTCAACAGCACTCCTCAGTGACAATCTATTGGTCCAAATGTTAACCTAATCTAGCCTGGCTACAGAGTCTTGGATCTTGGCTTATGTGAGTTTGATAGTTTGTATGCAGATGGCTACCTACCATCACATGATCCATGATTCTCTCCTCTGTGGACATATAAGGTTCTGTTTAACATTTCACAAATTGATGGTCACTGAGGAATGCTGTTAAGACGAGATGCTGCAGTCCCTATTTTTTTAAGGCCTTATTGTGAAGGTGTTATGTTTTTGTTTTGTTTGGTTTTCAGTACAATTAAGGTCCATGAAGGCATCTTCTGCATCTGCAAGCTTTGTGAAGGAAATGTTTGAGGTTTAAGGTTTTCACAGAGCCTCTTGGGTAGACATTCCTTCAATGACAGCCCCCCTTAATATGTAGCTCCCACAATTTTAAATCTATCATATAGACAGATATCTAAGACATAATTATTGTTAGCTTAAATGTAGACTAATATCGCTATGGTGGAGGACTTGCAGAGTCTCACAATGGCATGTTAATGACAGCCAGCATTAAAATATGTACTAGTAAAGCATGTGATCCTGACCGTAAGTAACCGTGAATCTGGCTGTTGACCTTTGTGACCTTTAACATGTGCTAACAGCTGTATAGCTGATGGATGTGATATCAAGGTTGATGAACAATATCATATGGAAAAGGTGATAGTCCACCTTGGCCACTGACGCTGGTCACAGCTAAGCATTTTTTGTGAAAAGCACATGGTCATGGCCATGGCCATGACACATGGTCATGGCCAGTGAGTTATCATGAGAACTAGCTAATGGTTAGTAATGCTTGCAGATGGGAATCCGGTGAGTTGGTATATTGTTACAGTTACAGTATTTAGCACTGTACTGTACATGCATGTTTGTTTATTTTTTATCCTAGTTTTTTTTATCCTCCATTTTTTTGACCACTTTATTTCAGATTTTGTCTTGTCAACACTCTGTATGTGTGAAACTGGATTGGATTACACAGTCCAGAGGTTCAAGCATCTGTTTCATTGAGCAGATATAGACAAGTTGTAAGTGTTATGCACATTTATGGGTTCTTCAATTAAATGGAGTAATTTCTGATGATCCTTTTTTTTATCAGATTCCAGTTGCAGTGTTGTATTGACCACATGTGAACCTGATTGGTGCTATGCTTATTCTAGACTATGGCATTACCCCCTTTAGGTATCCCGTTTTTTCCAATAATAGCCTCTTGCTCTCCCTGGATACGCCCACACCACATCCATGATATTAATGCTCAATCTTGTCCATTTCTGATTGTGCTCTTTGTTTTGAAATAAAGCTTTGTTATACCAGGGGGATTAAGAGGGCGGTACCGGATGTGTCTGCGTGTCTGCGTGAGCTGAGGCTTGCCCAGCCCAATGGAGGAACCCACGCTGAGAACGGGATAGCTGCAGAGTCTAACCCCCACCAATTCGCCTGAACCCGTTGCAAACTTTTTTTTCTCAATGCTGCAGCTGAGCCCCTATAATCACTTAATGTGATGGTTCTGCCCTCCCCTGAATGCTACACAGTTTTGGGACCCTATCTGAGGTGTCTGATTCCAGCCAGATATGTGGCAAAATAAAATTCCGCTGAGACGCTGAGTCGCACAGATTCCCGTGACTCCCGAATGCCTGAGGCAAGAGAGGCTGGCGGAAGCTGATGGAGCGGAGGAGCGGAAGCAACGCGAGACGCGAGACGCCGGACTGACAACGCCGCTGTACGGTGCGGTAAGCCTCGTAAAACACCCTGGGCACTCCTGAAAAAAACCCTGATACACTCCCCGATATATTCTCTATCCCTCATCTTATGCCTCCCTAAATCTTTGTTGTGTTTAGTGAAAGGAAAACCGACACAAGCCGAAAAGGAGCTGAAGTATCTGCCAACGTAATAGTGGACTCAGAGAGGTCCAATAATTAACACCTCAGCCCCGAACTCAATCCCCGCAGTATCCTCTAAGCACTGCGCCCCAGAGGGAATATAAGGGCCTAGAGGTAAAGTTATGTGCTGGTTGGTAAAGTGGAGCTAGTGAGGGGTTAAAAGAAAAGCTTTGAAGAGGAGGCCCAGGACTCATGCTTAAGCACTCATAATTTGTAAGCAGACCACAAAATCAAAAGAAAGAAGGGGAAAAAAGGAGAAAAAAATATATTAAAAAATAAGCACAAGAGAGGAAAGCTTAGAAATTTGAGATCTAAGATCTCCCCCCCCTCGCCAAACGCTGCTGCAGGGACGCTGCTGGGAGCAGACATCATCATCTGACGCTGAGCAAGGCTCTGGTAGAGCACCCTTTCATACACCTTGCATTGAAAGCGTAATATTTATGTGCTGTTTTGGAACAAACTATGCCTAGCGGAGTATAGGTTCCACAGTGACTTTGTATACGCCTATTTGGGCAACAACTGAGTTAGCCTGGCCTACTACTTCTATGGCCCTAAGGTTCTTATAAATGACAACGGGGTTCATGATCCAAGGGGGAAGGGCAGAATAAAAAAAATAAAAAAAATAAAAGAAGGAGATAAAAGAGGAGTAAAATAAGAAAAGGAGCCCTCCCTGACATAATTTGATTTGGTTATTGCCCTCGGGCTACACATTTTCATCTACTGTGCATCATACAAATGATTGGGCTTTTGAAATAAGAACAATATGCCTCCTAAGAACAAAAATAAAGATAAAGCTAGATCACCGCCGAAATCTAAATTATTTTTCTCGTCCAAAATGGCATCTAAAACTACGGAGGTGTCTTTCCTGGCTACTCCAATAAGCGACAAATCAATAGACGTTACTAGAGGAAATACGAGTGAGACCTCGCCGGATACAAACACGGCAAAATTAGAAGAGGAAATTTTGACTGTGGCCAAGCTGGAAAAAATTCTAGAGACATTTCAAAATAAATTTCTTAAAGAATTCAAAAATCAAATCCTATTAAACTTAAAGTTAACTCAAGAAAACACTGCTAAAATAACAGAATTAGAAAGCAAGTGTGAATCAACCAAAAAAGAACTACTTACTTCCAAAGAAACGATTAAAATTATGGATGCTAAGATAAAAACTTTGGAAAACAAGATGGACTCATTTGAAGATCGATCTAGAATGAACAATGTGAAAATACGAGGCATTGATGAAAAAGTTTCCAAAGATCAATTGGACCAATACCTTACTAACTTTTTTGCCTACTTAGTACCGAACTCAGTGGACACTAAATTTAAATTTGATGCGGTGCATAGGATCCCTAAACCCAAAAATACCGATGGAGATTCCCCTAGAGACATAATGGTAAGAATTCACCATCTGCCACTAAAAGATCAAATAATTAGAGCCAGTTATGGGAAAACATGTTACGACCCGCCATATTCGCATATTCAAATTTTTTCAGATATCTCTCCCTCTACCAGAAATAAAAGAAAATTGTTTCTTCCGATTACTCAGAAACTGAGGGACAAAGAAATCCCATATAAATGGGTATTCCCTCTAGGTCTCTTAATATTTAGAGAGAACAGATGGGCCAAAGTTAACTCACCGAAAGACGGTGAAGACATTATTAGTAAATGGGGCTGGTGAAGGGTTAACCCTAATTTTTGGTGGACACCTGGTGGATTCTTGCAATAGGAAAATTCTCTTCATTACCTCCTGCATCTGATTTTTCTTTAATTACTGCTACTTGCCCACGATGTTTACCTAGGCTGTCTAGAAGTCATATGGGGAAACAGTAATTTTAAATCAAACAATTGTTAAACTTTATAAGACTTATATATACTACTCCAACTCAGGCACAACACCTGGAAAGGTCCGCACTTTAAAAATTTCGCTCACTAATTCTTCTTTTTTTTTCCCCCTGTGAGCAGAGGAAAACTCCTTACTGGTAAACCTTGCATAGCACTTTGAAAGGATGGTATTTTAATCATATGTTAATCACCCTACTTGGTTACTTAGGGAAAGTACGTAGAAAACAAACGGGTTTAAAACAAGTTATAAATTATTATTAGTCACGTATAGCACTTTATTAATAGACTGCACTTTAAGATTGCTTTTCACAAGAAAGATAGATTCTGCAAAACTGATTGACATATAGTCACTTCACTTAAATAATAAGAGGTTATGTAATATTACATATCCTCTAACAACTATACTTCCCCTCCTTTATGAATACAAACACAACACTTCGAAATATTACTCTTTAAAATGCTGCTAGCGCTAAAACTGGGTCAATTACTATACTCTCTCTTTTGAGAAGGTTAAGTAGCCAGAAAATATAATACCGGACAAAGAATATAAAACAGACAAGACTGTATACAAAAGAATATCTGCTAATAGGAATAGTGACAGTAATTAGGGGTTAATTACCGTATTTTGATTTCTAGGGAAAGAATGTTGGGAACAAAAGGGCTTAAAACAAGCCATTATTTACTATTTGACACGCACAGCACTTTATTATAAGAATGCACTTTAACACTGTTTTGCACAAGAAAGATAGACTGTATAAAGTTGATTGATATTTAAACACTTTATTTAATTAATAAGACGCCACGCAATATTAGCTGCCTTTTAACAAATACACTCACTTTCCCTTGGAACACAAACACAGCACTTTAAAATCTTTACACTTTAAAACGCTGCTAGGTCAAACTATTCCAATTAATATATTCTTTCCTTTGAGTAGGTAAAGTAGCATGAGAAATACGAAAATCCCAAACTGCTATTAAATAGACTATTGGCAGTAGATAGCGCCATAACTGAATAAAGGTAAGAAGGAAGGGTCAGAAGGAAAAGATAATGAAGGATATTGTAAGTCAAGGGGAAGAAAACAGAGAAGGAAGAGGGAAAGCAAGAATAGGAATGAAAAGGAGAAGATAGAGAAAATAAATTAAGTGGGGCACCTAGACACAATAAGATTTAAAGGCGTGTGTACAACCTCCATAGAGGACTGGACACATGTTCACTGCGTACACCCACTGAGTGTGACCAAAGTCTCATCCCATCTTCAAGGGGTGACGTCTGAATGGAAGGAAGGACCCGAATAGGTCTTTGGAATGGATGGAGTAAGCTTGGAAGGATGTTTGTAGCCGGTAGGTGTGGGGAGGGGGGGGCGGGGGAAGTCTCTGAGATGGGATGGGCTCCAGGGGGCTGAAAATAGTGAGCTATAACGTTAGGGGCTTAAACTCTCCATTTAAAAGAACCTCCATTACTAGAATGTTAAATAAAACCAACCCAGACATTGTACTAATTCAAGAATCCCATTGGGATAAAAGCTATATCCCACAGTTAGCAAAACACAAATATCCTCATGTATTTAATTCTTGCCAAAAAAAAAACTCGGGAGGAGTGGTAATGATGTTCAACAAAAATCTAAGTCTAGAAGAAGAATTAGTGGTCACTGACGATAATGGGAGGTATATTATCTGGGTAGGGAAGATAAATAGCCAACAACTATCAATAGCAAATGTATACGCCCCCAATCGTAAACAAAACTCCTTTCTCAATGGCGTACTTAAAAAATTGGAAAAGATAGCTAAAGGAGGTCTTATTGTGGGAGGAGACTTTAATATGACTCCGGACCCCCAAATAGACAGGAAATATAAAAAATTACCAAAACATTATAAACATAATTGAAAAAATATCCCATGACTTTTCTAAACTGTTGGTGAAATACCATTTGTATGATACATGGCGTCTTTTAAATACAACTGAGCGAGACTATACATTCTACTCTGGCTCGCATAAGATGTACTCAAGAATTGACAATATTTTGGTAAGTGAGTCTCTGTTAAATATAATCAAATCAGCAAAAATTGGCTTAATAACCATTTCAGATCACGCTCCAATTTCCCTTCAATTACAGGAAATAAGAACTACTCACTCTGGAAGGACTTGGAAAATAGATGATAAAATCTTGGAAGACGAGGTTAGTCTAGATACTCTCAGCAAGGAAATCAAATCTTTTCTAGATATCAATACGGGCTCAGTATCCTCGGACATAGTAATCTGGAATGCTCTGAAAGCATATATAAGAGGCATTCTTATCAAGACTAAAAGTATCTGGGTTAAACAGAGAGGACTATCTTTAAGATCACTATATGTAAAGTTGTATGGGCTTGAACAAGTTAATAAAATAAAAATAAACGATATTTTAACTCACAAGATAAATTCAATAAGAAAGGAAATTAACAAAATAAACCAAAAACAATCAGATAACTGTTTGTGGCGCTTACAACAGAGATCCTTCCACTTTGACAATCGAATAGGGAGAGACCTTGCCAATAAGATCAAAAAACGACATTACCAAAATCAAAAAATTCTCTACTTAGAATGTCAGGGTAAGAAAATCTTTAAGCCCAAAGAAATCACTGACTCATTTGCCAAATTTTATCAATCTCTGTACAACTTAAATCCGGGAGATAATTTCGTAATGCCCAATTCAAAAGAGATAACGTCATATTTAGACCTAATTCATTTTCCAGCTATATCAGAAGCAGATAAGGAGGCACTAAATAGTCCATTAACAGAGGTAGAAATTAGGCGAGTCATCAAGAATTTAAAGAATTATACAACCCCAGGCCCAGACGGCTTTTCCACATCATTCTATAAAAAATGTATGGACTGCTTTAAGCCAATTATACTGTTATCATTTAATGAAATCAAAAATATAGGAAAATTTCCTCCAGAGATGCTTAGAGCAAATATTATAACTATTCCGAAACAAAACTTGGAAGCACATACCTGTAAAGATTTTAGACCAATCTCGCTTATGAACATTGACACCAAAATATATGCGAAAATTCTGGCCTTAAGACTTACAGAAATTATTCAAAAAACTCGGATCAAACAGGTTTTGTCGCAGAGAGGCAAGGTTCCGACAACTTACACAAAATGATTCACCTAATCAACTTAGCGAAGAACAAAGGCACTCCCACTCTATTCCTATCAATGGATGCCGAAAAAGCATTTGACAGGGTAGGGTAAGACTTCATGATGCAGACCCTTCTTAGATATGGGTTTGAAACCTTTGCCTTGAAGGCTATAGCAGCCTTATACAATGCCCCTTCGGCATCAGTATTGGGCAAGGGGGTGCAGTCGGACTACTTTGGGATATCAAATGGCACCCGTCAAGGGTGTCCGTTGTCGCCCATCTTATTTGCCTTGACTCTAGAACCCTTGGCAATAGCAATAAGAAATTCCTCAAACTTTAAAGGGATTATAATAGGCAAAAATGAATATAAAATCTCCCTCTTTGCTGATGATGTTGTGGTTTACATGGAGCATCCACTTAAATCTATGAAAGTCTTAATGGAAATAATAAATAACTATAGTAAAGTATCGAACTATAAATTAAATATAGGAAAATCAGAAGCCTTGAGTATTAACTTGGATAGTAAAGATGATGAACATCTTTTGGATAAATATCATCTAGCCCATACAAAAGGATTTACACACTTAGGGCCTCATTCTATTAGCGGCCGCAGCCGTTGCGGGGCCGCAAGGACCCGCCGCAAGCTATTCGGCTATTCTATTCCCTTACGGCCGGAGGCTCCGGCAGGCTTGCGGCCGGTGCCTTGCTATCTCTTGCGGCCGCTCGCGCCAGAGGAAATCCTTTGATCTAAAACGGCCGCAAGAGTTTCGGCCGTAAGAAATTCCTATTTGCAATTCAATTGCTCCGGGAAACCTCTCTGCAAGGCTAAAAGCGAGCCGCTGCTTACTTGCAGGAAAGAGGTCCCGCTAGCACCAATTAAGCACATAAAATAGCTCAAATAAAGGCATCCTGCACTTTTCAGAGTCTATAAAGTGATATTCGGTGTTAGAAAAAATAGCACATAATTATCCTATACTCAAATCCGTAAAATATTTTATTTTTAATATCCGTAAAATATCCATGTAAAAAGTCCAGAGTGCTTGGAGCACCTCAGACATGCCCACGCCGCAGCCGGAAAATAAACAGTTAATTTGAACTTGGGTTTGGGCTGATGTGCAAGCTTGAGAGTGGGTTCCTTTTAATCCTCATGTCCCCCAATATGATCCCTAGCATTTACAGAGCTGTACAGTGCAGGCTTGAATTTATTTTTGAGTTTTTACATTTCACAGCTTACGGCCGGTTCCAAGATATGCGGCCGGCCGTAAAAGGAGATCCTTGCGGGGCCGTATAATAGAATCGCGAGTTAACTGAACCCCCGCAAGGAATCGCAGCCTTACGGCAGATTTACGGCCGCTAATAGAATGAGGCCCTTAGGTATTAAGTTCAATTTGGACTTTAAAATTATGCTAGACTCAAATTTGAATAGTTTATACAAAACATCTAAGGACCTCATTGAGAATTGGCCGAGAAACTCTATCTCCTTCTCTGGTAGAATCGCTTCTGTAAAAATGTCCCTCTTACCCAAAATTAATTATGTGTTAAGATCATTCCCTTTCTAAATTAATAGTCAATGGTTGAGTAAATTCCAGAAGCTGATAGACAGATACATTAACAAGAAGGGCCAGATAAGAGTAAAACGAGAAATAATGTGCAGAAAATTTAACAAAGGAGGAATTGCGTATCCTATGATTTCTCATTACCAGGAAGCAATCAAATTAGCACAATATAAAAAATGGACCCAATCTTCAACGGGCCACTCTGTAAACCAAGAATTGAGAGATATGTTACCCTCTATTGATCTAAATGCCCTTTTCTACCTCCCAAAACTAGCTATCCCCCATATTAACCCTAACGCAACTATTTTAATCGATATGGTAAAGAATTGGATAAGATTGAATAAGAAATTCAAACTCTTAGAGACTTATAGTGATCTTACTCCCTTGACAACGATAACATCTCTAAACCAAATCCTCCTGGAACCAGAGTGGAAAAAGAAGGGGATATACTTATTGGGCCACATAGTAGATAAATACAAAGGAAAAATACTAGACTACGACATGTTAAAAAAGAAATACAACATCTCAAATAAAATATGGTTTACTTTGTACAAACTATCACAGATTTTGAGTCATAGAATCAAGTCTAATAATTCAACTAGCTCAGATAACTTAATTACTTTGATAGAGTCTCAAAACTTTAAACATTTGATATCAAAATGTAATGAAATTCTTCACACCCAAACTCAGGGAGATATAACTAACCCGATGGAAAGTTGGGCAAAAGACATGCATACTCGGTTGTCAAAAGAAACTTGGCGACAGGCCTTGACATCTCTAAACAGGTTTGTGAAAAATGTTAATCAAAGAGAAATTCAATTTTAAATTTTAAATAGATGGTATTGGGTCCCTGCTAAAATATACTCGATAACTTTTAACCCAGAAACCAAACTATGCTGGAGGAACTGTGGAAACCCAGCAGATATGTATCATATATGGTGGAACTGTCCTATTTCTCTCTCACTCTGGGTGGACTGTTTTGAATATGTATCTAACAAATTGAATACAAATATTACAGCTGCTCCGCAAATAGCATTGTGCAATTTGTTTCCCGTTAAAATGTCAACCAAAAGTATAGGGTTTATGACCCAAATCTTTATAGTTGTCAAAACCGCTATTGCCAGAAATTGGAAGAAAACATCTCTCCCTAAATTATCCGAAATTCTGACCATGGTAGATAGGAATCGGGAGTTGGAGAGAGACTTCAACTCTGAACTACGAATAAATATAGATTCCTATAAATGGTCCATTTGGGACTCTTCTTTAACTAAATCTCTAACGTCGTAGTCTCGCTAGGTCATCAGATTCTCCCCCTTGGGCTCAACTTCTTCCTGACTCTCTCTGTCTCATCCCACCACCTCGGCTAGAATGAATGTAATGTGTCAGAGTGAACTTAGTGTTTGAATAAAGATTGGAGAGGATAATATATCACGTGGAAATCTCCACAATAACGGCACTCCTAATCTTGATCTAAGGCGAGAGGGAAGGGGAAGAAAGGAAAAAGGGAAGGGGAAGGAAGGAAAGAGAGGAGGGAAATATGTACATAAGTTAAATCTGTTTGCACCGGTTCCTGCTCTAACATTAATCAAAGATCTGTTATAAGTCGAACAAGCTGTATTCTTCCTTTTTCCTCTTTTTTTTTTTTTTTTTTTTTTTTTTTTATTGTCGTTCGGATTTCTCAGTGAATGGACTGAAATTTATGATGTAATGTACACCTTTACGCGAGTCAGATATGTTTTGTATATCCAATCTTTAATAAAAAAAAAAAAAAAAAAGTAATGCTTGCAGATGGGAATCCGGTGAGTTTGTATATTGTTACAGTTACCGTATTTAGCACTGTACTGTACATGCATGTTTGTTTATTTTCTATCTTCGTTTTTTTATCCTCCATTTTTTTGACCACTTTATTTCAGATTTTGTTTTGTCAACACTCTGTATGTGTGAAACTGGATTGGATTACACAGTCCAGATGTTTAAGCATCTGTTTCATTGAGCAGATATAGACAAGTTGTAAGTGTTATGCACATTTATGGGTTCTTCAATTAAATGGAGTGATTTCTGATGATTCTTTTTTTATCAGATTCCAGTTGCAGTGTTGTATTGACCACATGTGAACCTGATAGGTGCTATGCTTATTCTAGACTATGGCATTACCCCCTTTAGGTATCCCGTTTTTTCCAATTATAGCCTCTTGCTCCCCCTGGATCCACCCACACCACATCCATGATATTAATGCTCAATCTTGTCCATTTCTGATTGTGCTCTGTGTATGAAATAAAGCTTTGTTATACCATTCTCATTGTGTCCGTGTGTTTTCAATGGTTGGCATTATGGGACATCCACATATATAACATTTGTGTCACATTCCTATATAAGTAAACTAATGAGCCCTTGTTATCATACAAAGGGGTTAATGCATATAATAACACTAATAATAGTAATAATATAATGAGATATCATATAATATATATATTTTTATATATATATATATATATATATATATATATATATATAATATTTGATAATGAAGAGTTAATACAGATGCAAAGTCCAATTTGTCATACTATGGAGTATCAACATTCCCCTGAAGATCTGATAGGAATATGACAGATGATAATGTCAATTGATTGATATCAAACCTTAATGGTAGGTCACCAAATGATAATGGGTATACATATGGGAAGGTGGCCACCAGCAATGGCTTGTTACTTTACAGAATGGGTATAGCGGAGATTGAGGTGAGTTGGCTGTTGCTCCATGTGCCTCTACACAGCCTCCCCTCCATATGTGTTTGCGCCCCTTCATGATTGGTTAGTGTAGATTGGTGTGGTGTATGTTCCCCTGGTTCCCTTCTGGATTGCTAAGTGGTGGTGGTGAGGGGGCTTATGTACCTTAATGAAACTGTGAGCTATACCGTGTAGGACCACTGTAGATGGGCAGGTCATAGCAGAGAGGTTAGACAAATCATAGTCCCCTGGAGAAGGAACTGGCAAGACACTCCAGTTTGTTTTCCATTGAAACCTTGTGTATACACACAGACAGAGACATACGTAAGTGTGCTGTAGTCTATAAAGCCACAGAGAGTCAGACACAGCAGAGGAAATGAAACAACAAAATGTAAAATGTTCCAGTGGTACTTGATATGTGCCATGTGGCAGTGTAATTGGACACTATTTGTTTTCCCAATGTAGATGTGATGAGTGAAATTTATATGAGATAATCTTTGTATTTTTAGGGTCCACATTAGAACCTCTACGAGTGAGAAAGGTGAACACGTCAGCAATTTCCATGTATTTGTGTTGCAATTTAATGACGTAGTTTGTCTTTAATAGCTTTCAGCATCTTGCAGCATGACTTTTTATATTGGCATATGCATGACCATTACAACCTACGAGGAAAATAAAATTTTATTCCTTGCAATATTTGATAGTTGGGAGTTGTTGTGCATGTAATTGGATTGCCTTCCATTGCTTTCCCCATGTTTTAAAGTGTATTGGTGTCTTTATATTATCATTTGCAGTGTTATAAACTAGCCTGTAAACCCTTTGCAAGTCCTATAAGTGATGGGGTTAATTTTAGGTGGCGGGGGGGGGTACTTAAAGTATTCCGTGGTAGGGGTTAATTCTTTAGTTAACGCATGTCCTTTACAGACTTATAAGGTCCTTTCAGGACCCACGGCGAGAAATTTACATTTTTAAATGCATCGGGGGTCCCCATCGGAACCCCCGCTGCAAGGGTTAATGTAGGGAAACTGTGGGGGAGAGGGTCAAATTTAGGTGGCACAGGGGTAATTTGAAATGCAGTGGTGGTCATCGAGACCCCTACAGCAAGGGTTAATATGGGTAGGCTGCGAGTGTCCCGATCGAGACCCCTGCAGCCTGGGGCTTAGTCTAGGGAGCAGGGGGAGCTTTAGGGGCCAGAGGGAGATTTGGGGGACGGAGCGGGATCTCTTCTGCTACTCGTAGGGCACTCGTAAGGGCTTTGGGCTCCATTTGCGTGTTACGGGCTGGGTTGGAGTGACCACGTTGCAATTTAATAGCTGAATTGAACAAATAGCGGTTACGGGCTCGTCAGATCAAAGGATTTACATGCGCGAAGTTCAACGTTGCTCAGCACGTTCCCTATTCTCGGCCGTCCTGTGTGTTAACACACAAAGCCCACTGTGAGCAGCGTTACGAGCCATCTTAGCACGCAAATAGCGCGAAGATGACACTTACGAGTTACGTTTTAAAATGTAGCTCCAATTTAAGAGGACTGTGGGTATTTGTAGTCACAAGGTCACCACACATAAAATACCACAAGGTTGGGATAGCTTTTTGCAAGCTATGACCGAATTAAACCTACCATTAACAGTTGGGGAAAATGCTATAAACAGGGAAATGTATGACCAGTTAAAAGTTTAAATAGTTAAGAGTTTTTGTCAGCTTGTCTCGAGGAACACCTCAACATCAGAAGGAATTCAGTTTGCATACAATACTGTATGTTAAACAAGCTACAGCTCGTGGATCTCTGCTACTGAGGAAAAAGCCACTGACGCTTTTTCAATCCTCTCAGTAGTACAACTTATAAATTCTTTGTGGTTGTTTTATTATATTTTGTATATATATGTTTTATTAACATGTTTTTGTATCATGATTGTGTAATTACATTTGACAAGTTTCTGTAACCTGTAAAGAGGTAAATGGCAAATGCGGGGAGAAAAGTTTTAAAGACTTAATTATTTTGTGTGCTTGGTCTCATTAATTCCAGCTCCTGTTTTCATCTTTTTCTGAGGAGTTTACCCATGTTTTCCATTTTATTAGTGTCTTTTTTGATAGACCTATAGATATTGCTACTGTTTCTTACTGATAGGTCTTATTCATTGTATATTTTATTTTAATTCCAAGTGGGGACCTGTATTTGTTTCCAATTTCTTGCTATTAGTAATTTTACAGTTGAAATTATTTGTAAAATAGATTCTCTCTTTTCTATTATAATTGTTTTCCGTATTATATGAAGTAATGCAATCTCCGGGGATGGGATAACATGAATTTTAGTTATTCTAGATATTGTTTCAAAGCATAATTTCCAAAGACTTTGGATTTGTGGGCAGTGCCACCATAGTTTAAAGACTTTTTTTTTATCCCACACATTCTTCAACACTCATTATTGTTTTTTATAGTTGAAAATTTTGACATATTAAGCAGAGAGAGATACCACCTATTAAGGATTTTACAGTATACCTCTCTTGTAGAAGAATGTTTTATATAATTATTAGTAAATTCAAATGCTTTGGACCATTTTTCATACGTCCAAGTCTTGCCTACGTTGTTTTCCCATATATACATATTACTCGTTTTATCCCCTTTCATGCTTATCTTTAAGAATCCGATAACAATTAGATATTAAGAATGTTTTTTTTTTTGGAGTGTATAGTTTTTCAAAAGTGGAATTGTCCCTCTGTATAAATAATTTATAGTTAGATCAGATATTTTAAAGAGTAAATTATAATAATCTAACCAAACATAAGAAAGCGTATTAAATTCTTCTTGTATAATTTTAAACAATTTCCCTAAGTTATTTATATATAAACCAGAGATCTGTTGAATGCTCCACTTGACCCATGGCTGTATATGTGGGAGATTTAATCTCTCTGATAATGTCAATATTGGAGTTAAGGGACTTGGAAATTTTGCTAATTCCAGTTTTTTTTATTTAACTTAGCCCAGAATTTCCAAAGTCTTTCTAATAAGATATTCTTTTTTTATCTTCTCTTTATCATATTTGTCCTAGCACACTAAGGGCCCTATTAAAATCTCCCTCGTAGTTCTCTCGGTGGTCGCAAAAAGGCAGTTTTTCTGCTGTTTGCAAGCACCGAATCTCTCGCAGCCTGCTTTGCGATATGACTACGAGAAAATGGCCGTGAATAGGCTCCGAGAGAGCTACGTAGTCACACGCAGCCTTAAATCTACGCATGATTATCGCATTTCGTAAGAATCCCTACGGGCACAAAAAGTGCCCGCATGGGATCCTAAAGCCTCTACATGCTGCCTCGGAGCAGCCCGAGACAGCAGTGTGAGGCTCCTCCCTGCTCCCTATACACATCCCCATGATGCAGGGGTCCCTATCGGGTCCCCTGCAGCAACCCCACATTAACCCCTTGCAGCGCGGGTCCCCATTCAGCACCGATCAGGCCCCCGCTGCATTTAAAAGTTTTAAATTCCCCGCCGCGGCTCCTTAAAGGGGCCGCGGCACACTAATTGCCAATCCTGGCCGCGGCCCAAAAAATTAACCCCCTCTATGCTGGGGGTCCCCATCGGGACCCCCGAAGTGTCCCCACATAAATCCATTGCAGGGGGGGTCCCCGATCTGCAAAGATCAGGCACCCCGCTGCATTTAAACGATTTAAATTCCCCACCGCGGCTCCTTAAAGGGGCCGCGGAACACTATTACCCAATCCCGGCCACGGCACGTACAATTAACCCCCCTCTATGCTGGGGGTCCCCATTGGGACCCCCGAAGTGTCTCCACATAAACCCCTTGCTGCAGGGGTCCATAGGGACCCCCGCAGCCCCCCCCCACATTAACCCCCTGCAGCGGGGTTTCCCGATCGGCACCGATCGTGACCCTGCTGCATTTCAATTTTACATTTCCTGCCTCGGGGTCCATAAAGGACCGCAAAGGTCCTGAAAGGACTCGCACTAAAAATATTAACCCAAGGCAACTATAATTAACCCTATAACTCATGGTGGTCAATACAGACCCCCATGAGGCCTTAATTAACCCCGTCACTCATGGTGGTCAATACAGACCCCCATAAGGCCTTAATTAACCCTATAACTTATGGTGGTCAATACAGACCCCCATAAGGCCTTAATTAACCAGTCACTCATGGTGGTCAATACAGACCCCCATAAGGTCTTAATTAACCCTATAACTCATGGTGGTCAATACAGACCCCCATAAGGCCTTAATTAACCCTATAACTCATGGTGGTCAATACAGACCCCCATAAGGCCTTAATTAACCCCGTCACTCATGGTGGTCAATACAGACCCTCATAAGGCCTTAATTAACCCAGTCACTCATGGTGGTCAATACAGACCCCATAAGGCTTTAATTAACCCTATAACTCATGGTGGTCAATACAGACCCCCATAAGGCCTTAATTAACCCTGTCACTCATGGTGGTCAATACAGACCCCCATAAGGCTTTAATTAACCCTATAACTCATGGTGGTCAATAGAGACCCCCCATAAGGCCTTAATTACCCAGTCACTCATGGTGGTCAATACAGACCCCCATAAGGCCTTAATTAACCCTATAACTCATAGTGGTCAATACAGACCCCCATAAGGCTTTAATTAACCCTATAACTCATGGTGGTCAATAAAGACCCCCATAAGGCCTTAATTAACCCTATAACTCATGGTGGTCAATACAGACCCCCATAAGGCCTTAATTAACCCTATAACTCATGAAGGTCAATACAGACCCCCATAAGGCTTTAATTAACCCTATAACTCATGGTGGTCAATACAGACCCCCATGAGGCCTTAATTAACCCTATAACTCATGGTGGTCAATACAGACCCCCATAAGGCTTTAATTAACCCTATAACTTATGGTGGTCAATACAGACCCCCATAAGGCCTTAATTAACCAGTCACTCATGGTGGTCAATACAGACCCCCATAAGGTCTTAATTAACCCTATAACTCATGGTGGTCAATACAGACCCCCATAAGGCCTTAATTAACCCTATAACTCATGGTGGTCAATACAGACCCCCATAAGGCCTTAATTAACCCAGTCACTCATGGTGGTCAATACAGACCCTCATAAGGCCTTAATTAACCCAGTCACTCATGGTGGTCAATACAGACCCCATAAGGCTTTAATTAACCCTATAACTCATGGTGGTCAATACAGACCCCCATAAGGCCTTAATTAACCCTGTCACTCATGGTGGTCAATACAGACCCCCATAAGGCTTTAATTAACCCTATAACTCATGGTGGTCAATAGAGACCCCCCATAAGGCCTTAATTACCCAGTCACTCATGGTGGTCAATACAGACCCCCATAAGGCCTTAATTAACCCTATAACTCATAGTGGTCAATACAGACCCCCATAAGGCTTTAATTAACCCTATAACTCATGGTGGTCAATAAAGACCCCCATAAGGCCTTAATTAACCCTATAACTCATGGTGGTCAATACAGACCCCCATAAGGCCTTAATTAACCCTATAACTCATGAAGGTCAATACAGACCCCCATAAGGCTTTAATTAACCCTATAACTCATGGTGGTCAATACAGACCCCCATGAGGCCTTAATTAACCCTATAACTCATGGTGGTCAATACAGACCCCCATAAGGCCTTAATTAGCCCTATAACTCATGAAGTTCAATACAGACCCCCATAAGGCTTTAATTAACCCTATAACTCATGGTGGTCAATACAGACCCCCATAAGGCCTTAATTAACCCTATAACTCATGGTGGTCAATACAGACTCCCATAAGGCCTTAATTAACCCAGTCACTCATGGTGGACAATACAGACCCCCATAAGGCCTTAATTAACCCTATAACTCATTGTGGTCAATACAGACCCCCATAAGCCCTTAAATAACCCCGTCACTCATGGTGGTCAATACAGACCCCCATAAGGCCTTAATTAACCCCGTCACTCATGGTGGTCAATACAGACCCCCATAAGGCTTTAATTAACCCTATAACTCATGGTGGTCAATACAGACCCCCATAAGGCCTTAATTAACCCTCTCACTCATGGTGGTCAATGCAGACCCCCATGAGGCTTTAATTAACCCTATAACTAATGGTGGTCAATACAGACCCCCATAAGGCCTTAATTAACCCTATAACTCATGGTGGTCAATACAGACCCCCATAAGGCTTTAATTAACCCTATAACTCATGGTGCTCAATACAGACCCCCCATGAGGCCTTAATTAACCCTATAACTCATGGTGGTCAATACAGACCCCCATAAGGCCTTAATTAACCATATAACTCATGAAGGTCAATACAGACCCCCATAAGGCTTTAATTAACCCTATAACTCATGGTGGTCAATACAGTTCCCCATAAGGCCTTAATTAACCCTATAACTCATGGTGGTCAATACAGACCCCCATAAGGCCTTAATTACCCAGTCACTCATGGTGGTCAATACAGACCCCCATAAGGCCTTAATTAACCCTATAACTCATAGTGGTTAATACAGACCCCCATAAGGCTTTAATTAACCCTATAACTCATGGTGGTCAATACAGACCCCCATAAGGCCTTAATTAACCCTATAACTCATGGTGGTCAATACAGACCCCCATAAGGCCTTATTTAACCCTATAACTCATGAAGGTCAATACAGACCCCCATAAGGCTTTATATAACCCTATAACTCATGGTGGTCAATACAGACCCGCATGAGGCCTTAATTAACCCTATAACTCCTGGTGGTCAATACAGACCCCCATAAGGCCTTAATTAACCCTATAACTCATGGTGGTCAATACAGACCCCCATAAGGCTTTAATTAACCCTATAACTCATGGTGGTCAATACAGACCCCCATAAGGCCTTAATTAACCCTATAACTCATGGTGGTCAATACAGACTCCCATAAGGCCTTAATTAACCCAGTCACTCATGGTGGTCAATACAGACCCCCATAAGGCCTTAATTAACCCTATAACTCATGGTGGTCAATACAGACCCCCATAAGCCCTTAATTAACCCCGTCACTCATGGTGGTCAATACAGACCCCCATAAGGCCTTAATTAACCCCGTCACTCATGGTGGTCAATACAGACCCCCATAAGGCTTTAATTAACCCTATAACTCATGGTGGTCAATACAGACCCCCATAAGGCCTTAATTAACCCTGTCACTCATGGTGGTCAATGCAGACCCCCATGAGGCTTTAATTAACCCTATAACTAATGGTGGTCAATACAGACCCCCATAAGGCCTTAATTAACCCAGTCACTCATGGTGGTCAATACAGACCCCCATAAGGCCTTAATTAACCCTATAACTCATGGTGGTCAATACAGACCCTCATAAGGCCTTAATTAACCCAGTCACTCATGGTGGTCAATACAGACCCCCATAAGGCCTTAATTAACCCTATAACTCATGGTGGTCAATACAGAACCCCATAAGGCCTTAATTAACCCTATAACTCATGGTGGTCAATACAGACTCCCATAAGGCCTTAATTAACTCAGTCACTCATGGTGGTCAATACAGACCCCCATAAGACCTTAATTAACCCTATAACTCATGGTGGTCAATACAGACCCCCATAAGCCCTTAAATAACCCCGTCACTCATGGTGGTCAATACAGACCCCCATAAGGCCTTAATTAACCCCGTCACTCATGGTGGTCAATACAGTCCCCCATAAGGCTTTAATTAACCCTATAACTCATGGTGGTCAATACAGACCCCCATAAGGCCTTAATTAACCCTGTCACTCATGGTGGTCAATGCAGACCCCCATGAGGCTTTAATTAACCCTATAACTAATGGTGGTCAATACAGACCCCCATAAGGCCTTAATTAACCCTATAACTCATGGTAGTCAATACAGACCCCCATAAGGCTTTAATTAACCCTATAACTCATGGTGCTCAATACAGACCCCCCATGAGACCTTAATTAACCCTATAACTCATGGTGGTCAATACAGACCCCCATAAGGCCTTAATTAACCCTATAACTCATGAAGGTCAATACAGACCCCCATAAGGCTTTAATTAACCCTATAACTCATGGTGGTCAATACAGACCCCCATAAGGCCTTAATTAACCCTATAACTCATGGTGGTCAATACAGACCCCCATAAGGCCTTAATTACCCAGTCACTCATGGTGGTCAATACAGACCCCCATAAGGCCTTAATTAACCCTATATCTCATAGTGGTCAATACAGACCCCCATAAGGCTTTAATTAACCCTATAACTCATGGTGGTCAATACAGACCCCCATAAGGCCTTAATTAACCCTATAACTCATGGTGGTCAATACAGACCCCCATAAGGCCTTATTTAACCCTGTAACTCATGAAGGTCAATACAGACCCCCATAAGGCTTTAATTAACCCTATAACTCATGGTGGTCAATACAGACCCCCATGAGGCCTTAATTAACCCTATAACTCCTGGTGGTCAATACAGACCCCCATAAGGCCTTAATTAACCCTATAACTCATGAAGGTCAATACAGACCCCCATAAGGCTTTAATTAACCCTATAACTCATGGTGGTCAATACAGACCCCCATAAGGCCTTAATTAACCCTATAACTCATGGTGGTCAATACAGACTCCCATAAGGCCTTAATTAACCCAGTCACTCATGGTGGTCAATACAGACCCCCATAAGGCCTTAATTAACCCTATAACTCATGGTGGTCAATACAGACCCCCATAAGCCCTTAATTAACCCCGTCACTCATGGTGGTCAATACAGACCCCCATAAGGCCTTAATTAACCCCGTCACTCATGGTGGTCAATACAGACCCCCATAAGGCTTTAATTAACCCTATAACTCATGGTGGTCAATACAGACCCCCATAAGGCCTTAATTAACCCTGTCACTCATGGTGGTCAATGCAGACCCCCATGAGGCTTTAATTAACCCTATAACTAATGGTGGTCAATACAGACCCCCATAAGGCCTTATTTAACCCAGTCACTCATGGTGGTCAATACAGACCCCAATAAGGCCTTAATTAACCCTATAACTCATGGTGGTCAATACAGACCCTCATAAGGCCTTAATTAACCCTGTCACTCATGGTGGTCCATACAGACCCCCATAAGGCTTTAATTAACACTATAACTCATGGTGGTCCATACAGACCCCCATAAGGCCTTACTTAACCCTATAACTCATGGTGGTCAATACAGACCCCCATAAGGCCTTAATTAACCCTATAACTCATGAAGGTCAATACAGACCCCCATAAGGCCTTAATTAACCCTATAACTCATGGTGGTCAATACAGACCCCCATAAGCCCTTAATTAACCCCGTCACTCATGGTGGTCAATACAGACCCCCATAAGGCTTTAAATAACCCTATAACTCATGGTGGTAAATACAGACCCCCATAAGGCCTTATTTAACCCTGTCACTCATGGTGGTCAATGCAGACCTCCATAAGGCTTTAATTAACCCTATAACTCATGGTGGTCAATACAGACCCCCATAAGGCCTTAATTAACCCTATAACTCATGGTGGTCAATACAGACCCCCATAAGGCCTTAATTAACCCTATAACTCATGTTGGTCAATACAGACCCCCATAAAGCTTTAATTAACCCTATAACTCATGATGGTCAATACAGACCCCCATGAGGCCTTAATTAACCCCGTCACTCATGGTGGTCAATACAGACCCCCATAAGGCCTTAATTAACCCTATAACTCATGGTGGTCAATACAGACCCCCATAAGGCTTTAATTAACCCTATAACTCATGGTGGTCAATACAGACCCCCATAAGGCCTTAATTAACCCTGTCACTCATGGTGGTCAATGCAGACCCCCATGAGGCTTTAATTAACCCTATAACTCATGGTGGTCAATACAGACCCCCATAAGGCCTTAATTAACCCAGTCACTCATGGTGGTCAATACAGACCCCCATAAGGCCTTAATTAACCCTATAACTCATTTTGGTCAATACAGACCCTCATAAGGCCTTAATTAACCCTGTCACTCATGGTGGTCCATACAGACCCCCATAAGGCTTTAATTAACACTATAACTCATGGTGGTCAATACAGACCCCCATAAGGCCTTAATTAACCGTATAACTCATGGTGGTCAATACAGACCCCCATAAGGCCTTAATTAACCCTATAACTCATGAAGGTCAATACAGACCCCCATAAGGCTTTAATTAACCCGATTACTCATGGTGGTCAATACAGACTCCCATAAGGCCTTAATTAACCCAGTCACTCATGGTGGTCAATACAGACCCCCATAAGGCCTTAATTAACCCTATAACTCATGGTGGTCAATACAGACCCCCATAAGCCCTTAATTAACCCCGTCACTCATGGTGGTCAATACAGACCCCCATAAGGCCTTAATTAACCCCGTCACTCATGGTGGTCAATACAGACCCCCATAAGGCTTTAATTAACCCTATAACTCATGGTGGTCAATACAGACCCCCATAAGGCCTTAATTAACCCTGTCACTCATGGTGGTCAATGCAGACCCCCATGAGGCTTTAATTAACCCTATAACTAATGGTGGTCAATACAGACCCCCATAAGGCCTTATTTAACCCAGTCACTCATGGTGGTCAATACAGACCCCAATAAGGCCTTAATTAACCCTATAACTCATGGTGGTCAATACAGACCCTCATAAGGCCTTAATTAACCCTGTCACTCATGGTGGTCCATACAGACCCCCATAAGGCTTTAATTAACACTATAACTCATGGTGGTCCATACAGACCCCCATAAGGCCTTACTTAACCCTATAACTCATGGTGGTCAATACAGACCCCCATAAGGCCTTAATTAACCCTATAACTCATGAAGGTCAATACAGACCCCCATAAGGCCTTAATTAACCCTATAACTCATGGTGGTCAATACAGACCCCCATAAGCCCTTAATTAACCCCGTCACTCATGGTGGTCAATACAGACCCCCATAAGGCTTTAAATAACCCTATAACTCATGGTGGTAAATACAGACCCCCATAAGGCCTTATTTAACCCTGTCACTCATGGTGGTCAATGCAGACCTCCATAAGGCTTTAATTAACCCTATAACTCATGGTGGTCAATACAGACCCCCATAAGGCCTTAATTAACCCTATAACTCATGGTGGTCAATACAGACCCCCATAAGGCCTTAATTAACCCTATAACTCATGTTGGTCAATACAGACCCCCATAAAGCTTTAATTAACCCTATAACTCATGATGGTCAATACAGACCCCCATGAGGCCTTAATTAACCCCGTCACTCATGGTGGTCAATACAGACCCCCATAAGGCCTTAATTAACCCTATAACTCATGGTGGTCAATACAGACCCCCATAAGGCTTTAATTAACCCTATAACTCATGGTGGTCAATACAGACCCCCATAAGGCCTTAATTAACCCTGTCACTCATGGTGGTCAATGCAGACCCCCATGAGGCTTTAATTAACCCTATAACTCATGGTGGTCAATACAGACCCCCATAAGGCCTTAATTAACCCAGTCACTCATGGTGGTCAATACAGACCCCCATAAGGCCTTAATTAACCCTATAACTCATTTTGGTCAATACAGACCCTCATAAGGCCTTAATTAACCCTGTCACTCATGGTGGTCCATACAGACCCCCATAAGGCTTTAATTAACACTATAACTCATGGTAGTCAAGACAGACCCCCATAAGGCCTTAATTAACCGTATAACTCATGGTGGTCAATACAGACCCCCATAAGGCCTTAATTAACCCTATAACTCATGAAGGTCAATACAGACCCCCATAAGGCTTTAATTAACCCGATTACTCATGGTGGTCAATACAGACCCCCATAAGGCCTTAATTAACCCTATAACTCATGGTGGTCAATGCAGACCCCCATAAGGCCTTAATTAACCCAGTCACTCATGGTGGTCAATACAGACCCCCATAAGGCCTTAATTAACCCTATAACTCATGGTGGTCAATACAGACCCCACATAAGCCCTTAATCAACCCCGTCACTCATGGTGGTCAATACAGACCCCCATAAGGCTTTAAATAACCCTATAACTCATGGTGGTCAATACAGACCCCCATAAGGCCTTAATTAACCCTGTCACTCATGGTGGTCAATGCAGACCCCCATAAGGCTTTAATTAACCCTATAACTCATGGTGGTCAATACAGACCCCCATAAGGCCTTAATTAACCCTATAACTCATGGTGGTCAATACAGACCCCCATAAGGCCTTAATTAACCCTATAACTCATGTTGGTCAATACAGACCCCCATAAAGCTTTAATTAACCCTATAACTCATGGTGGTCAATACAGACCCCCATGAGGCCTTAATTAACCCCGTAACTCATGGTGGTCAATACAGACCCCCATAAGGCCTTCATTAACCCTATAACTCATGGTGGTCAATACAGATCCTCATAAGGCCTTAATTAACCCTGTCACTCATGGTGGTCAATACAGACCCCCATAAGGCCTTATTTAACCCTATAACTCATGGTGGTCAATACAGACCCCATAAGGCCTTAATTAACCCTTTCACTCATGGTTGTCAATACAGACCCCCATAAGGTTTAATTAACCCTATATCTCATGGTGGTAAATACAGACCCCCATAAGGCCTTAATTAACCCTATAACTCATGAAGGATCATCATTACACTAACTACAAACACTACATTATAACCCCCAATAAACCATTTAATCTAAACTAACCCCCCTCTACACTAATCTATTAACACTTACACTATCTACCTACACTACCTACCCCCTAATAAACCTCCCCACCACTCTTATTACAAAAAATAAAAAAAACCTACCTTAGAGTTCCGATCGTGTACCCCCCCTGCAAGCGGTTAATGTGTGGGTTCTGCGGTGGGTCCCTATGGACCCCTGCAGCAAGGTGTTAATGTGAGGACACTTCGGGGTCCCGATGGGGACCCCCGCATATAGCGGGGGGTTAATTTTAGGTGTTGGGGGGGGTAGTTGGAGTAATCCCCATGGCAGGGCTTATGTGGGGGACTGCCGCGGAGGTCCCGTTTAGGACCCCCGCAGCAATTGATGAGGAGTGGGAGCCTGCGATATCATCTTACAGGCTGTCACTCCTCATGTACATTTACACAGTGTTGATACGTATGGCCCTGCTGCGTAGCTCATACGTTGCTCACAGCAGGGCGATTGTAATAGCATTGGAACCTAGAGAAACTTAGCAGTACGTAGGGCTTAAGTAGAAGCCTCTTATTTACGAGGCTGGAATTTAATAGGGCCCTAAGTCTTTTATATTACCCTTTACCACGTTATGGTTTTCTATTTGCATCCATCCTATGTCCTATGTTAATGTCCATTATTTTCTATTCTATCACATAAGAAAGCATGACAGCATTATGATACATTCTAATATCTGGGAATGATAATCCACCCCTATTAAAATTCCTAGAAATTATCGAAAATGTTATTTGTGTTTTTTTCCATTATATATGTATTTATTGATTAAATCTTGAAAGCGCTTTATCAATGATTTAGTTGAGGGGATGGGAATACTTCTCATAAGGTAATTAATCTTAGGGAGTATAGTCATCCTGATGGCAGCTATTCTGCCCAATAGAGAAAATTCATATTTTTTCCAAGCTGTAACTATGCTTGTAAGTTAAGCATGAAGTTTTTTTTATAATTTGCTGTAATAATTTGATCTATATTGTTATAAAATTCAATTTCAAAGTGTGTTACATTGTTTTTTTCCAATTGAAATGAAATTTACTTTGTATTTTTTCCATATCCTGATTTTAAATATTATTTAACATTATATCCGTTTTTGTCGTATTTAACTTGTAGTATGACACTGCGCTATATTTCTCTATTGTTTTTTGTAAACTAGTTATTGATTTTATTGGATCAGACAGAGCCAACATAACATCATCGGCAAAGAGGATGATTTTATGTTCCTCTTCCCCTATTTTAATTCCTTTAATTTCCTCAGTGGACTTTATCAAAGCCGTTAGTGGTTCGATAATCAGAGAGAAAATTATTGGAGACAGGGGGCAACCCTGCCTGTTTCCATTCGATATGTTGAATCTGTCCAATTTGTATCCAAGGTCAACGACAGAGGTGGATGTGAGGTCATATAGAGTTCCTATAGATTTAGTGGCGAAATCACCTAACCCATATTTTAACAGCGTAAGCTCCATGAACTCCCAGCCGACTCGAAGGCCTATTCTGCTTCCAATGACATTATGACTATTGGAATCTTATTACTTTTTACATATGTCAAAATGTCAATTAATTTTCTTTTGTTATAATTGCCATGCCTACCTATCACAAAGACCGTTTGCTCTACAGCAATCAATTTATTTATTACTGAATTCAATCTTTGGGCCAGTATTTTAGCAAAATGTCTGTATTTTGGAGGCATATCAGGTGAAAGTTTTTATAATCACTCATGTATTTATCAGGTTTTGCGATATTTACGATTAATACCTCCAATATTTCAAGTGTTTTTTTTTCCTTTTGTTTAATTTTGTTGAAACCGTTACTCAAAATTTTTATAATAGAAATTATTGACATCATCTGTAGCATTTGTGACGGCATTAAATGCTTGCAATTGTAAAGTATTTAAAGTTGTCAGTTTTTCTTGTGTTTTTTGTTGTTGAAGCTCAGTGTCATATTCATCAAAGTTGATGTCATCTATAAATCCTGGATCAGGCAAATTAAAACCTGCACAATTTAATCCATGAGCAAGAAAGATTTCTTGAATTTCCATTGAAGCTTTTAAGAGTGCAATGGGCTCATTGTAACGTTTCAAGAAGTCTTCACACATTTTTAATTTAAATGTTTCCCACAAAGCAAATGCATAGGGTACATTTCAAAAGATGTAAATGAATGCAAATTGTTCTCTCGTTTGCTTTGGCATTTGACTTAGTGCTGCTTCTTCCAGACACCTCTCCCATTCAGTATCATCTGCTATGATGTTTTTATGTCTTGCAGCTAATAGGAAAGTATCATAAACTATGTAATTCAGTGTGTGTAAATGTTCATAACTTTGTGCACCGGGAACATATAAAAGTAGTAATCTTTAACTGCAACGTTTAATGTCTCTTGGACTGACGGTATAAATTTGGGGTATAATTTTATGAATATCTCTTTTTCGTTGTCGCCATTGGTCATTTACAAATACATAGTGATATGGAATTTCAATGTATAATAATTGTCTGGCCTTAGTGTCCTGGCAGTTTAATTGAAACCAAGCAGTAAGTGTTGTTTCTCGGTGTTCACTTTGTGCTAAGGTATTTCTTTCATTGCTTGCAGTAAAGCAAACAAACTAACTGTGTGGCATATGGACAGCTAATCGATACACAGCATGTGACCGATCATGCATCTCAAATTTAAGAAGACGCCACATTGCTTCTGGAGCACTGACATAGCGGCATCTCATTAACATGAAAGTTTGTCATGTTAAATTGGATTTTCCTTTTCATTTTGTGCATCTTGCACAACAACAGTTGCTGCATCATATCCTTTATATATATATATTTATACACATATTTGATGGATTTAATAGGAGTGCAAGCTTCCACATTTATGTGTGCATTGTACTTCATCTTCATAACTTTGCAATTGTAATTTTGGTTCCAATCCTGGCTCCCCATTTGGAAAGAAAATGGGATATGTCATTGGATCCAAATTACAACTTAAATTAATGTATATTAGCAATTAATTTTTCAATGAATTAATATATTACAAACAGCTAAGCTTGAAAATATTGATAAACTAAAGCAAGTGTAAATTATAAGGTTGTTGCTAATTTTTTTTAACTAATAATATATACCTTTTTTTATATGAATAATTAATTTATTCATTATTTAATAAAGATTATTAATATAAATTACTATACTTTACCTATTTATATTCAGCAATCAGTATCCTGAAGAGCTAACAATCTCTTTGGATTTTCCGGCAGCAGAAAATGTCCACTCTGACTGTCATCACATGAGGAGAAAGTGTCAGTTCTGTGGCAAGTTTTGTGGCAAGTTTGCCCTATATATAGGCAGCGTGCGTGAGACAAAACCGTTGGTTTAGGCGGGAAACCCGCCATTTCAGAATCTTAATGTGTAAATGTATAAGTTAGTGTTGTAATATGGCGGCGTTAGTCTATATTTTACGTGTTGCACAAGCATTTTCCATCCTTCTGATTAGTATTTTTCAACCTCGTACGTCGCTGGCTGTGTTTTGCTCTGTTCAGGGTCATGTAGCCTCGATTCATTTTTTTTCCGCCTCCATTTTTTTTTTCACCTAGCCGATTTTCAGGTGCCGAAGAGCTTAAATTCGACTTAAATTGCTGGGGGTCCCCCAAAGTAATCTGTATTAATCACTTGCTGCTGGGGTCCATAGATCAGGCCCCTGCTGCATTTAAAAAATGTAAATTACCCACCGCGGCTCCTTAACCCCCCCACTATGCTGGGGGTCCCCATTCGGACCCCCAAAGTGTCCCCACATTAATCCCTTGCTGCAGGGGTCCATAGGGTCCCGCGCAGCCCGCCCACATTACCCCTTTGCAGTAGGGGTTCCCGATCGGAACCGATCGTGACCCCGCTGCATTTCCAATTTCCAATTTCCTGCCTTGTGAGTCCTTAAAGAACAGTAAAGGTCCTGAAAGGAACCGCGCTAAAAAAAATTAACCCCTGCCGTGGGGGGTACTATAAGTACCCCCCCAGGCAACTAAAATTAGCCCCATCACTCAGGAGGCTCAATACAGAGCCCCATAAGCCCTTATTATCCCCATACCTCATGGGGGTCAATACAGACCCTCATAAGCCTTAATTAACCCTATAACTCATGGGGCTCTATACAGAGCCCCATGAGCCCTTAATTAACCATAAACCTCATGGGGGTCAATCCAGACCCCCATAAGCATTAATAGACCTTATAACTCATGGTTCACTATACAGAGCCCCATGAGCCCTTAATTATCCCCATAACTCATGGGGGTCAATCCAGACCCCCATAATCCCTTAATTAACCCTGTCACTCATGGAGGTCAATACAGACAATTATAATCCTTTAATTAACCTTGTCACTCATGGGGGTCAATACAGACCCACATAATCCCTTAATTAACCCTGTCACACATGCGGATCAATACAGACCCCCATAATCTCTTAATTAACCCCATAACTCATGGGGGTCAATACAGAGCCCCATGAGCATTTAAATTAACCATATAACTCATGTGGCTCTATACAGAGACCCATGAGACTATAATTACCCCCTCAGTCCAATAGGGTTCTATATAGACCCTATAGGATGCTATTTATGCCTAGGTTAACCCTACAGGTGCCACGAGGGTCCTCCAGGACCCTTATGGCAAAGTCTAAGCTCTACACTACACTATTAACCCTAACTATACCTCATTAACCCTTACAAAACCCTATCTAACCCTAACTGGGTCTAACCCTAATTGGGCCTATTTAATCCTATCTGGACCTAATAACACTAACTGTGCCTAATTAACCCCATCTAGCCCTATTTAATCCAATCACTTATGCGGGTCTATACAGACCCGCATAAGCCTCCATCTAACCCCATTCCTTATGGGGGTCTATACAGACGCCCATAAGCCTCCATCTAACCCCCATCCCTTATGGGGGTCTGTACAGACCTCCATAAGCCTCTAGTTAACACAATCAGTCCCATAAGCATCTATAAAGACCCTCATAGGACAATTAGAAGCCTATAATTAACCCCATAAGTGCCATGAGGGCCCTCCAGGATCCTCATGACACTAAGTACAAACACGCCACTCCACTACTTCCTCCAATAAACCACTAAATCTAAACTAACCCCCTCTTCCCTTACCTTTTAACCCCTATCTATCTAATGCTACATACCTAATTAAACCCCCCACCCTACTAAGTAGATAAATTAAAAAAACTAAGGTATACAAAATAAAATAAAAACATCACAACCCCCCCACTACAAAAACAAAATAAATGACACACCAGCAAAGGAAAAGACATACACAAATACACATAACATTTCAGTCATAAATACATTATAAATATACACATACAGTATATACTCGAGTATAAGCCGACCAGAGTATAAGCCGAGGCACCTATTTTACCATAAAATACTGGGTAAAACAAGTGACTCGAGAATAAGCTGATGGTGGGAAATGTGCTGCCCCCTGTGTCCCTCTTGTGCCCTCTGTGTCCCCCTCTTGTGCGCCCTTTTCTTGTGTTCCACCTCTCTCTCACCTGTGTCTCTTCTACCCTCTCCCTTTCCTGTGTCTCTTCACCCCTCTCCCTTCCCTGTGTCCCTTCCCCCTCTCCCTTCCATGTGTCTCTTCCCCCTCTCCCTTCCCTGTGTCTCTTGCCCCCTTCCTTCCCTGTGTCTCTTCCCCTTCTCCCTTCCCTGTGTCTTTTCCCCCTCCCTTATCACCCTCCTTAAGCCCCCTACTCATTCTCAACCTCCCTCCTCAACCCCCTCCTCAACCCCCCTCCTCATTCTCAATCACACTCCTCAAACCCCTCCTCATTCTCACCCTCCCTCCTCAACCCCCCTCCTCATCCTCAACACCCTCCTCAACCCCCCTCCTCATCCTCAACCCCCTCCTCATCCTCAACCCCCTCCCCAACCTCAACACCCCTCCTCATCCTCAACCTCCCTCCTCATCCTCCCTCCTCATCCTCAACCTCCCTCCTCCTCAACCTCCCTCCTCATTCTAAACCCCCTCCTCAACCTCCCTCCTCAACCTCAACCCCCCCTCCTCAACCCCCCATCCTCATCCTCAACCCCCTCATCCTCAACCCCCTCCTCATCCTCAACCTACCTCCTCAACCTCCCTCCTCAACCTCAACCCCCCTCCTCATCCTCACCCTCCCTCCTCATCCTCAACCTCCCTCCTCATCCTCAACCTCCCTCCTCAACCTTCCTCCTCAACCTCAACCCCCTTCCTCATCCTCAACCTCCCTCCCCATCCTCAACCTCCCTCCTCATCCTCAACCTCCCTCCTCAACCTTCCTCCTCAACCTCAACCCCCCTCCTCATCCTCAACCTCCCTCCTCAACCTCCCTCCTCAACTCCCCCTCCTCATCCTCAACCACCCTCCTCATTCGAAACCCCCTCCTCAACCTCTCTCCTCAGCCCCCCTCCTCAACCTCAACCCCCTTCCTTAACACCCCATCCTCAACCACCCCACACTCTTCCTCAACCCGCCCCCCCCTCATCCTCAAACCCCCGATCTTCATCCTCAACCCCCCCATCCTAACCCCCCCCTCCTCAACCTCAACCCCCCCTCCTCATCCTCAACCTCCCTCCTCATCCTCCCTCCTTATCCTAACATGCGTGCCACGTCATTAGCATATAGCGGGTGCCGATGCAGGAAGGAGCGGAGGCCAGAGGAGAAGCTGCAGATGAAGTTAAGTGAGGGGAAAGGGAGAGGGGGAGGAATTTAGAGGGGTAAAGTGAGGAGGGGGGTTTAGAATGAGGAGGGGGATTAGAATGAGAAGGGGGGGTTGAGGATGGGGAGGGGGGGTTGTGTCGGCACCCGGTATATGCTAATGACGTGACATCACATGCGTGCCACATCATTAGCATATACCGGGTGCCGACGAAGGAAGGAGCGGAGGCCGGAGGAGAAGCTGCAGATGAAGGTAAGTGAGGGGAAAGGGAGAGTGGGAGGTATTTAGAGGGGTAAAGTGAGGAGGGGGATTTAGAATGAGGACGGGGGGAATTAGAATGAGGAGGGGGGTTGAGGATGAGGAGGGGGGAGGGAAAGAGACACGGGGGTTAGAGAGACACGGGGGGTAGAGAGACACGAGGGGGTAGAGAAACACGGGGGGTTAGAGAGACACGGGGGGTTAGAGAGACATTGGGGGAGAGTGACTCGAGTATAAGCCGAGGGGGCCCTTTTTAGCCTTAAAAAAAGAGCTGAAAACTTGGCTTATAGTCAAGTATATACGGTAACTACAATACATTTCCCCCTATCTATACCTAACCCCCAATCTAAAGCCCCCCCCCCCTAACTATACCTAACCCCCAATATAAATATCACCAGCCTTCCGATTGGCTGAAAAGGCTGTCAATCACATTTCAGCCAATCAGAAGGCGCCAAGGTGTGAGCCAATCAGGATGGGATACACCCCTATATCCCATTCTGATTGACTGAAGGAACTGTCAATCTTTTTTAAACCAATCAGAAGGCACTGATTGGCTGCAGTCTGATTGACAGTGACAACTGTCACTGTCTATCAGAAGGCCAATCAGAAGGCTCAGATGCCTTCATCCAATCACCTCGTGGGGGTGTATCCCATTGTGGTTGGCTGGAAGCAATAGTGCCTTCTGATTGGTTTTAAAAAAGATTGACAGTTCCTGCAGCCAATCAGAATGGGATATAGGTTATTGGCTAAAATGTGATTGACAGCCTTTTCAGAAGGCGCCTTTTTTTTTTGTTTTTTTTAGAGACCGGATTTAGCAAGGGCCCAGCCGGTCAGAAGAGGAGACGGCCGGGGACATCAGAGACAGGTAAAGTTTCAATTCATAACGTTTATATTTTATTTATTTGTTGTATTTGATGTATGTGTGAATAATGTGATGTATTTTTTTTCCAGGGTCCGAGAACAGAAGGAGGTGGACAGGGACATGCTGGAAAGGTAAGTTTAATACTGTATTTGTAACGTTTATTAATTCTATGTAATGTAATGGAGGACCCTCATGGCACTTACGGGGTTAATTATAGGCTTCTAATTAACCTATGAGGGTCTTCATAAACTCTTATGGGACTGATTGGGTTAACTAGAGGCTTACAGGGATCTGAATAGATCCCCATAAGGGATGGGGTTAGATAAAGGCTTATGGTATTAAATAGGGCTAAATGGGCCCAGTTAGGGTTATTAGGTCCAGATAGGTTTACATAGGCCCAATTAGTGTAGATCGGCCCAGTTAGGATTAGATAGGGTTTAGTATGGGTTATAGGGGTATAGTTAGGGTTAATAGGGTAGTGTAGTGCTTAGACTTTGTCATGAGGGTCCTGGGAGATCCTCATGGCACTTAAAGGGTTAACCTAGGGGTAAATAGTGTCCTATAGGGGGTCTATATAGACCCCTATTGGACTGAGGGGGGTAAGTATAGTCTCATGGGTCTTTGTATAGAGCCCCACGAGTTATAGGGTTAATTTAAGTGCTCATGGGGCTCTGTATAGGGCCCATGGGTTATAGGGTTAATTAAGGGATTAAGGGGGTCTGCATTGACAACCATAAGTGACCAGGTTAATTAAAGCTTATGAGGTTCTGTATTGACTCCCATGAGTTATGGGGGTTAATTTAAGTGCTCATGGGGCTCTGTATAGGGCCCCATGGGTTATAGGGTTAATTATGGGATTATGGGGGTCTGTATTGACCCCCATGAGTGACATGGTTAATTAAGGCTTATTGGGGTCTTTATTGACCCCCATGAGTTATGGGGTTAATTAAGGGATTATGGGGGTCTGTATTGACCCCCATGAGTTATGGGGTTAATTAAGGGATTATGGGGGTCTGTATTGACCCCCATGAGTTATGGGGTTAATTAAGGGATTATGGGGGTCTGTATTAACACCCATGAGTTATGGGGTTAATTAAGGCTTATGGGTCTCTGTATTGACCACCATGAGTTATGGGGTTAATTAAGGGCTTATGGGGGTTAAGAGCCCCGTGAGTGATAGGGGTTCATTTTAGTTGCCTTTGACATTTTTAAATGCAGCGGGGGCCTGAACGATGCCGATCGGGGAACCCCGCTGCAAGGGGTTAATGTGGGGATGCTGCAGGGGTGTCTAAAGGGGCCCCTGCAGCATAGGAGAAGGGGGAACATCACACAGCGGTATCGGGCTGCTCGGAGGCAGTACGTAGAGGTTTTAAGAGCCTGTTAGGTATTTTAATTTCACTAATCTGATCCTATCAGAGCCCTTGCTGGCACTTTTTTATGGCCGTAGGGATTCTTCCGAGGTGCGAGATTCACCTCATAGATTTATGGCTGCGTGTTACTACGTAGCTCTCTCAGAGCCTTTTTTTTGCCATTTTTCAGTGTCATCTCGCAAAGCAGGCTGCGAGGGACGTATTGGGGAATTGGTCCTCGAAAATAGCAAAAATCTATCTTTTGCGAGGACCGAGGGAACTAAGAGAGCTAATGTAATATGGCCCTTTATTTCCTTACAAATTAAATTTCTTTTGTAGCATTTCTTTTGTAGATTTGTCCGCTTTCTCCTGTTGGATCTTTTTAATTTGATTTTGCAAATCTTGAATTTTACTAATGTTTTCTTTCATCTGAGATTTTTTATTAAGCCCCATTCAATATAAAAAAACTCTCAAGTTCTTACCTTTGTTTTTTTTTTTTGTGCTTGAAATTTAATAATAATACCTCTAATATATGCCTTATGGCTATTCCATAGTATTGATTTTGAGGCTATATAATTTTCATTTATCTCAAAAAATAGATTTAGTTTTTCTTCCATTATTAGTTTCTTATTATGAGGATTATTTAACAACTATCGTCTTGCCCATCAAAAAATGACGGTCAATAAAAGAAAGTGTTGAAATGCTGTTTGCCACACAATGTGAGTGTACCGTGTGCCTCAACTATATAGACCCCTATAACACACTAATGAATGCATGTAACACCACTAAAAGGGCCATGAGGGTCATCAGGACACAAAGTGTAAGCACTACACCATTTTAACCCGGTCTCTTATGGGGGTCTATCCAGACCCTCATAAGCCATCTATTTAACCCCATCAGTCCCATAAGGGTATATTATGACCATTATGGGCCTGTTACAACCCAACATTAACCACATACTGTAAGTGCCATGACGGTCCTCAAGGACCATCATGACACTAAGTATAAACACTACACTGCACTATACCCCCCAATAAAACATTAAATATCAACTAAACACCCTCTACACTAACCTATTAACACCTACACTACCTACCTACCCCCTAATAAACCCCACCACTCTAATTACAGAAAACAAAAAACTAAAGTCATCAAAAATAAAAAATCTACATTACATGAAATAAAAAAAAACTAAATCACCAAAAATAAAAAATGTACATTACAGAAAATAAAAAACCTAAGTCACAAAAAATAAAATGTAACATTACAGAAAATAAAAAAATACATTACAACCAAACCTCCCCCCCCCCCCACTACAGAAAAAATAAATAAAACATTACACACCTGAAAAGGAAAAACATAGAATACGTACAATACAATACATACAATACAAATACAATAAAATACAATACACCCCTATCTAATATACAATACATCCTATCTATCTAATATACATCCCTGTATCTATCTAATATACAATAAATACTATCTATCTAATATACATCCCCCAATCTATCTAATATCCAATACATGTTATATCTTTATAGCAACCCTAATTCTAAGCTAAAATAAAATAATTAAGACCACTTACCTTTGAGATGTCCCTTCAGATCAGCAACCTAGGGTAAAAAAGATAAAAAAAATACTACAACACATTTACATAAAATAAATAAACATAGTACATCTTCTAAATATTCTACTCACCTTTCCAGCATGTCCACTTCCTTCTTCTTTTCTTCTTCTCCGGTACGGCCCCTGTTAAAAAAAACATTACATTAGTACACATACATAAACATAAAACTAAGTAAAATAAACATAATCTACATTGTACTTACCTTCCCGCTATGTCTCCGGCCTCCTCGTCATCTGCCCCAGGTGGGCCCTGGAAGCATCCTCGCTCTAAAAAAAAATGTTCAAAAAAAATAACAGACATCCGCACACGCCGATGTCCCCGAAGCTAATGAGCCTCCTATGAAGTGTTCCAGAATAAAATTGGCAATGGCGGCTTCTGATTGGCTGAAAATGTTGTCTATCAAATTTAACTAATCAGAAGACGCCAATTGTGAGAAAATGAGAAAGGGCGCAAAAATCCCACCCTGATTGGATAACGTACCTGTCAATCTTTATTTGAACCAATCAGAAGGCTTTATTGCCATCAGCGAATCTTAATAGGATACACCCCCACGGGGTGATTGGCTGAAGACATCTGCACCTTCCTATTGGTGGTAATACTGATTGACATTGACAACAGCCAATGAGAGGGCGCAAATGCCTTCAGCCAATCAGTACATGGGTGTGTATCCAATTGTGATTGGCTATTGTCAGTGCAACCAATCAGAATGCGCAGATACCTCCAGCCAATCACCCTGTGGGGGTGTATTCCATTGTGATTGGCTGAAGGCATCTGCGCCTTGTGATTGGTTTAAATAAAGATTGACAGGTGCATTATCCAATCAGAGTGGGATTTTAGGGTGTATCCCTTTCTGATTGGCTCACATATTGGCACCTCCTGATTGGGTGAATTTGATAGACAGCTTTTTCAACCAACTGCCTATTTTCTTCCGGAAAGGCTCCGGGAGGATCATTAGCGCGCAGTTCCAGGGCGGGGCAGAAGAGGAGGAGGCCAGAGACATTGCGGGGAGGTAAGTACAATGTAGATTATGTTTATTTTTTTATTTTTTTTATGTTTATGTATGTTGTTTTAATGTTATGTTTTTTTTTAACAGGGGCCGCACCAGAGAGCTTCCAAAGCATCAGAGGGATCTCATTGTTAAAAGGTATCAGTCAGGAGAAGGGTACAAAACAATTTCCAAGGCATTAGATATACCATGGAACACAGTGAAGACAGTCATCATCAAGTGGAGAAAATATGGCACAACAGTGGCATTACCAAGAACTGGAGCTCCCTTCAAAATTGATGAAAAGACGAGAAGAAAACTGGTCTGGGAGGCTACCAAGAGGCCTACAGCAACATTAAAGGAGCTGCAGGAATATCTGGCAAGTACTGGCTGTGTGGTACATGTGACAACAATCTCCCGTATTCTTCATATGTCTGGGCTATGGGGTAGAGTGGCAAGACAAAAGCCTTTTCTTACGAAGAAAAACATCCAAGCCAGGCTACATTTTGCAAAAACACATCTGAAGTCTCTCAAAAGCATGTGGGAAAAGGTGTTATGGTCTGATGAAACCAAGGTTGATCTTTTTGGCCATAATTCCAAAAGATATGTTTGGCGCAAAAACAACACTGCACATCACCAAAAGAACACCATATCCACAGTGAAGCATGGTGGTGGCCTTAGTTAAGATAGAGGGAATTATGAACAGTTCCAAATACCAGTCAATATTGGCACAAAACCTTCAGGCTTCTGCTAGAAAGCTAGAGGAACTTCATCTTTCTGCAGGACAACGACCCAAAGCATACATCCAAATCAACAAAGGAATGGCTTCACCAGAAGAAGATTAAAGTTTTGGAATGGCCCAGCCAGAGCCCAGACCTAAATCCGATTGAAAATCTGTGGGGTGATCTGAAGAGGTCTGTGCACAGGAGATGCCCTCGCAATCTGACAGATTTGGAGTGTTTTTGCAAAGAAGAGTGGGCAAATCTTGCCAAATCTTGCCATACCCAAAAAGACTGAGTGCTGTAATAAAATCAAAAGGTGCTTCAACAAAGTATTAGTTTAAGGGTGTGCATACTTATGCAACCATATTATTTTATTTTTATATTTTTTCTTCCCTCTGCCTAAAAGATTTCAGTTTGTTTTTCAATTGAGTTGTACAGTTTATAGGTCACATTAAAGATGGAAAAAGTTCTGAAATGATTTATCTTTGTCTAATTTTTTTACAGCACAAAACCTGACATTTTAACAGGAGTGTGTAGACTTTTTATATCCACTGTATTTCATTTTATTTGTATTGTATGTATTTGTATTGTATTGCATGTATTATATGTATTTTTTTTTTTTTCTGTAGTGTGGGGGGGGCTTGTAATGTATTTTTTTATTTTCTGTAATGTTCCTTTTTTATTTTTTGTGACTTAGGTCTGTATTGACCCCCATGAGTGACAGGGTTAATGAAGGGCTTATGGTGGTCTGTATTGACCCCCATGAGTGACCGGGTAAATGAAGGGCTTTTGGGGGTTTGTATTGACTGCCATGAGTAACAGGGTTAATTAAGGGCTTATGGGGTCTATATTGACCCTCATGAGTGACTGGTTTAATGAAGGGCTTATGGGGATCTGTATTGACCCCCATGAATGACAGAGTTAATGAAGGGCTTATGGGGGTCTGTATTGACCACCATGAGTGACAAGGTTAATTAAGTGTGTATGGGGGTCTATATTGACCCCCATGAGTGACAGGGTTAATTAGGGGTTTATGGGGGTCTGTATTGACCCCCATGAGTGACAGGGTTAGTGAAGGGCTTAAGGGGGTCTATATTGACCCATGAGTGACAGGGTTAATTAGGGGTTTATGGGGGTCTGTATTGACCCCCATGAGTGAGGGGGTTAATTAAGTGCGTATGGGGGTCTATATTGACCCCCATGAGTGACAGGATTAATGAAGGGCTTATGGGGGTCTGTATTGACCTCCATGAGTGACAGGATTAATGAAGGGCTTATGGGGGTCTATATTGACCACCATAAGTGACAGGATTAATTAGGGGTTTATGGGGGTCTGTATTGACCCCCATGAGTGATGGGGTTAATTAAGTGCTAATGGGGGTCTATATTGACCCCCATGAATGACAGGGTTAATGAAGGGCTTATGGGGGTCTCTATTGACCCCCATGAGTGACAGGGTTAATGAAGGGCTTATGGGGGTCTATATTGACCCTCATGAGTGACACGGTTAATTAGGGGTTTATGGGGGCCTGTATTGACCCCCATGAGTGACAGGGTTAATTAGGGAGTTATGGCGGTCTGTATTGACCCCCATGAGTGAGGGGGTTAATTAAGGGCTTATGGGGGTTTGAATTGACACCCATGAGTGACAGGGTTAATGAAGGGCTTATGGGGGTCTGTATTGACCCTCATGAGTGACACGGTTAATTAGGGGTTTATGGGGGCCTGTATTGACCCCCATGAGTGACAGGGTTTATTAGGGGGTTATGGCGGTCTGTATTGACCCCCATGAGTGAGGGGGTTAATTAAGGGCTTATGGGGGTCTGTATTGACCCTCACGAGTGACAGGGTTAATGAAGGGCTTATGGGGGTCTATATTGACCCCCATGAGTGACAGGGTTAATGAAGGGCATATGGGGGTCTTTATTGACCTCCATGAATGACAAGGTTAATGAAGGGTTTATAGGGGTCTGTATTGATCCCCACGAGTGACAGGGTTAATGAGGGGCTTATGGGGGTCTATATTGACCACCATGAGTGACAGGGTTAATTAGGGGTTTATGGGGGTCTGTATTGACCCCCATGAGTGAGGGGGTTAATTAAGGGTTAATGAAGGGCCCTTATGGGGGTCTGTATTGACCCCCATGAGTGACAGGGTTAATATAGGGCTTATGGGGTCTGTATTGACCCCCATGAGTGAGGGGGTTAATGAAGTGCTTATGGGGGTCTGTATTGACCCCCATGAGTGACAGGGTTAATAAAGGGCTTATGGGGGTTTGTATTGACTCCCATGAGTGACAGTGTTAATAAAGGGCTTATGGTTGATGGGGCTCTGTATAGAATTTTCATTGCAGCGGGGGTCCCCGATCGCGTGCGATTGGGACCCCCACTGCGATGGTTAATGTGGGGTTAATACGGGTCTCCAAGCTTATCTCGGATCCCGTGGGGTTGATACGAGTTTCAGAGCTTATCTCGGATCCCTTCTTGGGTAAGTTGTACGTGGCTGGGAGGTCCTGGGTCTTTGAGCCTCGTTTATGTTTTTTTCGGCTGCCATTTTTTCGCTCGCTTAGGGGATTTTCGTGTGTCTGAACTCAGGAATTTGGACTTAAATGGAGGTGTAACTTCACTTGCAGAGGTCCTGGGTGCCTCCCTTGCTGTGGGTAAGCTGTTTATGTATTTTTCGTGGGTATTTATTGTGTTTTGACTGCTTTAAGGTGCGCGTGGTTCGGCCGTTACGGTCTTATTTTTGCAAGGTCGTAATGGAACTGCTTGTGTGGGTGTTTGTAACCCTGTGTGAGGCACCTTTGAGCCACCATCTCTGCAAAAGCGGGCCCTCGCTTTGCGAGGGTCCGCATTTGCGGCCTGCAATGAGCCTTCTGTTCATTGCAGCCGACGTTGGAGCCTCCACCTTCCACAAATGCGGCCCCTCGCTTTGCGAGGATCCACATTTGCAGACCAAACTGTGTCCCTCGCAAAGCGAGGGACGCAGTTTTTGCGAGCGAGCAAAGAATGATGACGATTCGTATATTGACAACTATTATATGTGATGCTGTATCTAACTTTCAGATGTTATTGCAACTATTGATTTGACCTGTTTTAAGACTCATTTTGACCATTCCATGGTCTGTCCATGCTATTGGTCCAATTTCTATTTCAATATTTTTTCCAAAGTTTTTACATCTACCAGGAAGAGATCCAGCCTAGAGTATGGCTGATGCCTGTGGGAATAATGTGTATAATCTCTATCAGCTGAATGGTATACCATCCAGGCATCAAACAGACTCAACCCTGAGATCTTCTCCTGGAAGACTTTAGATGTTCTTCTGCCTTGATGATCTAGTTTAGCATTTTTACTAGATTTTTTTATCTAAATATTGATCCGGGGCACAAATTGAAGTCACCACATATTACTATTTTTCCATTAGATTATTTTTGAAATTGTTTAAAAGTTTTATTTAAAAAATGATTTTGTGCTTTGTTAGGACCGTATAAATTAAAAATTGTGTATTTTTCATCATTAATATTGCCCATCCATATTACTAGTCTCCCTCCCTGATCTATATAAGCAAATTCCTCCTCTATTTTACATTTTTTATCAAAGAAAATTGAAGTTCCCCTTGCTTTTTTATGAAATGTTGAATTATATGCTATAGAGTACATAGGATTACCAGTTTCCAAATGATTTTCCTGTATAAACAGGACATCAGCTTTTTCTTCTAAAAAACACTGGAAAGCAACTTTATGTTTAGCTGGATGATTGAGTCCTTGCACATTTTGTGAGATAGACTTTTTACTGCTATTGTCATGATATACTGTTGCTTATTTGTAAACAAGAAATGCTCTGTGTTCACTAATTTTTCACTGCCCAATATCTCCACCCACTTAAATAACTCCTTGTTTTGTCTTATAGATACTCTTAAAACATACTGAAGTCCAGCATATGCCATAGAAGTCCACCTGAATGCAGTCCCCTCCCACCCTGCCCCTCTACCCACCCACCCTTGTTTACATTTAATATATTGAGGCATACTAATTACCTGCACATGTTCAATCAGTGACATCTGCTTATTACCTCTAACCACCGCCTTCAAGAATATTTGCTCACACAGTGTCATCTTCTTTTTTATAACCTCCTGCCTCTTTCTCAGACTCTCTTATACTGTTTCTACACATCATCAGCCTTATTAAATTGCGATTCGATAAATTTAAAAGGGCTCTATTTAAGCATACAGCATATTTTATTTACAGAAGTTTTTAGTTAGTGAAGACCTTGCTTTTGGATAGAAGTTCCCTAACTAAAAACTTCTGTAAAAAAATATGCTGTGTGCTTAAATAGAGTCATTTTAAATTTAACGAATCTCAATTTAATAAGGCTGTATGTCTCCAATAATATAACTATCTCACCTTCCGTGCTTTCCTCTCCTCTTCTCTGCTCCCATGAACTCCTCTCCTTCCTCCAGTCACTATCTCATCCCTCCCCTAAAGCTGAAAAGCAGAAATGCTCCTGTAAGTCCTATTCCCATCTCCTTTAACTCTCTCTCCTTCTTCTGATGGCTTGTGGCGATATATCCCCTAACCCAGGCCCCTCACTCATTCCCACCTGCTGTCAGAGCGCAGAGTCCCCAGGGCAGCAAATGCTCAAAACACCCATAATCTAATACCCATCACTTGTCACAAACCATCTACTTTGCCCTTCTCATGTGCCCTCTGGAATGCAAGGTCTGTTTGCAATAAACTTACCTTTATTCACGATCTCTTAATTTCCAGCTCCCTCAATTTGCTGGCTATCACGGAAACCTGGCTCACACCATCTGACTCTGCCTCCCCTGCTGCACACTCTTATATGGGGGTCTACACTTCAGCCACACTCCTAGACCTGGGAACAAACACGGTGGAGGTGTGGGCATACTACTATCCTCTCGCTGCACTTTTCACTGCATACCCTCTGTTCTCTCCCTCCAATTTTCATCTTTTGAAGTGCACACTATCCGCATCTTCTCTCCCATCCCTCTGCGAGTAGCTGTGATCTATCGCCCGCCTGGATCACCCTCTCAATTTCTGGACAACTTTGCCGCCTGGCTCCCTCACTTTCTCTCCTCCAATATACCTTCACTCATTCTTGGCGATTTCAACATAGCCACTGACACACCCACCTCCCCAACAACTGCAGAATGACTTGCACTTACCTCTTCCCTTGGCTTCTCACAATGGACAGATTCTGCAACTCAAAGTGGTGGACATTCCATTGACATTATTTTTACTAATCTATGCACTATCTCCAATCTTGACATCTCCTCACTTCCCCTATCTGACCACCACCTGCTAACTTGTAACCTCACCTCATCTTCGGCTCACCACCTTTCTTCAATTCCTGCCACTAGAACACGCAGAAACCTGCAAGCACTCAACCCACAACAATTTTCAAATGTACTAAAACTCTTTCTCAGCCCCCTCACCACCCTTGCCTGCCCTGACATCGCTACTTCACAGTACAACACTACTCTAACCTCTACCCTTGACTCTCTTGCCCCCATAATCACAAGCAAACGCCCTCGCTCTCATCCACAACCATGGCACAACTACACAAACATACTATCTACAGAGATGCTCACGCACTGCAGAACGACTATGGAGGAAATCTCGCACTTCAGCAGACTTTCTCCACTACAAGTTTACCTTGCACTCCTACTTCTCTGCCCTCAATCTTGCCAAACAACACTACTTCTCATCACTAATATCAAACCTGTCCTCCAACCCTTAACGTTTATTTGCTACATTCAACACCCTCCTTTGCTCACCCCCACCACCTGCCCCTTCCTGCCTAACTGCTGATGACTTTGCCAGCCACTTTAAAAATAAAATTGAAACCATCTAAAATGAGCTCTCCTCTCAGCTTGGCCCTATCCCACCATCCTCTCCACTAACCGACAACACCCAACCCTTACCCTTCCCCAATCCCTCCTCCACTATGGATTCCTTTGACCCTGTAACCGAGGATGAAGTATCTAAGTTATTTTTAACCTCTCACCTTACATCATGTCCACTTGATCCTATTCCTTCACAGCTAATCCCTCCCCTTTCCACCACACTTATCCCAGCTCTCAGGTTTCCATCCTCCTTAAAACACGCCATAATTAAACCCATTCTCAAGAAGCCCTCATCTGACCCAGCTTCTGCCTCCAACTACCGCCCCATCTTACTACTTCCCCTGGCTTCTAAACTGCGTGAGCGGCTTGTTTACAATCACCTCTCTCAATTTATTTCCTCCAATTCCCTTCTTGACCCCTTCCAATCTGGTTTCCGTGCCCAACACTCAACAGAAACAGCCCTCACAAAAGTCACCAATGAATTGCTAAGCGCCAAATCAAAGGGTCACTTCTCCATTCTAATTCTCCTGGATCTCTCTGCTGCCTTCGACACAGTTGACCACCTTCTTCTAATCCAAACTCTCCGCTCATTTGGCATCCAGGGCACAGTTCTTTCATGGTTCACATTCTATCTAAAATATCGTACATTTAGCATCTCCTTCTCTGCCACCTCTTCTTCACCTCTCCCTCTGTCTGTTGGCGTTCCCCAAGGTTCTGACCTAGGCCCCCTCCTCTTCTCCATCAACACCTCTTCCCTTGGCACCCTCATAAAATCCTTTGGATTTCAGTATCATCTCTATGCAGATGATACTCTAATCTACCTTTATGCACCCAATCTACCCACCTCTCTTTTAGCTCAAGTTTCCAACTGCCTCTCTAGCATATCCTTCTGCATGTCCGCCCGTCAACTCAAACTCAACATGTCTAAGACTGAACTCCTAATCTTTCCACCCTCTTCTACAGCTTCCACTCCTCAAATATCTCTCACTGTTGACAACACCATCATCACTCCCACCTCCCAGGCCCGTTGCCTTGGGGTTCTACTGGATCCCGCCCTCTCTTTTATTCCTTACATCCAATCGATAACAAAATCTTGTCAGTTTCACCTAAAAAACAACTTAAAAATTCGGCATTATCTTACACATTGCACAGCTAAAATTTTAATACACTCTCTCATCATATCTCGACTCGACTACTGCAATTCACTCCTTGCTGGCCTCCCCATCTCTCGTCTGTCTCCCCTCCAATCCATATTGAATGCCTCCGCTAGACTCATCTTCAATACCAAACGATCAGTGTCTGCAGCTCCTCTCTGTCAATCACTCCACTGGCTTCCCATAGCTTCCCGAATCACATTTAAAATCATGACCCTAACATATAAAGACCTCAACAACAATGCACCCCCTTATATCTCTGCTCTTGTTTCAAAATACTCTCCCCTTCGTTCTGCTAACGACCTTCTTCTTTCCTCCTCTCTCATCACCTCCTCTCACTCCCATCTTCAAGACATTTCTCATGCTGCCCCTACTATTTGGAATGCCTTGCCTCGCTCCATTAGATTATCTTCCTGCCTCAAAACCTTTTAAAAAATTACTAAAAACACACCTGTTTAAAAAATCTTATCACCTTCAGCCTTTATAATTACAACTGCACACTCCACAGCTTAATAACACTTACACCCACAATCTACAGTACAACACACAGACCCCTCCAATTGACTAAACAAATTGCATTCACGTTGCCGTTTTGGATTTGTCATCCTCTTGTATCACACCTAAACCCTTAGATTGCAAGTTTGCGAGTTTTCAACCGTGTGTCCGTGCCTTGGAAACAAGCACTATGTACATTTGATTATAAGCTCAAAAACAGGGCCCTCCATTCTTTATAAGGTGTTAAGATTGTTTTTTTTTGCCATGTACTAAACCCCTGTACAGCGCTACGGAATATGTTGATGCGATATAAATAAAGATAATAATAATAATAATAATAATATAATCTTCAGCATACCATCAATTATGCTGGATATTTCACCAGAAGTGCATTCTCTTCCGCCCCCCATAAAGTTCACCTAACATCCATAATACATACAAAACATAATACATAACACTTAAATTTAACACATCTTGTTTTTTTCCCTTATTATGAAGATAGTTACCTCCCAACTCCCGGTGCCCCAGCCTGTTGGACCAGCCAACCTGGCTATGTAGCTCCAAGAGGGGTGGCATCAACTACAATAGAGTTGAGCGCCCCCAGGTGCCAAAAAGATGTTCTACCTAGGTTTTATGAAATATAACTTTATAAATTTATCTTTCCTCCCTTTCATTTATAAATTGTATTTAAACATAGCTCTATATTTTTCTTTATATCTTAAAGCATATCAATTATCTCTTATTAATCACTAGTAAGAGAGATTCTATGCGAGTTTTATTTAACTGTAGACAAAGCCAGTGCTGATATTTAAAATATCTTTAATCATAGTAATCAGATTCTATTATCCCCTCCCTCCACCCCCCAATGAGCTCCCCCTCTTTTAGTGTATATATATATATATATATATATATATATATATATATACCGTATTTATCGGCGTATAACACGTACTTTTTCTCCCTGAAAATAGGGGGCAAATGATAGGTGCGTGTTATACGCCGATATTCCCTCCCCCCTCCTCATCCTCAACCCCCCTCCTCATTCTAAACCCCCATCCTCATTCTAAACCCCCCCTCCTCAACCTAATCCCCCCTCCTCAACCTAAACCCCACTCCTCAACCTAAACACCCCTAAATACAGTGGCGGCTGGTGAACTTTCAAGTTGGAGGGGCGCCAGGGCAAAACGTAGCCCCTCCCCCTTTTTCAAACCACACCCATTTTTATAACTCCTCCCCTGACGTCATAATGACCTTTATAAGCCCCGTCCAATGACCTTATACTTGCAACGCCCATTGAAATACATGATCAGCAATGCAGCAATGTCAAGAAGTAAAGTAACAATGTGTTAAATTCATTGGTATACAATATAGATTGAAAAAACTCATGTGACAAGACTACAGCAATATCATAATTGCACCTATACGCATTAACAGAAAAATTAAAGCAGTGACACTTACCATTAGTCGGCTCTTCTTCTCAGGGTATTCACGTTCGGTAAGTTGACCAACGAGTACAAACAAATCTGCTGCCACAGAGGGTTTGCACCTGGGGTTGAAAGAAAACAAGCAAATCAATCAGACCATTCAAGAACAAAACCCTACTTTAAAAACCTTAAAAGACCAAGTGGAACCATATAGGCCCCAAACATACCTTAAAAGACCAAGTGTGACCATATAGGCCCCAACCGCACCTTAAAAACCTTAAATAACCAAGTGTGACCAAATAGGCCCCAACAGCACCTTAAAAACCTTAAAAGACCTAGTGTGACCATATAGGCCCCAACCGCACCTTAAAAACATTAAATAACCAAGTGTGACCATATAGGCCCCAATCGCACCTTAAAAACCTTAAATAACCAAGTGTGACCATATAGGCCCCAAACGCACCTTAAAAAACTTAAATAATCAAGTGTGACCATTTAGGCCTCAACCACACCTTAAAAACATTAAATAACCAAGTGTGACCATATAGGCCCTAACCACACTTTAAAAACATTAAATAACCAAGTGTGACTATACAGGCCCCAACCGCACCTTAAAAACATTAAATAACCAAGTGTGACCATATAGGCCCCAACGCACCTTAAAAACATGAAATAACCAAGTGTGACCATATAGGCCCCAACCGCACCTTAAAAACCTTAAAAGACCAAGTGTGACCATATAGGCCCCAACCACACCTTAAAAACTTTAAATAACCAAGTGTGACCAAATAGGCCCCAACCGTACCTTAAAAACCTTAAAAGACCAAGTGTGACCATATAGGCTCCAACCGCACCTTAAAAACCTTAAAAGACCAAGTGGAACCATATAGGCCCCAAACATACCTTAAAAGACCAAGTGTGACCATATAGGCCCCAACCGCACCTTAAAAACCTTAAATAACCAAGTGTGACCAAATAGGCCCCAACAGCACCTTAAAAACCTTAAAAGACCAAGTGTGACCATATAGGCCCCAACCGCACCTTAAAAACATTAAATAACCAAGTGTGACCATATAGGCCCCAATCGCACCTTAAAAACCTTAAATAACCAAGTGTGACCATATAGGCCCCAAACGCACCTTAAAAAACTTAAATAATCAAGTGTGACCATTTAGGCCTCAACCACACCTTAAAAACATTAAATAACCAAGTGTGACCATATAGGCCCTAACCGCACTTTAAAAACATTAAATAACCTAGTGTGACCATATAGGCCCCAACCACACCTTAAAAACTTTAAATAACCAAGTGTGACCAAATAGGCCCCAACCGTACCTTAAAAACCTTAAAAGACCAAGTGTGACCATATAGGCTCCAACCGCACCTTAAAAACCTTAAAAGACCAAGTGGAACCATATAGGCCCCAAACATACCTTAAAAGACCAAGTGTGACCATATAGGCCCCAACCGCACCTTAAAAACCTTAAATAACCAAGTGTGACCAAATAGGCCCCAACAGCACCTTAAAAACCTTAAAAGACCAAGTGTGACCATATAGGCCCCAACCGCACCTTAAAAACATTAAATAACCAAGTGTGACCATATAGGCCCCAATCGCACCTTAAAAACCTTAAATAACCAAGTGTGACCATATAGGCCCCAAACGCACCTTAAAAAACTTAAATAATCAAGTGTGACCATTTAGGCCTCAACCACACCTTAAAAACATTAAATAACCAAGTGTGACCATATAGGCCCTAACCGCACTTTAAAAACATTAAATAACCAAGTGTGACTATACAGGCCCCAACCGCACCTTAAAAACATTAAATAACCAAGTGTGACCATATAGGCCCCAACGCACCTTAAAAACATTAAATAACCAAGTGTGACCATATAGGCCCCAACCGCACCTTAAAAACCTTAAAAGACCAAGTGTGACCATATAGGCCCCAACCACACCTTAAAAACTTTAAATAACCAAGTGTGACCAAATAGGCCCCAACCGTACCTTAAAAACCTTAAAAGACCAAGTGTGACCATATAGGCTCCAACCGCACCTTAAAAACCTTAAAAGACCAAGTGGAACCATATAGGCCCCAAACATACCTTAAAAGACCAAGTGTGACCATATAGGCCCCAACCGCACCTTAAAAACCTTAAAAGACCAAGGGCCTCATTCTATTATCGGCCGTAAAACGGCCGCAAAGCTGCGATTCCTTGCGGGGGTTCCGTTACCTTGCAATTTAAATAGACGGCGCCGCAAGGATATACCCCTTACGGCCGGCCGCATATCTTGCAACCGGCCGTAAGCTCAGAAATCTTTAAAAGCAAATATAAATTCAAGACGGCACTGTAAAGCTCTGTAAATGCTAGGGATCATAATGAGGGACATGAGGATCAATAGCAACCCCCTCTCAAGCTTGCACATCAGCCCAAATCCGAGATTTCATTAACTGTTTATTTTCCGGCCGCAGCGTGGGCGGGTCTGAGGTGCTCCAAGCCCTCGGGACTTTTTCCACGGATATTTGACATAAATAAAAATAAAAATTATTTACGGATTTGAGTGTAGGGGAATGTTGTGCTATGAATGCTAACTCCTACAATCACTTTATAGTCTCCTCAGAGTACAGGATGGCTTTATTATGGCTATATTATGTGCTTAATTGTGTGCCTGCAGGACCTTTTTGCTGCCATTAAGCTGCGGCTCGGTTTTAGCCTTGCAGAGAGGGTTCCGGGAGCAATAGAATAGCAACCAAGATTTTCTTGCGGCCGAAACTCTTGCGGCCGTTTAAGATCAAAGGCTTTCCTCCGGCGCCTGCGGCCGCAAGGGATAACATGGCGCCGGCCGCAAGCCTGCCGGAGTCCCCGGCCGGAAGGGAATAGAATAGGCAAATAGCCTGCGGCCGGTCCTTGCGGCCCCGCATCTCCTACGGCCAATAATAGAATGAGGCCCCAAGTGTGACTATATAGGCCCCAACCGCACCTTAAAAACCTTAAAAGACCAAGTGTGACCATATAGGCCCCAACCGCACCTTAAAAACCTTAAATAGCCAATCAAAACCATATAGGCCCAAACTGTACATAAAAAAAATATATATATATATATCAATATATCAATATATATATATATATATATATCTATATATATATCAATATATATATATATATATATATATATATATATATATATATATATATCAATATATATATATCAATCAATATATCTATCAATCAATACATCTATCAATCAATATATATATCAATCAATATATAAATCAATCAATATATATATCAATCAATATATAAATCAATCAATATATAAATCAATCAATATATATATATATATATATATATATACATATATACACACACATAAAGCAATATACATAAAACAAAAAAATATATTAATTGATATTTATTAATTGATTAATTGATGTACTTTATTAATTATTTGATTATTGCTCATGTATTTTTATTAGACATTATTTATTATACATATTACAGTGCTATTTATTTGCTATACATGTTACAGGATATTATCCTGTAACATGTATATCACATAAATAGCCCTGTAATATGTATAATACATACAGGGTCACACAAGTTCACACTAACCTTTTTTGCCCTTACAGGCTTCTATACCGGCTTTGACTCTGACTCTGAATGGTTGAAATCAATGTCAATCAAAATTTCAGCCAATCAGAGTCCTTCAAAAAATAGAATAAAAGGAGGAGCGTGGGAAAAAATCAATTAGTCGCCGGGGGAGCTCCTTGTAGGAGGAGCTTCATTAGATTGTTGTTGTTTTTTTTAGAGCGTCAGGTTTTTTAGGTGGAGGCCTTTTGCAATGGGCCAGAATGGATGGACAATGGCTTCAATCAAGATGAGGACAAGGGCTTCTATCAAGATTGAAGGACATGGGCTTCAATCAAAATTGATTGGAATGCCTGACTATCCAGGGCAGAAGGCCACCGCTGGAGGGGTCAATTTGACAGGTAAGTATGTGCTGTTGTTTACTTTATTATTGGGTTTTTTTTTCCCTTCCCTTATTTTTTTTTTATCTTTAAAAGTGACAGGCAATGTATTCTTTTTATTTTAACTGCAATGTTAAAGATACATTGCCTGTTACTTTTAAAAATGGAATAAATAATGAGGGGGGGTGGCTGTATTGTTGTTGTGTTCTTTTGTTGTGTTTTTTTTTTTTACTGTAAGGTAGGTGGGTTGCTAGTTGGGCCAGGGTGGGGTGTGGGTCACTGGGTCAGGGTTGTAGGTAGGTGGCTTGGCTTGGTACTACCAAGCCACCTACCTATCACCCTGACCCAGTGACCACACCCCACTCTGGCCCAACTACCAAGTTGGTAGTTAGGTCAGGGTGGGGGTCATTAGGTCAGGCAGGCTGATAGGTGGATTGCTAGTTGGGCCAGGGTGGGGTGTGGGTCACTGGGTCAGGGTTGTAGGTAGGTGGCTTGGCTTGGTACTACCAAGCCACCTACCTATCACCCTGACACAGTGACCACACACCACACCCTGGCCCAACTACCAAGTTGGTAGTTAGGTCAGGGTGGGGGTCATTAGGTCAGGCAGGCTGTTAGGTGGATTGCTAGTTGGGCTAGGGTGTGGTGTGTGGTCACTGGGTCAGGGTTGTAGGTCGGTGGCTTGGCTTGGTACTACCAAGCCACCTACCTATCACCCTGACACAGTGACCACACACCCTGGCCCAACTACCAAGCTGGTAGTTAGGTCAGGGTGGGGGTCATTAGGTCAGGATGGTAGGTGGGTTGCTAGTTGGGCCATGGTGGGGTGGGGTCACTGGGTCAGGGTTGTAGGTAGGTGGCTTGGCTTGGTACTACCAAGCCACCAACCTACCCCCAAGACCAAGTGACCTCAGCTGGTAGTAGCTGGGTGAGACTTAGGTCAGGGTTGTTAGTAGGGTCACATCAGGGTTGGCACGGGGCCCCATGGGCCTCATGTCCTTAGGGGGAGTGATGACCGGGTCTGGGGGGATAGGAGTGACCGGATCCGTCAGGCTTATGCTGGGTGGGTGACCACATGGTCCGTCGGCGACTGTGGTGGTCAGACGAGCCTCCGGGGGGGGGGGGGGGGGGGGGGGGAGGGGGTGACCGGGGTGACAGGGTCGTCATCGGGCTTGGCACGAGGCCACATGGGTAATTATGTGGCAGGCAGGCAGGCATAGTGGGGTACTACTAGGGTAGCCCTAAGTTTATTAGGGGTACTAGGGGTTTGGCCAGGGCAGTTAGGACTTACTGTAGTAGGTTGAGTCAGTCTGAGTCATTTCAGCCAGGGAGGTCTCAGTCTCAGCGGTAGCAGGAAACGAAAAGAGGGCTGGCTTATGGTGTAAGGTTTATTATATTAACAGGGGAGCTGTTAATCAAAATTAAACTGGAGTCTCTATTAGCTGGTGGGCGCCCTGGGCTAACGGTCTGGGTGGGCTTAGGTGGTTCTCCTGACAACTGTACAGCCTTCCATCATTGATTGGTCAATGATGGAAGACTGTCAGTCATTGAAATGGATCAATTTTTACTGCCCATGCATAGCTTCTCCCTGGTTGGTGGGCGGAATCCATTAACGGTCATGACTCATTCATAGAGTCTAAAGGTTAGTGTAAGTGCAGTGTAATCTGATTACACAGCAAGCAGGGGAAAGCTACAATAGATCGTGCAGTTAATGCATACACACAAGGGGTTATCTTAAAGTGACAGTTTGCTTCATTTCTTACTTTAAAACACTTGAATGCTGATGTACACATTATATTTAATTGTTATTTATGTTTTACTAATAAAATATTGTGTTTTTTTTATTGCATGTCCCGAAAATATTTGGGGGGGGCGCTTGCCCCGACGCCCCTATGGACGAGCCGCCACTGCCTAAATAACTTCCCCTCACTTACCTGCTTCTGCTCCTGCCTCCGCTCCGCTTCTTGACCCGGCGCGCATGTGACGTCACATGCGCGTCACATCATTAGCATATATCTTTCTCTCTTTATATGTTCATATTATATATATAAATATAATTATATGTATATAAATAAATATATAAATATATATATATTTAGTTTCTTAGGGCCTCATTCAATTATCGGCCGTAAAACGACCGCAAAGCTGCGATTCCTTGCGGCCGTCTTACGGCCCCGTGTAGAGCTACTTTTACCTTGCAATTCAATTAAACGGCGCCGCAAGGATATCCCCTTCCGGCCGGCCGCATATCATGCAAACAGCCGGAAGCTTTTTCCCAGCGCCCGTAAATCTTGTTTTCCGGCCGCAAAGTCCTAAAACTGAAAATGCAAATATAAAATCGAGAATGCACTGTAAAGCTCCGTAAATGCTAGGCATCATAATAGGGGACACGAGGATTAATAGCAACACCCTCTCAAGCTTGCACATCAGCCCAAATACGATATATTATTTACGGATTACTTTACGTCCCATAGTTCCGCGGGCTGGTCCTTGTTGCATTGTACTAGCCAATATATATTCAATCCAGCACTGCAAAGCACTGTAAATGATGGGGAACTTAATTGGGGGGCATGAGGATTACTAGCCAAACCTTCTCAAGCTTGCACATCGCCAAATTGTACTTTGATTTCAAAATCCGTACAAGTCCCACGGACTTCACTGACCAAGCCCGTAGCTCCGTATTCAAGCCCGTGCGGGATGTCCTCCAAGCCCGCAGCTCGTTTTTAAAGGCCGTACGTGCTTGTAGGTTAAAGGTATCCATTTTGTTACGGTTTTTGCAGTCTGCATGGTTTAAGCCTGTAACCCTAAAATGGAGGCCAAAGCATTACAGCCTCCAAATTAAAAATACTTCAAATTAGTTTAATATTCCTCATATGTTTGATTGGTCAGCACACATACAGGTTCCATTGTAGCCTCTAAAACAGCCCTATAATAGAATATGTCATCCCATCATTGGCGCGCACAGCAAATGTGTTTTGAAAACATGTAGCTGACATGAGTGGTCCCACATCATTGCGCAGTTGTAATATTTTTGTGATATGACCTAATGCCATAAACCCTTCTAACCCTTGTAGCCGCAGCCTAATCCTAACCCTTACACCCCACAGCCTAATCCTAATCATTAGATCCGCTAGCCTCCTGTCGGGCCTGCTGTTGTTGATGCGCGCATATGTGTCGGTGCGCAGATGACAGTGCACATTCGATGCACGCTATATGGTTGATCAACGATAGAATACACATCTCGCTCATCACATCTACATTAGAGAATACAAATAGTGGCCAAATCAGACCGCCACTTGGCATATATCAAGTACCAGGGGAATATTTCATTATATGTGGTTAAGTTCTTCAGTTGTGTCCGACTCTCCGTGACCCTATGGACTGCAGCACATTCAGCTAGGTCTCTGCCTGTGCTGTTATCCAAAGTTTGAAGGCCAAAGAGATTGGAGTGGGTTGTCAGTTCCTCCTCTAGTGGATTGGGATTTGTCTGATCTCTCTGCTATGACCTGCCCACCTACAGTAGCTCACAGCTTCATTCAGGTACACAAGCTGCTTCACCACCACCACTACTTAGTAAAGCCTCACCCATGTAAATTGATAAATAGCAGAACAGTTTGGAAGTTCACCAAATGGGAATAACTAGACACCTGGCACATGGCTCCCACCAGGATGGGCGTAGCAGAGATTATGCCTGATGGCGGTGAGTTTGCTGACGATCCCGGAGCTTGCGGCCCTTCCTGATGGGTCAGAGTAGATATGTGTGGTGTATGTTCCCCTGGTCCCCTTCAGCATAGCTAAGTGGTGTGAAGGAGCTTGTGTACCTGAATGAAGCTGGGATCTATAACATGTAGGGCCACTGTAGGTGGGCACATCATAGCAGAGAGATCAGACAAGGTCCAATCCACTTGAGAAGGAACTGACAAACCACACCAGTATATTTAGCTTGGAAACCGTGGATAACAGCACAGGCAGAGACCTAGCTGAATGTGCTGCAGTCCATAGGGTCACGGAGAGTCAGACACAACTGAAGAACTTAACCACATATAATGAAATATTCCCCTGGTACTTGATATATGCCAAGTGGCGGTCTGATTTGGCCACTATTTGTATTCTCTAATGTAGATGTGATGAGCTAGATGTGTATGCAATTAGATAGAGATTTAAGGGATCCCAATAGAGCTCATGTGCGTGGCAAAGGGTTCATATGACCTGACTCATGTTTTACTCTTGCTATTGAATTGGGTAGTGTGGCTTCAATCATATTATGCATGTTGCAGCATGGTTTGTCAGATTGGCATGTGCATGACCATTACAACATATGATAACCAAAGTATATTTAGCCAATGCATGTTCATTATTGGGCAACTAACTGTATTCACACATATGCTAAGTGATGTGGGTGAAGGAGTTTACTTCAATGAAGCTGTGAGCTATCCTACATAGGGCCAGTGTAGGGGGGTATGTCTTATCAGAGAGGTCAGACTAATCCCAATCAACTAGAGAAGGAACTGGAAAAGCACTCCAGTGTCACCTGTCCTATTCATTGTAGGCCCTCAGGGGAATGTTCCTACTCCACAGTATCGCTAATCAGACTTGTCATGGGTATTAACTAGAGATGTCGCGAATAGTTCGCCGGCAGACTGTTGCCGGCGAACATAGCATGTTTATTATTATTATTATTACTACTATATAATGTGTAGATGTACCAGCTGAGCATGCATTATTATTATTATTATTATTATTATTATTATTATTATATAATGTGTAGATGTACCAGCTGGGCATGCTCTTGTGCATTATTATTATTATTATTAGTAAAATACTACTAATAATAATAATAATAATAATGCACAAGAGCATGCCCAGCCGGTACATCTACACATTATATAGTAATAATAATAATAATAATAATAATAATAATAATAATAATATAGAAGAGCATGCCCAGCCGGTACATCTACACATTATATAGTAATAATAATAATAATAATAATGCACAAGAGCATGCCCAGCCGGTACATCTACACATTATATAGTAATAATAATAATAATAATAATAAAGCAGAAGACCTCCCCTGTGTCTCCCCCCCCACTCCCTCCCATGTGTCTCTCCCCCCCCTCTCCCCTGTGTCTCTCCCACCCTTGCCTGTGTCTCTACCCCCTCTCCCTTCCCCAGTGTTTCTTTCCCCCCTCTCCTGTGTCTTCCTCTCCCTCTTCCCTGTGTCACTCCCCCCTCCCCTGTGTCTCTACCCCCCTCTCCCTTCCCGTGTTTCCTTCCCCCCTCCCCTGTGTCTTTCCCCCCTTCCCTCTCCCCTGTGTCTCTCCCCCCTCATCTGTGTCTCTTCCCCCTTCTCCCCTGTGTCTCTACCCCCTCTCCCCTGTGTCTCTACCCCCTCTCCCTTCCCCTGTGTTTCTTCCCCCCTCCTCTGTGTCTTTACCCCCTTTCCTCTCCCCGGTGTCTCCTCACCACTCCCTCCCATTAGTCTCTTCCCCCTCTCCCCTGCGTCTCTACCCCCCACTCTCTCCTGTGTCTCTCCCGCCTCTCATGTGTCTCTTCCCCTCACCTCTCCCTTACCCTGTTTCTCTTCCCCCCTCTGCCCTGTGTCTTCCTCCCCCTCTCCACTGTGTCTTGCTCCCCCTCTCCCCTCTCCTGTGTCTTCCTCTCCCTTTCCCCTGTGTTTCCTCCCCCTCTCCCCTCCCCTGTTAGCTTCTATACGCATGCATACATACGATAAGAAATCTGGCGGGGGGGGGGGGGGGGGGGTTACCCCTTACCCCCCCCCCCCAGTTCCAACACCCATGTGTACTGTATAATATTGTATTGCATTATGTTATATTATATCACTAGCGACTTGCCTGGCACAAATGACGGGGCAATAATAATAAATAAAAAGGTTGAAGCCATGGCAATGCTGTTTGCCACACAATGTGATGCTTTTTGTACTCTGAGGACCTTCGGCGCTCATTGTGAGCCTCTTCCCTCGTGTCTTTCATGTTTCGTGCTTTGCAACGATCAATCTTCGGCGCTCATCGCAAAGACAGATATATAAGTACAGTGTTAAATATATAATTTTTTTTGTGCAGTGTAAATTAAAAACTGTATTCAGGTCTCAGAGCATAATAAAGTGATTTAGATTTGTAACTGCTTTGAGAGTGCTATCGCTGGCAGCCAATGAGCAGTAATCCAGATATATAACTGCAGAGTAAAAAGTAAAACATTTTAGTGTAGTGTAAAGTCTACATTTTTATTTTCCATTACTAATTAATACTTATTAAATGAATGCACGATAATAACTATTGTGAATGAACAAATGTATTAGGAAGTGCAAAGCGTTAATGTATGTAAAGTAACCGCAGTGTAAAATATGCTATTAAGCGTATTTTTTTTATATATATTTTTTTTAATAATAATTAATTAATTAATTACTAAAATACTTTACCTATTTGTAATTAATATATCCAGTGATCAATAACCTGAAGAGCTAACTAAAAAAGATTTTCCTAAAAAGCTGTACGAGGTAAAGATACACTATTAACAAGGACGCTAAATCATCCACACCCGCTTACCACATACACATTCCCCGCCATTTTACAACACTAACTTACACAATGCGGAAGTACCCAGCTACCCTAACGGCTTCCACTCGCGCACGCAGCCTATTTACACTACACACTGCACACATTGCTGACACTTACACAGCAGCTCCACAGCACTGAAAACCTACATTGTATGCTGCAGGAACATGAAAACAGATTGTCAGCTCTTCAGCACAATGCTTCCTGCATATATTACTTACAAATAGGTAAAGTATATTCATTTAGTAATTATTTCATTAGCATACAAAAATACATATACACAAAAAAAACATTATCACATTAAACATAAAAGCCATTCACTGCGCGCCTCACAACGAGCGCCAACGCTGCTCATAGCACACAAAGCCTTGCAATAAGCGCAAAAAACACATCACCGCCGACCAAAGAATAACAGCAAAAGTGCCTATCAGAAAAAAAATACAACCAACAGCCTCGCAATGAGCGCCGAAGGATATCCAACCGCCAACAAAATGAATGTCTCGTCCAAACCATTACCTGCCTTACAATCTTATTGCCGCCATTTTTTGACGGGCAAGTCGCTAGTAAATATATAAAGATCAAGATAATAAAAGTATCAGGAAATGTAACACAAAGATGCACGCGCGTCTGAATAATACGACAAATACAGATTTTTGGCATAAATGATATGATTGCAGTATTGGGTCATAAACCCTAAACACTGGAATCTGTTACATACAATTTACTGATGATGTCATTAATGGGCTTCAAGGGGGGGGGGATCTCTTTTCATACTTTTTGAGCGGTGCAAATCCAACATACGCAGAGCGGAAACGCCACATCTGTGGGACACACACAAAGGGGTTCACTTTGGGAGAAAAAAACAAACAAATATGAAATATTTAATAATCATATTTTGATGTTACCAACAGATAAGGAAACGAAACTGAGGTTATTATATCTAATAGTAGCAAGCCTGGGAGTACTGGGAGTAATAATACTGCAGCAGGAGGTCAGGACTAATGTCACCTATAGACCCCCAGACAGATAAATGTCAGTACTAATGTCCCTCTATAGACCCCCAGTCAGATAAAGGTCAGTACTAATGTCCCTCTATAGACCCCCAGTCAGATAAAGGTCATTACTAATGTCCCTCTATAGACACCCAGTGAGATAAAGGTCAGTACTAATGTCACCTATAGACCCCCAGTCATATAAAGGTCAGTACTAATGTCACTCTATAGACACCCAGTCAGATAAAGGTCAGTACTAATGTCACCTATAGACCCCCAGTCATATAAAGGTCAGTACTAATGTCACTCTATAGACACCCAGTCAGATAAAGGTCAGTACTAATGTCCCTCTATAGACCCCAAGTCAGATAAAGGTCAGTACTAATGTCCCTCTATAGACCCCCAGTCAGATAAAGGTCATTACTAATGTCCCTCTATAGACACCCAGTCAGATAAAGGTCAGTACTAATGTCACCTATAGTCCCCTAGTCATATAAAGGTCAGTACTAATGTCACTCTATAGACACCCAGTCAGATAAAGGTCAGTACTAATGTCCCTCTATAGACACCCAGTCAGATAAAGGTCATTACTAATGTCCCTCTATAGACACCCAGTCAGATAAAGGTCAGTACTAATGTCACCTATAGACCACCAGTCATATAAAGGTCAGTACTAATGTCACTCTATAGACACCCAGTCATATAAAGGTCAGTACTAATGTCCCTCTATAGACACCCAGTCAGATAAAGGTCAGTACTAATGTCCCTCTATAGACACCCAGTCAGATAAAGGTCATTACTAATGTCCCTCTATAGACACCCAGTCAGATAAAGGTCAGTACTAATGTCCCTCTATAGACCCCCAGTCATATAAAGGTTAGTACTAATGTCACTCTATAGACCCCCAGTCAGATAAAGTTTTGAAATGTTTCTTGGATAGCATTGGGGCTAAAGGAGGATTGGCCATCAGGTAGTCTAAAGATACTGTATATTATGTCCTCTCTTGGGGGGTAAAGACACTAATAATTCCTCCAATAAAATTCTGTTTTTTTATGTGGGCAAGGTCCCTGGTTAGCCCATTGGGTTATCTGTTAAAAAGAGTGGTGCAGAGACTGTGGGGGCTGTTAGCCTCCTTGTCCCCGTGTGGCCGTTTAGAATCCCTGCTGCTGCATTTTTCAGCTTTATTAAGGTGTAATTGTACAGCGTTTGAGTCAAGTAGCTGCCTGTGCTGGGTCAGTTTGGCTTAATTGCTGGGCCCTTTTCCTGCCAAGATGGCGACCGTCAGTCCATGGGCCTCTATGTCCCCTTCACTACCTTTGTCCCCGCTTGTGTGCTTATTTGGGATGGCCCCCCTTTATATCTCCGACCCGTGGCCTTCTCAGGTCCCCCCCTCAATCTCTGAGTGTGGGTATGCGGGCTGGGGCGTTGAATCAGGCCTACCTTCTTCTCTGCTCGCTGCAAGATCAACAATACCTAATTTTTCAGGCATGTGTACATGCCTAATTTTTCTGGCCTCTGGTGCTGCACTGTGCCTTCAACAACCAAACCCCCAAAAAAGGCACATAACAGGGATTAAACTGATAGGAGTAGTACTACTTAACACACCACTCATACCGGTTGTAACAGTAGTGTATATTTAAAACAAAAAACATTTTTTCTACTGTAATAGATTGCATAGCAGTTAGTTGTCTGCAAGCGTGTGTGTCAGACCTACAGCGTCTACTCTGCCAACTTCTGCAAGTGCACAGTGCCACTCATATCTGTGGTCTAGAGTAGCCTGGATCCCTTATCCTCTACAGGTTGAGACCTAATGTTTGGGTGTCTCCAGACCAACACATGAGTACAAGCAGCACACAAACTCAAAGCCGCCATCCTCCTCCTGGTCCAGCATCATCAGCCACATCAACCACTGCTGTCCTCCTTGCCCCCTCTCAACCATCCGCCACTGCGTCTCTCGCCTTGAGCAGTTCCTGCTCATTTGCCCATAGTCAGGTGCCTGTAAAGGACATGTTTGAGCGTAAGAAGCTAATGTCTCAAAGTGCCCCAAAATTGAAGTGATACGACCAACAAAGCATCTTTTTCCATCTCCCGGTTCTAAAAATCCAGGCCTTATACACGCCCCCTGATATGTGCTGTAACAGGTTTTAAACTGATAAGAGTAGTACTACTTAACACACCTTATAATAATGCAGAGAGAGGCAATGCAGTGATAGGAGTCTGAAGTAGAGGAGTCGGAGGAGGAAGGTGGCTTTGAGGAGGTGGAAGACCAAACACAGCAGGCGTCCCAGGGGGCTTGTTGTCACCTTTCGGGGACCCTTGGTGTTGTACGTGGCTGGGTGGAGGAAGAGACCTTCAATGACATCAGTGAGGACATGCAACGGGACATGGCTAGCTTGGTATCCAACCTTGTGCAAATGGGGAGTTTGCGGTTGTGCAAATGGACTGTTTGCGGTTGTTTGCGGTGCGTTAAACGGGGAGTTTGGTCTGTCACTGTGAAGCGGGTGTAACCCTTACACTACCTGATCGATACAACATCATACCTAATGTTTTAAAGCACGTTATTCCAAACAATTTAGGAATGTTAGGTAATTTATGCCCTTTATGGCTTAAAACCAGACTCTGTATCAACTATGTAATTTTCCGTGGGAGTTTTGCCATGGATCCCCCTCCGGCATGCCACAGTCCAGTTGTTAGACCCCTTGAAACAACTTTCCCATCACTATTGTGGCCAGAAAGAGTCCCTGTGGGTTTAAAAATTCGCCTGCCCTTTGAGGTCTATGGGGGTTCGCCGATGTTCGCCGGTTTGCGAACATTTGCGGCGGTTCGCGTTCGCGGTTCGCGAACCGAAAATGTTATGTTCGCGACATCACTAGTATTAACCCTATATTAGTAGTAGATATGATATTTGGGATCAGATGATATCTAAAGCTATTCTGACTCCTCAACAGTTTTACATGTATTGATCTATTGCATGTTAACTATGGCTCATCAGTTTTCATTTATAGGAATGTGACACTAATGTAATGCATGTGGATTTCACAGAACAAAACATATTCATAACACATGGACGCAGCTAGAAAGGTCTAACAAAGCTTTATTTTTTACACAGACCACAATCAGCAGTGGTCAAGATTGTGCATTCACATAACAGTATAACAAAGCTTTATTTGATAGACAGACCACAATCAGCAGTGGTCAAGATTGTGCATTCACATAACAGTATAACAAAGCTTTATTTGATAGACAGACCACAATCAGCAGTGGTCAAAACTGCATTAATATCATGGGTGTGGTGTGGGCGGGTCCTTGAAGAGCAAGAAGGTGGAAAAAAGGGGAAACCTACAGGGGTCAATCTAATAGTCTAGAATAAGCATGATGCATAGCACCTACCAGGGTCACATGCTGCAACCGGAACCAGAAATCTCCCCATTTAACTGAAGAAAACAACAGATGATTCAACCTTTGGACTGTGTAATCCAATCCAGTTTCACACATACAGTGTGTTGACCAAACAAAAATCTGAAATAAGTGTTCAAATCAAAAAATGCGGAGGAGGATCCAAAACAATTTAGAATCATGATGTATGTACAGTACAGTTCTAAATACTGTACCAATATACCAACTCACCTGATTCCCATCTGCAAGCATTACTAACCATTAGCTAGGTCTGTGGATAATCAGAAATATGGGCAAATAGCCATTAATATGGAGAGGACACAAAGGTCAGCAGCCAGATTCACTGTTTCTTACATCAGACCCAAAGATCTGTTCTCAGACTGCTATTGAGGTCAGGATCACATGCGTCACTAGTGCATATATTAATGCTTGCTGTTATTAACATGCCATTGTGAGACTTTGCAAGTCCACCGCCATAGCGGTATTAGTCTACATTTAAGCTACCAACAATCATGTCGGAGATATCTGGCTATATGATAGCTGTAAGATTGTGGGAGCTACATGTTAAGGGGGCTGCCATTGAAGGCATGTCTACCTGAGAGGCACTGGGAAAACCCTCCACCTCATAATTCCTCCACAATGCTTGCAGATGCAGGAGATGCCTTCATGGACCTAAAAAAAAAGCAAAAAAAGACAAAACCTAACAAATAAGGCCTGAAAACATCATAGGGCCTGCAGCATCTCTTCTCTACAGCACTCCTTAGTGACAATGTATTGGTCACACTACTAATTAACAGCCTCATTAAATTGCTATGTAACAAATTGAATAGGGCTCTATATAAGCACACAGCATCTTTTTAAAAGCAAGTTTTTAGTTAGGGAACTTCTATGCAAAAGCCAGGTCTTCACTAACTAAAAACTTCTGTAAACCAAATATCCTATGTGCTTATATAGAGCCCTATTCAATTGCCCAAATCACATTTTAATGAGGCCCTTTGTGTTCTGTTTAACTTGCGACCAATTGATGGTCACTGAGGAGTGCTGTTGAGAAGGCTAAAACATGTCTGCAGACCCTAGTGCCAGTGGTGGTCTGGGCGGTGGCGGACACATGGGAGGAGAGGAGGGGCCAGGCTACTCTTGGCTGGGGGATTGGGAGATCCCCGTTGATGTTGGTGAGGGGACCATCGCATGTCTGAGCAGCCTGACCTGAAGGTGCTCCGATGTCATGTGGTGCCTCCTCACCTCCCTGGACAGCCTGGCCAGGCTGTGGGTCATATGTGACCGGAGGGCAGAGATGCTGGCATCCATCCGGAGCTGGTTGGCCTCGATCCTCTGGGTGCTGGCCAGCAGCTCCTTCATGACGGCCAGCATCTCCACCTGCACAGCCTGGCTCTGCGGCGACAACACCGCTGGGTGGGTGTGGTGAGGTGTAGCGGGGAGGTCCACAGCTGGAGCCTGTGGTGACAATGTGCCCGGTGGTGACCAGGCCATCACACTGTGTGGGGAAGGAGGTGCTGTCCCTTGGGGGGAGGAGGGCCCCAGAGCAAGTCTTTCGAGGATGGGCATAGGCCAAGGGCTTGTGGCAGGTGACCCTGCAAGTTCAATGACCAGCCCATCCTCTGACCCAGAGCCCTCCGATCTTCCTTCCTACTCTCCCTGTGCTGGAAGATCCTGGTACGGGGCTGATGGCCCCGCCTCCTCTCCCTGGTCACAGGACCCAGAGCTCCTCCTGGATGCTGAGAGATAGAGAAGAAAGGTACATGTCATTAGTATGTTGATTAGCGCATTGATATGTGTTCACTTCTAATTATCTGACATCTAGCCTTGAATATGGATGATTCTCTGATTAGCTATCTTATACTAGCTGTTATCTATTCTTAGGTTTCTGTTCTTGATGGTTCTCGGCTCACAACTCTATCTGTATTACGGCTGCTGTCTGTAACTGCATAGGCTGAACGGGCACACCAATACATGGACTCTCTATTACAGGGGTGTCCAAAGTCTTTCCTGGATTGGAAGACATCCTTTCTGTGCACAGGTGAGTCAATCAGGATGACTGAAGAAGCGATTGACTCACCTGTGCGCAGCAGGGTTATCAAATCCAGGCATGTGTGTGGCCCACCAGGACCGAGTTTGGACACACCTGCTCTATTGCTTGATTACTGTTGTGGTGACCAGGAATGACAGTGATTTGTCAGCTTCATGAATTTAATGATGCATCCATCTATCCCTTGTTATTTCATGGAGCTGACATGTCAGTGTCATGTCCATGTGTAGTGTGTGTGATGCACATGTGGTGGCATGTTGCTGTATGTCATATTCACCTGCCATGGAGGCTGGGTCCTGCTGCTCCACCGGGCCTGATGCTCCAGCTCCGCCCCTCGGCCTCCTGTGCCATCTTCTTTCTCACCACGGCCCTGATGTCGTCGAAACGATGCTTGATGGACCGCAGACTCCGTCCACGGCCCGCCACACCATTCACCAGATCCACCACCTGCTGCCAAGCATTAGCACGGGGCCCAGCCTTGACTTCCCTACCCCCCGAGGTGATGACGGGGCGGGCACGGATGGCCTCCAGGAGGACCCTGTTCTCCTCCCGGCTATAATTGTGGGCCCTGGACCTGCCGCCAGCCTCTTGCTCTCCAGACTGGGGATGAGGACCCTCTACACTCTCCTCCTCCCTCCTTCTCCTCCTACTCTCCTCTCCTCCCTCCTTCCTCTCCTCTCCTCCCTCCTTCCTCTACTCTCCTCCCTCCTCCTCTCCTCCCTCCTTCCTCTACTCTCCTCCCTCCTTCCTCTACTCTCCTCCCATCTCCCTCCTCCTCTCCTCTCCTTCCTCCTTCCTCTCCTCTCCTCCCTCCTTCCTCCTTCCCTCCTCTCCTCCCTCCTTCTCCTCCTCTCCTCCCTCCTTCTCCTCCTCTCCTCCCTCCTCCTCTCCTCCCTCCTTCCTCCTCCTTCCTCCTCCTCTCCTCCCTCCTCCTCCTCTCCTCCCTCCTCCTCCTCTCCTCCCTCCTCCTCCTCCACTCCCTCCTCCTCTACTACCTCCCCCTCCTCAACTAGTACCTCCTCCTCACTCCTCCCCTCCTCTTCCCCACCTCCACGCCCCGGGACTCCCTGCCACTCCTCTCCCCTCTGCTCCTCTCCCTCCATCACCACCTGAAAAGAAAAGAAAGAGAAATAAAGAAATGTTTTAGTGGGTTTGCCTGCTCCACGCTCGTCCCCCATTCTGATCGCCTCGAACACTATTTCTGCTTGGATATCAATGTTGTAACTAACTGCAGTAATCAACCTTAAGTGGACAGAGCCTGTGACAGCAGTGGGAGGGGTGTACAGCACCTCTCACTCTGGACCTGAGAGGCGCTGATGAAACACGCTAGATCAATACTTTCCTAAACAATGTGGAAGGGTCAGTTACAGTTTGCATATATACAAGGCATGCGGCTATTTACTGTGTGCTTCTATCATGTGTGGGGAGTGGCCCATGTCTGAGGCCACTAATATCCTATCTGCATTATACTCTGGGCGTGGTACCTATCCTGAAGCCATCTTCTGTACCAGAGGTAGTAGGAACTATATGGTCCTGCTGTTCTAGGCTGAAAATAAGTTCTTGTCAAGCCCCATTGAAGAAGCAGTTTGGAACACCTATGTGTATTGCAAATATGTGTAGAAATCTCACTCAAACTCAAAATCAAACTCAATCAAACTCAAACTCAAAATCAAACTCAATCAAACTCAAAATCAAACTCAATCAAAATCAAACACAATCAAACTCAAACTCAATCAAACTCCAACTCAAAATCAAACTCCAACTCCAACTCAAAATCAAACTCAAACTCAAAATCAAACTCAATCAAAATCAAACACAATCAAAATCAAACTCAATCAAAATCAAACTCAATCAAAATCAAACTCCAACTCCAACTCCAACTCAAAATCAATCAAACTCAAAATCAAAATCAAACTCAATCAAACTCAAACTCAAAATCAAACACAATCAAAATCAAACACCATCAAACTCAAACTCAATCAAACTCAAAATCAAACTCGAACTCAAAATCAAACTCAATCAAAATCAAACACAATCAAAATCAAACTCAATCAAAATCAAACTCCAACTCGAACTCAAAATCAAACTCAATCCAAATCAAACTCAATCAAAATCAAACTCAATCAAAATCAAACTCAAACTCAAACTCAAACTCAAAATCAAACTCAATCAAACTCAAAATCAAAATCAAACTCAATCAAACTCAAAATCAAAATCAAACTCAATCAAACTCAAACTCAAAATCAAAATCAATCAAAATCAAACACAATCAAAATCAAACTCAATAAAAATCAAACTCAATCAAACTCAATCAAACTCAAAATCAAACTCAATCAAACTCAAAATCAAAATCAAACTCAATCAAACTCAAACTCAAAATCAAAATCAATCAAAATCAAACACAATCAAAATCAAACTCAATAAAAATCAAACTCAATCAAACTCAATCAAACTCAAAATCAAACTCAAACTCAAACTCAAACTCAAACTCAATCAAACTCAAACTCAAAATCAAACTCAATCAAACTCAAACTCAAAATCAATCAAAATCAAACTCAAACTCAATCAAAATCAAACACAATCAAAATCAAACTCAATCAAAATCAAACTCCAACTCAAAATCAAAATCAAACTCAATCCAAATCAAACTCAATCAAACTCAAAATCAAACTCAATCAAAATCTAACACAATCAAAATCAAACTCAATCAAAATCAAACTCAATCAAAATCAAACTCAAAATCAAACTCAAACTCAAAATCAAACTCAATCAAACTCAAACTCAAAATCAAACTCAATCAAACTCAAATTCAAAATCAAACTCAATCAAAATCAAACTCAAAATCAAACTCAATCAAAATCAAACACAATCAAAATCAAACTCAATCAAAATCAAACTCAATCAAACTCAATTAAAATCAAACTCAAACTCAAAATCAAAATCAAACTCAATCAAACTCAAACTCAAAATCAAACTCAATCAAACTCAATCAAACTCAAACTCAAAATCAAACTCCAACTCAAACTCAAACTCAAAATCAAACTCAATCAAACTCAAACTCAAAATCAAACTCAATCAAACTCAAAATCAAACTCAATCAAACTCAAACTCAAAATCAAACTCAATCAAAATCAAACACAATCAAAATCAAACTCAATCAAAATCAAACTCAATCAAACTCAATCAAACTCAAACTCAAACTCAATCAAACTCAAAATCAAACTCAATCAAAATCAAACTCAAACTCAAAATCAAACTCAAAATCAAACTCAAAATCAAACTCAAAATCAATCTCTCTCTCTCTCTCTATATATATATATATATATATATATATATATAGAGAGAGAGAGAGATTGAGAGAGAGAGAGAGAGATCCAGATATAATACGAAACAGAAAAATATAAATAACTTACCTCCCTCCACAAAACTCCTCTCCCCACAACAAAAAACTCTCCAAACCTATAGGCCAACAGCAAAAAAAACACAATTGTACTTCTCGCCAGTGTATTTAGTAAATATAGAAATTGGCAAAACATACAAATAAAAGACAGCTTGATAGGATGAAAAGCATGTACAATGCAACTTACCTCCCTCCAAACTCCTACGGGCCGGATATAAACTCACAAACTCGCAAAAATCCTCCAAACACCTATAAACAAGCAAAAGACACAATTGTACTTCTTTACATTGGCATCCGTAAATGTAGTAACGGATTCCCGTAAAAAGAACTTAAACCGTGACTTTATAATAAAGCAACTTACCTACTCTCAACCACCAAGCTCCTGGAACCGCGTGCTACCTCGTCAGAAATCGCAACACAGTCGAGGCGTGGGCGCGTGTCATTCCTATTTATTCACTCCCACTGTCAATCAAATGGTCTATCCCGTAAGTGATTGGCTGTGCGACCTGTGGCGCGATGCGTGATTCCGCTATTGGATGGTTCGTGCCGAGCGCGGCTAGTCCGTCCCACTTCCAGCTTGCGTGCGTGCCTTAACGTCACGGCCTTCCTACATTCTGAAGGCCGCGATTCGCGCCTGGCTAGATTTAATTTACGGCCGCATCCGTTGAAGTCCACACGATGCACTTACGGCATTGTAATGAAACCGGGCTGAAAGGGCCCTAAAAGTATAAAGGAAGCAATAAAAGGCATTCGAATTACTGTAAAAACAATCCCCAATGATCAAATATGTTAATAAAAGATATCTTTTTATTGTCATGTACATCCTCAATATGGCGGCCAAATTAACCCTTTAGCACTCAGAAAGGCTAGAATGTGTCCCCTAAACATATCAACATTATCTGATTTACATCTCTTTTATCACATCTACATTTTTGAACACAAATATTGTATATATTTCCACGCCACATTACATAGATCATGTAGCACGGGCCCAAATTTAATTGTGGGCCAGAATATTAGGGGTTACTAATTAAAATGGCTAAACAAATCCATAATCAGGGAACTTCAGAACATGATGAAGCTTAGATACACCAGTGAGCTTTTCCATTTGTGAAATCCACCTGGATAATCACATCTGGGGTAATTAGCAAGCTATATAACCACATCATCATCCATGAATTAGCAAGTCTGAACCATCATGGATAGCAGCAACCTGAGTGCGGCGTATAGGTATGTGAGGAGAGCGCAGCATCGTAGGAATGGATATTTGTTTCGAATGTTGCAGAGTGGAAACCGGGCTGCCAGGCGTGTGACTGTGGAGTGGCTGAGGCGTGACAGAGAGGGGCGGCTGGGAGTGAATGTGGGTGAGCCTGCTGATGCAATCCATGGTGGTCCGGAACCAAGCCAGGCAAGTGGCTCATCACAGGATATGCCTAGGGTCATGGTGTGGGGTCAGTTAGGGGAGAGAGCTCCAGTGGCACAGGGACAGGGGGATATGAGGGCACCTGCAGACAGGGAGGAGGACCTTGATGTGGGTGATCAGCTGATGGGGGGGCCAGATGAGAGACCCCTAGAGGGTGTGGCACATGAAGTGGGGGCTCCTGCACAGCCAGACCCACAGGGGGGTGAGCAGGCCCAGGAGCCTGCCAGGAGGATTCGTGCACCTAGGGTGTACAGGGAGAGAATCACATTAGAGGGGTTAACTGATGTGGAAGTGTATGAGCGTTTTAGGCTAACCCGTGCCAGCCTGGAGGAGCTCTATGCGGTCCTGAGGGAGGACATGGAGCCTTTTTAACGGACCAATAGAGCCATCCCAGGCATGACACGGATGTTAGCCGCCATACACATCCTATCATCTGGTAGTTTTCAGAACACTGCTAGCATAGTAGGAGAAATGTCTCAGGCAAGCCTTTCAAAGTGCCTGAGCACATTCCTTCATGCTATCGTTCAGAAAACTGCCAGATACATCAGTTTTCCCCACACTGGGGAAGAGATCTTGAAGGTGAAAGCAGATTTCTTTCGAATGGGAGGTATCCCCAATGTGCTCGGTGCTATAGATTGTACACATGTAGCATTGATACCTCCTAGAGAGCAAGAAGCGCTGTTCCGAAATCGCAAACACTATCATTCCATAAATGTCCAGGTTGTTTGTGATGCAGACATGCGCATACAAAATGTGGTTGCAGGCTTCCCGGGAAGTACTCATGATGCCCATATCCTGCGTCAGTCATCCACCCATCTTTATTTTGAGTCTGGAGAAGCTCCACCTGGGTGGCTACTGGGTGAGTACCCATAAAGGATCCCCTAAAATATACATCATGTTCCACTGTAATGCTATTCCATTGTTGCGTGAAAAATGCGCAACAACGCATGCGCCAACAGACAAAATAGAGTCCCTCAATAGCGCGCACAACATCTGCGCGCAGGAGTTGAGATAAGGATTTAAGGGTGGACTTAGGGGTTTTAGGCTTAGGGGTCTTTGGGCTAAGGCTTTGGATTATGAGTGTTAGTGTTAGGCATGGGGTCTCAGTGGTTTGGGTTAGAGGGTTTTGGCCCATTAGTCAATAGATTCTACAACTTGCGCTCTTTGGCACACAATTTCCAACAGTGCGCTACTGTCGCCGGCTTCTGTCAGCGCCGTATTGTCCGCGCTCATTTGCCGTGCGCCATAAAGAAGGTGTGCCGACTGAGCCATTGCATCGTAGCTTGTTGCTGTGCCTAACCCGATGTGACGTGGTCATAGGAGTATGAAGTTCCAAGCCAGAGATCCCTAAACTAACGTCACATTAATCATTGCGTATATTTACAGATGCTTTAACGAGCAGCACAAACTCACATTCATATCTACATCTCCCATTTTTGTTTCCTTCAGGTGATGCTGGATATAGGTGTTTGCCGTGGTTGTTGACCCCTGTGAACAATCCACGCACAGAGGGGGAGGAGAGGTACAATGCGGCCCATGCCAGAACCCGGAATGTAATAGAGCGCACCTTTGGACTCCTGAAGATGCGCTTCAGATGTTTACATTCCACTGGCGGGGCGCTACAGTATACACCAGGGAAGGTTTGTCACATCATCATGGCCTGCTGTATTCTGCACAATATAGCAGTACAGGCAAACTGTCTGGGGAACATTGATGATGCTCCGCTTGAACTGGCGGAGCGTCCAGTACCTCCCCCTGGTGAGGATAACGTTCAGGGGTCACAACTACGTGCCCACGTCATTCGTGAGCACTTCCCATGTAAGTCTGAAACTAATAACAACCAACTATAATGTACCTTGATTATGGTTACTAATACATTTCTTTTCTCCTTCCCCATTGTCTTCCAGAATATCCAACAGTCCACAGTAGAGGATAGCTTTGTGATGTAACATATGTCTCGTGACTCATTCTTCATACTGGATCAAATACAGCCTGCTCTGATATCCGTTAATGGTAAGTATGCGCACATTCCCATACACATCATATATATTGATATCTGCCAACCTCAAGAAGCTAAGCTAAATGGATGGTCTGATGTATTCCACAATGTCAATGGATATAGGCCTCACAATTGTATTGGAAAATATCTTCCCAGAACAGTAATGTTCACATTGTATGATCATGCTATTCCACATCCCATGGAGGTCAATGCAATTCCTAGCAATCTGGATATATGAACATACCAGCATATTGTAAACCATAATAAATGTACCTCATGTGATGCAAAGAGGGGATGTCCCCTGTTCTTTGTCAGCGAATGCTGGTAAAAGCATTCTCATTCAGATAACAGGAATAGTCTCAAGGATGTGTTAACTAGGAATCATTGTGCAATATATCATATGGATTGTGTGACTCATCTCATCATATTGTCATTACAGAACTGTTGCCGTGTGTCAACACATTGTTTACCCACACAGATATGGGAAACGACCATTGTAAGTGAGTATTTGCGGGAAACATGTGCATGTATGCATGAGAGGAAATGACTAATAACTCCATTAATGTAGGCCTAACTTTCGTTTTCCCAAAACATCCCCTATGTATTGCTGAAGCGGTCCGAAATGTTTATCGGACCATGCAGACGTGTCCTGGGGGAACAGATCTCTTCGTTGAATACTCCACTTGATGTATCCAAGGTAGAGAACCACATGTGGATGTCCGAACATGTATCAATATGTGATAGTTGTGATCTTGCCTTTCTATTACAGGCTACACTGGTCTCTCTCTCTCTCTCTCTGTCTGTCTGTCTCCTCATCCCACCCACCCCTGTTTACCCTTAATTTATTGAGTCACACAAGTCTTCTGCTAACTATCCCAATTAACCCTTTCCACTATGTTTTCTCTTGTCTTCTTCCTCACATCCCCTGCCTTTTCCTCAGACTCTTCTTTACTTCTCCCCTTTTTGTCTGCATCATTTTCATTTCAACTCTCATGCCCACCTCTCTCCTTTTATTCGCCCATCAGCTAATCTTACTCAAGCTGTGGTTAAACTATGTGTCTCCTGACTGTCCCATCTGCAGATTACATTATCTGTCCACATGGGGCAGATACCTTATTACATAATAGTGCATCGCACTTTACATCTGATCCCTTTCCTCTCCGACTAATGCATATCTTTCTACTTGACACAACCTCCTTCCTATGTATCTCTGACTTACTTATTAACCTTGCTATTCCTTATCTACTCTTCCCCATGTCCATTACCTTTAACTTGGAAGTGGTAATTTTCGAATCTTGTGTGGGCCTTTGGGAACAAATCATTTATCAACAGACTTTACGCTCCAAACAGGGCCCTCCATTTTCTTGCATTGGCAATATTACATACTGTATATTTTCTGGTTCTTCTCCCCTGTACAGCGTTACGAAATATGTTTGCACAATACAAATCAATGAGAATTAGACTAATCCTAATATTCCCACATCAGGACAAATTAGTCTGGGCCATCATTATCATCGGACAGATGGTTAGCTTGTACGAGATCCCAATTCCTAACATGTGTGCCGACATACCAACATCTTTTGGTGGCTGCTCATATGGCATATGTAAGGTTTCCACTAATATATTATTTGTGTGTTTGTATTCCAGATCCCGGTCAGACCAAGGCATGACGATAAACATCCTGACATTCCGTGGCCATGTCAATGTCCTCATGTATGTGCATGTGACCGTTTCATTGCTTTGTTGGATCCAGTTTGATATCTGATGACCTTGACTGATTAGCCGATATGTGTCACGAGACAATTTCAATATACAATGCAGATGTGATGTGACATCTGTCAGCTGATGTTCCTGGTATATCCACAGCATGTGTATGCTCATATAGTCTATCTCGATTCATAGGTACCTATTGGTTTACACATTCTATCCTCTCCTCTACTTGGACTGTTGTGAAGCCTGCAGCACCAACCCTTCAAGATCTTTTCTTCAGTGCTGATGTGACCCTCCCTGTGCATATGGGGAAGAGTAAATCCAGGCTTGTGACTTAACAGTTAAGGAGGTTACGTTAATCTTCAGTTATGCATATACAACAGTGAGTATAGATGCTCAATCAGAGAACAAACTATCCTTGATATTGCCTGGTTTGTTGTGAGTTCTCTGCAATAAGTAACATCTGACTGATATGGTCCTGGTCAGGTCACCATCTTTTTGACCAAGGTTATCTATGTGCTGCTTATTGTTGCGTGAGAACTGACGTTATGGGCTCATAGCATTCACTGATTGAGCACTTATACTTCTGATGTGGCATCAGAGTGTCCGTTTAACACACAAGCATACATTTTGCTCTCCCCATATGTATATCACCTTATTCTGGATTATTATGGTCTTTCCTTATTGACTGTTATATATATGTCGTAACAATAATGAGATCTATTATATTGCCTAATGTTGGTTGATACACTGTACATTCCCTGATCATCTATATCAATGTAATTTTCCCTGCCTGCATTCTGCTCTCATATCCCTATTTCCCTGTGTTACTTGGATTTTGTATCCTACCCCCCTCCACCATGATCCTTTGCATACCTGTGTTGATTAGTCAACCTGTGGCTTTGTGGCAAGCTTGCTTTGTTAATTTCTGTAAATAGTAAATATGATTTATCCGAGATGTTGTTTGTGTCTGCCTCGTCAATGTTGATACCATAGCATTTCCGTAACATCAATGAAAGGACCTTCAGACTCCACATCTGTGCTCTGCACCATCAGTTAGGGGTGTCAATAGAATTATCACAGTGTGTTTGCATTACTGATTTCAACCATGAGGGAAGGTTGATATTAACAATCTATATGACACAGAAACAGACAAATGAGACAGGTGTCCGTAAGTGGCTCACATCCTAATAGTGAACATACAGGGCCTCATTCAATTGGGATTTTGCCAATTGAATGGGGCTCAAAATAAGCACAGAACATATATTGTTTCAAAAAGATTTTAGTTAGTGAAAACCTTGATTTTGGATAGATGTTTACTAACTAAACCATTTTTCATAGAATATATGTTATGTGCTTATTTTGAGCCCTATTCAATTGGCCAAATTGCAATTAAATGAGGGCCACAGTATCTAACATAAGTGAGTACACCTGTCACATTGTTGTTAATATTTTAGTATATCTTTTCATGTGACAACACTGAAGAAATGACACTCTGCTACAATGTAAAGTAAGTTTGCTGACCCATAAATAACTCAATACACAGCCATTAATGTCTAAACCATTGGCAACAAAAGTGAGTACACCCCTAATTTGAAATGTCCAAATTGACACGAAATGTCAATTATGTGTGGCCACCATTATTTGCCAGAACTGCCTTAACCCTCATGGCCAGGGAGTTCACCCGAGCTTCCCAGGTTGCCACTGGAGTCCTCTTCCACTCCTTAATGATACATCAGAGCTGGTTGATGCTAGAGACCTTGCACTCCCCCACCGTCAGTTTGAGGATGCCCCACAGATGCTCAATATGGTTTCGGTCTGACGACAAGCTTGGCCAGTCCATCACCTTTACCTTCTTTAGCAAGGCAGTGTCATCTTGTCGGTGTGTTTAGGGTCGTTATGTTATGTTGCCCTGCGGCCCAGTCTCCCAAGGGAGGGGATCATGTTCTGCTTCAGTATGTCACAGTACATGTTTGCATTCATGGTTCCCTCAATGAACTGTAGCTCCCCAGTGCCAGAGATAAATGGATAAGTCACAACAAACACAAAAACATTGATATGAGATGAACCCATCATTTTGAACCTAAACAGTGATGCAGAGAGAGGGGAGGCAGCATCTGACATCATTAGGTAAATGCATATAGGGGGAATCCACACAACATATTAGCGAAAACATATATACACATGCATATATGTTTGGTCTGGGCCTGCATGCATGCTGCCAGCACTGAGGAGCTACAGTTCTTTGAGGGAACCCATGAATGCCAACATGTACTGTGACAAACTGAGAAAGAGCATGATCCCTCCCATAGGAGAACGGGCCGCAGGGCAGTATTCCAACATGATAACAACCACAAACACACCTCCAAGCCGACCACTGCCTGGCTAAAGAAGCTGAAGGTCAAAAGTTGATAAACTGGCCAAGTAGGTCACCAGACCTAAACCCTATTGAGCATCTGTGGGGGACTCCTCAAATGGAAGGTGGGGAGTGTAACGGAACCCATCACTGTTTTACCCTGTTTTATGGTTATGGTTAAAATATGATCATACTGTTATACTGTATGTATGTTGGTTTATGCTCTGCAAAATCTTAGCCCAGACTATTGCAGACCTTGGCATAATAGATAATCCTAGTACAGAGACTCCTCATAGTATAAGGAAGTCTATTGTATAAAGTGTTTGCATTATCAGACATAACAAAGAAGGATGATCTAAGCAATGTCTGATTGTATCAAAGTAGCCAGGTAGTCTCCGGGAGGTGTGACCCACCTGTTGTCCCTCTATGTGTATTGTGTGGCCAACTATGGGGGATGTGTGTATTGCCTGTGGGAAGAGATGTGTATATATATATTTCTGCCCAACAAAATAAAGTCAGTATTCATTTGACTCCCAATTGAGTGTCTGCAAATATTGGAGGTTGGGAATGGTGAGACTGTAGTGCTTCTTGGATATTGTACCGTATACCAGCGGAGATATTGGACTGCGTGTTCCAACTCCGTTACAGGGAGTGCAAGATCTCTAACATCCACCAGCTCCATGATATCATCATGAAGGAGTGGAAGAGGACTCCAGTGGCAACCTGTGAAACTCTGGGGAACTCCATCCCCATGAGGGTTAAGTCAGTGCAGGAAAATAATGGTGGCCCCACAAAATATCGCCAATTTCACTTAGGGGTGGACTCACTTTTGATATTTCCCCTGAATTAATCTATCCATGTGTCAGAAACACGAATATCATGCATCACCGTTACTGTAATCAAACTCATGAATATTACCTCCACCCTCAGCTGCACTAGTGGCTGTTACCCCAACCCTACATTAACACAGGGCTGGTATATTAAAGGAAGATGTATGTACTAATCCAATAACGTTGGTGTGTAGCATTCATGTGGTGTTTACCAATCATGGTACAGTACAAACGAAAACAAACAATGATAATGTGAGCAATACATAATGTTTAATCTTATGCTTTCAAATTATTTACAAAAAAAAAAAAAACGGGAGGCAGAAATTCAGGAACATCGATAAATTGGAACCTAAAGAGATAAGAACAAGACATCAATTAGAACAATATACGCATTGACTGCAACAACTCAACGTCAATAGATCTTGGACATCAATTGCTTCTATATGCAACATGAACATGTTCTCACCTATTTCCGCTTTCGCTTGTGTGTTTCCTGGCTCTCCTGGCCTTTGGCAAATGTTCCCCTAGGCCGGCCCCGACCTCTTTGAATGGTTGGAGGCTCTTCCGGCCTGGATGCTGGTGACAAGGTCTGTGATGTTGAAGGGGGTGAGGTTGAAGGGGTAGCCCGGTCTTGGGGCTGGCCTTCTCGGGCCATTTCGGCCCTTTGGGCATACTCCTCCATTCTAAGGTTATGCCACCTCACCTCTTGGAACATTCTTTCATTTTGGCGTGTCATCTCCTGAAACACCCGTTCATTATGGCGTCTCCTCTCCTCAAAGTTCCGGTCATTGTTGCGTCTCCTCTCCTCGAGCTTCCTGGCATCGTGGATTCTCATCTCCAGCATGAACTGTTGATTTTGCTCACGCTCATGCTGGAGATGAGCCAGGAAATACTGGCACTGGGCCGCTGACAGCACCGGACTAACTGGCAGCGACCCAGACCACTGTGTCCTCTGGGTGGAGGCACTGCTGACTGGTGTGTCCTGCCTGACCGGAGTCGCCTGCTGGGCCTGCGGGGCCGGATTGGCTGGCCGGGCCTGCTGGGCCTGCAGGGCCTGTGGGGCCAGAGTGGCTGGCTGGGCCTGCTGGGCCTGCGGGGCCTGTGGGGCCAGAGTGCCTCGCTGGGCTTGCTGGGCCTGCGGGGCCTGTGTGGCCAGAGTGGCCAGAGTGGCTGGCTGGGCCTGCTGGGCCTGTGGGGCCAGAGTGGCTGGCTGGGCCTGCTGGGCCTGTGGGGCCAGAGTGGCTGGCTGGGCCTGCTGGGCCTGCGGGGCCTGTGGGTCCAGAGTGGCTGGCTGGGCCTGCTGGGCCTGTGGGGCCTGAGGGGCCAGAGTGGCTGGCTGGGCCAGCGGGGCCAGAGTGGCCAGAGTGGCTTGCTGGGCCTGCTGGGCCTGTGGGGCCAGAGTGGCTGGCTGGGCTGGCTGGGCCTGTGGGGCCTGTGGGGCCAGAGTGGCTGGCTGGGCCTGCTGGGCCTGCGGGGCCTGTGGGGCCAGAGTGCCTGGCTGGGCCTGCTGGGCCTGCGGGGCCTGTTGGGCCGGAGTGGCCAGAGTGGCCTGCTGGTCCTGCGGGGGCCCATGCTCCAGTGCACCATTGCTTGTGGATCCATACTGTGGGCCCAACTGGGATGGGACCACATTGGGTGGCCCCACATTTGTCCAGCCCACATTGGCTGGGAGGCAGACGGTGCCATTATCCTGGCTGGAGAGGCCATTGCTGGAGGCAATTGATGGTACCTCGTGGATGGCCCAGGTGGACTTTCGTACGACGGCCCTGCTGCAGGTGATGTTGCTGCAGGTGGTCCTGCATCTTCACAAGGTGCAGGAACCTGCGGAGGCAGGGGACGCCTGGCTGGTACTGAAATGAGACTAGATTTTGATTTGAGTATTGTTGTTTCCATATCTCTGAGATCAGAGTGACTTGTAATTGGCTGTGAATGTTTGACGCTAATCAAAATTGATCTGCATCATTAGTATTGTGGATCCTGGCTGGGATCTTTCCTGTTATGTGACAGCGACTGCTGTCAGCAGCAGTTGGACCAAGGGGCTGATAGATGGCGCTGCCGCTGTTATATACATCATTTTCAACTTACACAGAAGCCCAAAAGCACTAGCCCTCACACTAATCCGAACCCCTTACCTTAACAACACCATAACCCACTAAATATGCATGATTATATAATCTCCAGGAAAATGCTGTGACATGTAGAGGCTGCTCACTGCTGCTACCAGCAGTCACGGTCAGATAACAGGAAAGGGCCCATGGCTCATATGACTATATGTAATGCTGGTGCGGTGTGCCAACTGCAGTTAATTAGGACACGTGCTCATCTGAATCTGTTGGCCATTGTGTGAGACAGACCAATCTGTGACCAATCCTCAGCAATGTGGGTTAACATGTTAATGTAACATGGTCCAAATTATGCTGTTACACGACACAAACTTGCAGTCCATCAGAGTCTCTATCCACATATGCTGCAGTGTGCACATCCATACATGTAGTCTCATGGGGATGTACCAGCTAGACCGGACCTATCCTGTTGTATGTGCGCATCTCTGGAAGTGCACCGCCAACGACTCTTGCTACGCCAGCCCAGCAGGCCAGGTAAGTGGTTATGGGTTTCGGGTTCTGGCTACAGTTAGGGGGTATGGGTTAGAGTTAGAAAGTGGGGTTTAGGGGGTTAGGGTTAGAGGGTTAGGGGCTTTGGGTGTACCAACTATTTTTGACGGCTACATGGGGACGCAAGCGCAGCCGCATCCCTAGAGTCGGCGGCGGCACTCTTCCAGCACATACTGAAATGCCCACATAAAACAGGATCCATCCGCTATATCTATAATCAAAATGTACATGAATTCTAAGCAGTAGGACGGTTAAGCCAAACAGCTATGGATGGGCCAGTTTATCATGGAGTAGAGTGTGACAGGGGAACTCATGACAATAAACAAACAATTGCAATGGAGTTGTCATGTATGCTTTATATGCACTGGGAACCAACAGCAAACATAACAGTTACATCAATAGATTTGCAAAACGGTATCATAATCAGTTGTGGGAGGAGGTATTGGACATATATTTCATTGCTAACAATTCTGACGAGTATATTTCTTTACACTGGATTTACATGATTTTTGCAGCCTCATATATCTGTAGTCACAACCAGATATCTTACAGTGCAATTCAACGTCAGTTATCTATCTGTGTGGGGTACATGTGCGTACGTATGAGGGTGTTAAGGTGTACATGGTACTCACATTGCAGGCTTTGGGACCGACCCGAGTCCACCAGGCTAGGGAGGCCCACGACTGCCGCTGGCTGGATCATGTCGCGGACTGTGGCCTCCCAACCGGGGTATGTGAATGTTTCTGGCGGCCCACCACCGGTTCCACGTGCTTCATTGGCCTCATTGGCCATCTTCTTTTTGATGTCAATGCGGCAGTCTTGGAACCGGTGCTGGACAGACTGCCAGGTACGATTCGCATACCCCAGCGAGGAGACCTCAGCCGCGATCTCCTTCCAGGCATCTGTCCTCTGCCTGGGCCTCACTTCGCTCCCACCGGTTAGGATGGAGTGTCGGGCTTGTACTCCTCTAACCAGTGTTTCAATCTCCTGGCTCGTGAAATTTGCTGCCCTTTTTCATGCAGCAGCTGGCTGGGCAGCCTGTGGCTGGGGGGCCTGCTCTCCATGCCCTTCGCTGCCTTCTCCCTCCATCTCTCTTCCTCTGACAGCATACAACACAGTCACAGATTTACGAATTTCACTCCCTTTTAAACTATTTGTGCCCTTGATTGTCATCTTCCTATTGGTTAATTGATTTCAGGTTTGATTTCAGGATTACGGGCTTGAGACTTGGCCGGAGCTTCTTAGTGAAGCACGTATGGGTTTGGCGGATGATTGCCCTCCAAGCCCGTAGCTCGTTAGTCAAACCCGTGCGGGCTTGCATGATAGATGAAGTTAAATATCTTTATTTGCGCATTTGAGAGTAGGGGAATGTTGAGCTATTAATTCTGAAACCAAACATCACTTTCACTTTTAATAAAAGTACAGGATGGCTTTTCTATGCTACGACTTGTAAGTTAGCCCTTTACGACCCGTAGTTCTATTTTACCTATTTACGGACTTGACGGAGGCTAATCCCGCAGCCTTTGCGGGTCTGAGGTGCTCCAAGCCCTCGGGATTTTGTCCACGGATATTTGACAAGAATTAGAAAATACAAAAATTACGGATTTGAGTATAGGGGAATGTTGTGCTATTTTTGCTAACACCTACAATCACTTTATAGTCTCCTCAGAGTGCAGGATGGCTTTTCTATGCTACGACTTGTAAGTTAGCCCTTTATGACCCGTGGGTCTATTTTACACATTTACGGACTTGACGGAGGCTAATCCTGCAGCCTTTGCGGGTCTGAGGTGCTCCAAGCCCTCAGGACTTTGTCCACAGATATTTGACAAGAATTTGAAAATACAAAAATTACGGATTTGAGTATAGGGGAATGTTGTCCTATTTTTGCTAACACCTACAATCACTTTATAGTCTCCTCAGAGTGCAGGATGGCTTTATTTGGGCTTTATTATGTGCTTAATTGGTGCTAGCGGGACCTGTTTGCTGCAAGTAAGCTGCGGCTCGCTTTTAGCCTTGCAGAGAGGGTTCCCGGAGCAATAGAATAGCAACCGGGCTTTTCTTGCGGCCGAAACTCTTGCGGCCGTTTTAGATCAAAGGCTTTCCTCCGGCGCGAGAGGCCGCAAGAGATAGCATGGCGCCGGCCGCAAGCCTGCCGGAACCCCCTGCCGGAGGGGAATAGAATAGCCGAATAGCTTGCAGCCGGTCCTTGCGGCCCCGCATCTCCTACGGCCGATAATAGAATGAGGCCCTTTGTTTGTTTGTCAGTTATTCCCCCCCACAGATTTTTTATTTTATTTCTACGCTCTTGGCCGCTAGGGGTTAGAACAATTAACGAAATTTTTTTTTCTTCAAACTCAATTTCATTCCAGGGAGAAGTGCATTGCCACTCCTAATTTACAATTCAGCATCCCATGATATACCCAATGACTGAATGGTCTTTAGAATCCAAATTGACATCAATCATCTTCTCTCTCTGCTTTTCTTTATTCTCTCCTTATTCTCCTCCTCATCCCCCTTTTATCTCCCTCTTCTCTCTCCTCATTCTCTGTCTTTCCTCCTCCCTCTACCCTCATCTTTTCTCTCTCCTCTTTTTTCTTTTCTTCTTCCCTCTTTTGTCTCTATTTCTCTATAACTTCTCCCCTGCTCCTAATTTCTCTCTCCTCCCTCCCCTTCTCTCTATTCCTTTAACCCTAAATTTCTCCCTCTATACTCTTTCTCCCTTCTCTCTCTATCCCCTTAAACCTGTATCTCTTTCACTTTCCTCCTTTTTCTTCTCATTTTCTCCCTCTCATTCTCTTAACCTCCTTTTCACTTACTCCCTTCTCATCCCCCCTCCTCTTCCCCTAATTTCTCTCTCACCCATACACTCTCTTACTCATCTCCCTTCTCTCATTTCTTTTTTCTCACCTCTTTCTTCTTCCCTCTCTCTGACTCCACCTTCTCTTATCCATTTTCCCTCCAACTCCTCTCATTTATATTTCCACCTTTCCCCACCTCTATTTGCCTCCAGCTCATTCCATCACTGTATCTGACTCTACCTCTATACAATTCTTTCTCTCTCCCTTCCACTTGCTCCCTTCTATCACTTTCATTTCTCCTCCCCTCTGTCCCCCATTTCACTCTCCTCTTTCCTCGTTTGTCTTCCACTCCTCTCAAATTAATATTTACATGTAAAGAAATGTTGCCTTAAAGTACAGTTTTATTGAGTTTAAATGTTTTGAAAAAATCTACTTCACCGCTCATTAAAGGCCTTGGCAACTTGCAACTTTTGTGCTTGGGAATGCCATGTGTCTCTTTCAACCATCACCCCCCTGTCCCTTCCTCTGTGCCTTTCTCCTCTGTGTCTCTGCTGAATCTTTGCGTGGTGTGCGCTGACTGCCGGTATTTTTATTTATTTTCAAAATCGCTCGTGTCTGGCGTTGTTGGTGTAAGTTGTACAATCTTTCCCGTTGTGTATTTTCTAAGTCCTGCATGCCTTGCGTTGTTTGTCTATGTCCTGCGTGCCTGGCGTTGTTGGTGTAAGTGTTACTGTCTTTTGCGTCGTGTATTTTCTAAGTTCTGTGTGCCTGGCCTTGCAGAGCCTCGTTTTCATCTTGTTTCAGAATTGTTATGTTTTTCCGGGCATTCATTTTTTTCCCTACTTCGGCGATTTTTGATCCTTAAAAAAGACAAAATATGCATCAAATTAACTTGCAACCTCACTCACAGGTTCCCTGGCTCTCCCGCTGTACTGTGTGTGAGTGTGTAAGTGAATTTGAGGCATATTTGTGTGTTTTTGATGTCTTTTCGGTGCAAAGTTTGGCCGTTAGCCTTCCTGGCGGTATGATTATGTCAGTATTTAGAATGTTAAAGCGGTACATTCTAAAATACTGACATAATCATAGCACCGTTAGACACCATTACCCCTTCCCCCTCTCCTCCTCCCTTTCCCCTTATCATCCTGCTCCTCCTCCACTCTTATCCAACCCCTTTTCTCCTTATCCTTCTCATCCCCTTCATACAGATAGGTTGAGCTCTCCTATTCCTGTACTAACACAACACACTACATATTTATAATATGATGTCTTGACAGATCACAGAATAGGAGCTTAGGAAGCGGCAGTGGTTCATTTTAAACTGATATCTTTAAATATTGTTGTCAATAAACAAAACCATTATAAATATTATTATTCCAGGAAATTGAAGCTGCACCTTCCCCAGGAAATGTAAATCCAGACAGCGTATTCTGCACATTCACTATTACAGCACTGATGGAGTTAGTCCTTCAAGCACCAGGGGTGATGTTTTTGGCTTCAGGCCCACATCTTTATGTTTTAGTGGGATGTGTTTAACTTGTGTGTCATTATCCTCATAAGAAGCCCCTTTTTGTGATAGCTTTTACATTTGACACAGTGCAAGCAGGAAACATGTCTGCTGTTCTGCTGAGAGATAACTTGCAGACACCCCTAAACCAATTTGCAGGGTTTTTTTATAAAAAAAAACGTGCATGAGAGATTTCTTTTTAATTCCACATGTAATTTCCTATCCTTGGTAGAAAGCCATATTTACTGTGCATAAATAACTTTTTTAAATAACTTTTGACTTTGTTAAAAAGAGCAATTATAATGCACTTATATGCATTGAGCTATCTATGTTTCTTTAAAGACCTTAAAGGACCTTAAAAGGCATTTTCTTATATGTGTAAGCATGTATGTTGATGTGTCAGTTGTTTAAGTCAGAGGTGCGCAATCAGAAAACAAATTAACCTTAATAGGTTAGTTTTATGGACATGATAACCCACTTGGAGGGTAGCCTCTTTTAGCTCACTTGTGCCCTTCACAGGGAGAAATATTCTGTAGTATATCAGTCTTGTCCCACTCACTAGAGTGACCCAGCCCGATATGCCAGGCAATTCTACACTGAACAGGAGAAACAGCAAACCCCAGACATACGTTTTGGCCTTCATTGGGCCTCGTCAGTGAGGTGCAGCTGAACTCCCTTAGGCACAGTGAGCAAGAGGTCCACAGCTGGAGCACCCTGTACCTCTTAGGGAGATAGCTAGGAGTAATTTGCATAAACAAAACAACAAATTCAGAGGTGCTCAATCAGAGAATAAACTAACCTTAATAGGTCAGTTCTATCGACATAATAACCCACTAGGTGTGTTGTCTTTATATCACAAATAAAGAGAATACATTTAGTTAACTCAAAATATTACAATATAATTAAATTAAGAAAGACACCAGAGATTTAGTAACAAAAAATGCAGTGCAGGATGGGGTAAAGTAAGGCTGAAAAAATGCAGGAAATTGGGAAGTTAAGGTAACAAGCAACCTTAACATCCCTCCTGCTGCAAAGGTTTTTCTGATTACATTATTCTTGACATAATCTATGACATTAGGTGACACAATTCATGGCATGACATCACATATAATATAAAAAATTATATCATCCATGATATTAGATATGACATTATACTAGACCCACTAGGATGTCACCTAATGCCTTTATAATTGTACACTTTGAAGATTTAAACATTTCAAAATGGAGCTGATTATTTAAATATATTTATAGCCAAACATATTTTTCTTAAAGTTATCATAGTTAATTGTTACAAATCTAAACAGTAGTTCGAACTATTAATGCTGTTCTTTGGTTAAAGCCAGATGCACAACCTTCTGCTAAGATTTGGCATATAATTTATATTGACATTTCCATGGCTATTGTCTTTTACACTACCTGGTTACCATGGGCCCAGTATGTCAGAGCAATGCTAGCCATCTTTTGGTAAGGGAAAAGCACAGAGTATTTATGATCCTACAAGTGTATTACAAATGAGAGTCTGATACATTATCCACCATATTATTTGTGTCCTGGCCCATAGAGTTTCTCTTCAATTATTTTAGTTCTCTTTTGTCTTCTTTACAGATACGTTTTTAAGTTATAAATTAAGGTCTGTTTTAGGGTTTCCTCTTCCAAACATGTCAATTCTCCATGTGAATAAAAGCAGGAAAAATAATGTTCATTTATATATTTTGTGCTATAAAAGTAAACACAGAAGTAAAATATGAGAAATGTAGGTTATGTACAGTTTCTATTTGACTGTACATGTACATAAACTATAATGGGTATCTAATATATTTTGTGGAAAAAAAAAATTGTATCAGGACATTTGTACCCGAAAATGTAATAAAAAATGTTCTAATACAAAGAAAGTTAAAAAAGGAGATTGTAGAAAGCCATGCAAAGTTATCATTTTTTTATCTAATTAGTATGGATGTATAGGCAGCAGGTACATTTAATAAAATCACACTTCCCAAGATGGTAAGGTCATAGCAGCAAGATCAGACAACTTGTGGTGCACTGGAGAAGGAACTGGCAACCCAAAAAAGCACAACCAAAGACATAACATTATGGCACTAGAAGATGAGCCCCTCAGGCCAGAAGGTCCCGACCAGATTACTGAGGAAGAGCAGAGGGCAAGTACAAATAGCACCAGATCTAATGAAGTGGTTGGGCCAAATCCAAAAGGACACACAATTGCAGATGTGTCTGGAGGGGAAAGGAAAGTCTGCTGCTGCAAAGAACAATTCAGCATAGGAACTTGGAATGTTATAACTATGAAACGAGGAAAACGAGATGTGGTCAAACATGAGATGATAAGGTTAAACATTGATATCCTGGGAATTAGTGAACTCATATGGACTGGAATGGGATAAATATATAAATGGGATAAATAAATTGATAAGCCCTTGTAGTTAAGCAAAGGGTTGCCAAAGCAGTGCTCGGTTACAACACAAAAAATTACTGAATGAATTAAATTCAAACTCAAGACAAGCCATTTTACATCATAGTGATCCAAGTCTATGCTCCAACCATGGATGCTGAAGGTATCCAATTCTAGTAAAATATTCAACACCTCATAGATATAACACAAATAAAATATGTTACTCATTCTAAGAGATTGGAATACTAAAGTAGGGTATCAAAAGATACCTGGAATAACGTTCAAGTTTGATCTCGGAGTACAAAATGAAGCATGTTAGCAGAATTCTGTCACATAAAAGGGACAGTTAATTCAGCACAACATGAAGCACACCACTGTAACATATTCATAAAAACATATTGAAATACTTTTAAAAATGTTTAAATACGTGCATTTTTCAAATAAAAAATCCTAAAAGAAGTGTATGTTTTTACATGAGCTCTGGCAAGTAAATCAGGCAAACTGATAGCTAGCAAGAGCTCTGTACAAAGAGCAGACACAGAGAGTGATTTAACAAGGGGCGGCTGGTGCATAGGGACAAATGGGCAACCGCCCTCCCAGAATGAATGCATACACTTAATCCCCCATCACTAACTAAATTGTTTAATTTAAATAATATAAAAATAACAATTAATTATATCATGAGCAATCTTTATTTTTTTATATATGCTGCTGTCACTTTTTAATGATGAATCCTTTGGCAAGCAGTTAAACACACTGACTTATACCCTTATCACATCTCCCACCTGCTGGTGACTTGCTTTGTACTACAGGTCAGGGCACAATGCTGCCTGTGCTCGATCTGAAGCAATGACACACACAGCATCACCCAATCAGAATGACTGGGAGGAGCTGAAGCTGTGGGACCTTTCAGGGATCACCCAATCAAAATACCTGTGTGGAGCTGAAGCTGTGGAGACCCTTCAGAGGCAAACCCCAGCTAATCACTGACACTGCCCCAGCGAATTAGGACTGCTAAATTGTAGAATGCAGTGCATACTGGGAGATGTAGTTCTGTGAGAGCTTCCATGCTGAGAGGACAAACCCTCCCCCACACACACTGTTTTGTTCCCTCTATAATCTATTATACAGGAAACAGCAACAAAGAATATCGCCAAAAGAAAAAAATCTGATGAGGCCAACTGTCCAACTGAATGCAGAATTCCAGAGGATGGTAAGAAGAGACAAAGAGACATTCTATAATGAGCAATGTAAAGAAATAAAAGAAGATGGAAGTCAAGAGATCTCTTCAAGCAAATTAGGGATTTCAAGGTAACCTTTCATGATAAAGTTGGTGTAATAATATACAAAAATGGTAGGGACTTAAAAGAAGCAGATCAAATAACAAAGAGTTGGCAGGAATACACAGATGATCTATACAGAAAGGATCCTAACAGCATTAATAACCTCAATAGTTTGTCCAATGAGCTGGAGCCAGACATCTTGGAAAGTGAAATGAGATGAGCACTAGGAAGCCTTGCTGATGATAAGGCTGCAAGAATTGATGGAATCCCAACTAAACTATTCAAAATCTTACAGGGTGATGCTGTGAAAGTGTTGCTTGCCTTATGCCAACAAACTTGGAAAAATCAACAGTGACCAGTAGACTTGAAAAGTTCAGTCTACATCCTAAACCCATTATATAGGACTAATAGGATTTTTGGGCCCCCACTGAAAGTGCTTAGCACTAAATAATCATGAGCATAAAATAGTTAGGAGTGGGGGGTGTGAATAATATCTTATTTACATTTTATTTACATTTAGGACAATGCAGCACACACACATTTAAATGCATTTAAAAAGAGGTATAAAAACACCCTTTGCTATTTTCTGAGTAGTTATCAGAATAGACACCCTTAGACTCTGTGAGTCTTTTTACATTCAAAGGGGCCTTTCTACTACTTGTATAGGCTGTTATTGTAAAGAGACTTAGAACTGAGTTCTTCAGAGGGATCAAGATCTGCTTATGGACATACGTAGAAAAGGGAAGACAGAAGTTCTCTTAATCTCCATATTTGAGGATAAATGTAATAGGAGGGAGTGAATTAAATATGTTTTTATCACTGTTTGGATATCCAGTATAGAGGAACACTTTCTTATAGAGTGTCTCCAAGTCAGCTAGGATTCTTTTCCCCTTATGCTTCTTTAATTGGTGAATGTGTGGGCTACCTTCTGTTAATAACAGCTATTATCCCTATAAGGGTATATCATGCTCTTCTATATCACTGTTCATCCACTGAGCTGGGTTTATAGTTAGATTTATAATGACCACTCTTATACATATATAGATTGTAATCCTCTCTAAGATTCCAATAGAGCAGATCCCTTCTGCTTGTGAAAGGGAATGTGCTGATAAGAGTCACTACCCTCTGTGTCAACTTTCCTCCACTCCCCTGAATGGTGCCCTTCCATTTCCCATTGGTCTATTCTGTAATTACAGGGTACTGCAAAGTCCTCTCTTTTAGCCTCTAAATATTCAGGTCACTCTATATAGTTAATCCAGAGCACGTTCCCCTCTCTATCGGCTCCGTCTCTTGCGACTTCAGGGTGTGACGTCACGCCGTGCATCCTTTAACCCTAACGCACGTTTCTACACTGAAGCGTCTTTCTCAAAGGGAAGGAAGGTGAGGGTGATTAGCGTGGCCTCTTTATAAAAGTGTTGTTACCATGGTAACCTTGCTCAAATAATCAGAATTATTTTTACCACAAGATACTTCAATCAATTGTTCTGTTAATCTTGTCATTAACAACCATTCAGGAAGATATTGAGATGATTTTATATCACATGTGGGAAAAACTAGTCACCAGATCAGAAACAGGATGGGGGAACATATATATGCGATTGAAAAAGATGTTGATACACCCCCTTCCAGACATATGAAATACCCCCATACCACCACTGGTTCATTTCTACACGATTGATGGAGCAACATTGGGCCCTAGGAGAGGGGACATTGACAAGATACTCTTAAAAAAAAGTGTCAATGGATACATAAGCCACATGCCCAAAAAACGGAATGAGGGCTTCAGTTTCAACGCTTACCTGTAGGTAGGTGTATATACTGGGAATCCTCTCCTCCCCTTCGATCTGGTCCCATATCATTAGTGATGGATCAATTCTAGGCCCCTGCGTGGGGACATGACCTAATGAATCAACTAAGAAGAAGAACGAATGTTGGCAATCTGTTATATTATATATTTAATAACCACTATTACATACTGGATAGTCAATATAAACAAATATTCCCCTCCGGCCAGGGATTCCGGCAGGCTTGCGGCCGGTGCCTTGCTATCTCTTGCGGCCGCTCGCGCCGGAGGAAATCCTTTGATCTAAAACGGCTGCAAGGAAATCGGCCGTAAGAAAATCCTATTTGCAATTCAATTGCTCCGGGAACCCTCTCTGCAAGGCTAAAAGCGAGCCGCAGCTTACTTGCAGGAAAGAGGTCCCGCTAGCACCAATTAAGCACGAAATATAGCCCAAATAAAGCCATCCTGCACTTTGAGAAGACTAAAAAGTGATTTTAGGTGTTAGCAAAAATAGCACAAATTTCCCCTATACTCAAATCCGTAAAAAAAAATTTTTTTTATATATGTCAAATATACATGTAAAAAGTCCAGAGTGCTTGGAGCACCTCAGACCTGGCCACGCTGCGGCCGGAAAATAAACAGTTAATGTAAACTCGGATTTGGGCTGATGTGCAAGCTTGAGAGTGGGTTACTATTAATCCTCATGTCCCCCAAAATGATCCCTAGCATTTACAGAGCTGTACAGTGCTGTCTTCAATTTATTTTTTACTTTAAAAGTTTTGGAGCTTATGGCCGGTTCCAAGATATGCGGCCGGCCGTAAGAGGAGATCCTTGCGGGGCCGTATAAATTTTTTTTGGCCATTGTTCATTTTATGGAGTAGAGACATGCAAGAATAAATAGGAATACGTAATATATTCCTATTAACAACAAGTAACCTAACAACCTAATCTAAGTTTTTGGAAATGTATTGTACAATGGTAACACAAGATGACAATTTATTGTTCATCTAGACAAAATACACTAATTCCATTTCTTATCTAACAAATTATTTGAAATTATATGAGTATTATGATTTCCTTATTCTTTACTGACCTTTTATGAAGTAGAGCTTTTAAAAAAAAATTTAATGGGAGCACTGACTTATCAAGTTTTGGCACACATATTATATAGTATTACATAGTTACATATGGCCTCATTCAATTGCGATTTGGCCAATCGAATAGGGCTTTAAATAATCACATAGCATATATTTTTTAAAGAAGCAAGGCCTTCACTAACTAAAAACTTCTTTTAAAAAAATATGCTATGTGCTTATTTAGAGCCCTATTCAATTGGCCAAATTGCAATTGAATGAGGCCCATAGTATTTAAGGTTGAAAAAAGACTTTCAGTCCATCAAGTTCAACCTTTTAAGATCTCCTCTGATCTGCAATATGTGGATTAACTATTAATTCATTAGTTGTTAATTTATTAATTATCAATTATTTAATGTTTTTTTTTTAATTATTAATTAGATCAATACTGTCTCTCTAATTATCCATGATAACCCTGAATTCCCTTTTTAATTAGAAATAAATCTAGTCCCCTTTTAAAGTTATCTATCGAATCCGCTGTCACCACCTCCTCTGGTAGAGAATTCCACAGATTAACCACCCTTACTGTGAAGAACCCTTTTCTTTCTTTGAGGTGGAATCTTTTTACTTCTAACCTCAAGGGATGTCCTCTTGTCAGTTGAAAACCTCTTGGCACAAAAAGCTCACCTGACAAGTCTTTATACTGACCCTGGATGTATTTATATAAGGTAATCATATCTCCTCTTAGACGCCTTTTTTCTAGAGAAAATAAGTTTAATTTGGTTAGTCTTTCTTCATAACTTAGCCCCTCCATTCCCCTTTTAGTTTTGTTGCCCTTCTCTGTACATTTTCCAGCTCTAAAATGTCCTTTTTATGAAGTGGTGCCCAAAATTGTACTCCATATTCCAAATGAGGGCGTACTAGAGATTTGTATAGTGGCAGAATTATATTTGCTTCCCTGGCTTCTATACCCTTCTTAATACATGGTAATATTTTATTTGCCTTTGCAGCTACTGCTTGGCTTTGAGCACTGTTACCTAGGTGGTTGTCCACAAGCACTCCCAAATCCCTTTAAATATCTGATACACCTAGATTTGCTCCATTAAGATTATAAATTGCATGGCTGTTTTTCCTTCCCATATGCATAACCTTACATTTATTCGTATTAAATCTCATCTGCCATTTAGATGCCCATTCCTCAATTTTATGTAAATCCCCTTGGAGGGAAAGCACATCATTATCTGATTTAATTACCTTGCACAACTTTGTGTCATCAGTGAAAATGGAGACCCCACACTCCAATCCTACCTCTAAGTCATTAATAAATATGTTAAAAAGGAGAGGACCTAATACTGAACCCTGAGGAACCCCACTTACCACATTAGTCCAATCGGAGTATGTTCCATTTACAACAACCCTTTGCTTCCTGTCTTTTAGCCAGCTCTCAATCCATGAGCAGATATTTACTGCAATTCCTGTATCCCTTAGTTTGCCCAATAGTCTCCCATGTGGCACTGTATCAAAAGCCTTTGCAAAATCCAAAAAGACTACATCCACTGAGTTGCCTTGATCCAGGTTCCTACTAACCTCCTCATAGAAACTAATTAGATTTGTTTGACATGACCTATCCCTCATAAATACATGTTGACTCCTACTTATAATCTTGTTCAAATAGACATATTCTTGTATATTATCCATTATTAACCCTTATAAAAGCTTCCCCACTACAGAAGTGAGGCTCACTGGTCTATAATTCCCTGGATTTGCTCTTGCTCCCTTTTTAAATATAGGTATCACATCAGCTTTTCTCCAGTCATCTGGTAGAGACACTGTGTTGAGTGAATCTTGAAAAATTAAATATAATGGTTTGGCTATTACAGAACCCAGTTCCCTTAGTACCCTCGGATGTATTCCATCAGGACCTGGGGCTTTATTAACATTTATTTTGTCCAACCTCTTTTGGATTACTTCCTGTGTTAACCAATTATTTGGCAAAGGTAGTGTAGCCCCATTATGTTGCAGTGTCCCAGCCATTGGTACCTCCCTTGTGTATACCGAAGAAAAGAACCTATTTAGCTCATCTGCCTTTTCCTGGTCACTAATTTTCAGACAGCCTGTTTCACATTCTAATGTTCCTATAGCTTCCTTCCTCGCCTTCTCCCCATTAATATACTTTAAAATTATTTTAGGGTTAGTCTTACTCTCTTTTGCAATTCATTTTTCATTTTCTATTTTAGCCAGTCTAATTGTGCTTTTGCAAGCCTTGTTGATTTCCTTGTATTCCCGTAAAGCAGTCTCTGTCCCCTCTTGTTTGTATAATTTAAATGCCTGTTTTTTACTCTGTATCTTGATCATTAAATCATTGTTAAGCCACATTGGTTGTGATTTACTCCATTTACTTTTATTCCCACACGGTATATGCCGATGTGTATGTATATTTAGTAAGGATTTAAATGTTGTCCATTTATGTTCAGTGTTTTTACCTATCAGTTCCCTGTCCCAGTCTGTACTTTGTATTGCTGCCCTTAGACCGTTAAAATCGGCCCTTTTAAAATTAAGAGTTTTTGTTGGCCCCTTAAAATGTTGTTTTTTTAATTCAATCTCAAATGAGACTGTGTTGTGATCACTGTTTCCCAAAGGTTGCCCTATTTCAACATTTGATACTATATCAATATTATTTGTGATGAGTAAATTTAAGATGGCTTCATTTCTAGTAGGCTCTTGTACAACCTGGGCCAGATAATGATCCCTGAGTGTGCTCCAGAACCTGCTCCCCTTAGCTGAACTGCTCGTCTCATTTTTCCAGTTTATTTCAGGGTAATTAAAATCTCCCATTATTAGAACTTGCCCGTGCTTAGCTGCATTTCCAATCTGTAACAATAATTGTATTTCCTCACTTTCAGCTATATTTGGGGGTTTATAGCATACTCCTACTAATATTCTTTTGGAATTTGCTGCTCCGCTATTTAACTCTGCCCACAAACATTCAACTTTATCACTAGGTCCACCATAAATATCTTCTCTGACTATAGCCTTAAATTCAGGCTTAACATACAGACAAATCCCTCCTCCTCGTTTACCATTGCCTCTATCTTTCCTAAATAGGTTATAACCATTCAGATTAACAGTCCAGTCATGAGATTCATACCACCACATTTCGGTAATGCCTATTAAATCACATTTTTCATTAATTGCTAATAATTCTAACTCTCCCATTTTTCCTGACAAGCTTCTGGCATTAGCAAGCATACACCTTATGTTATGAGTCTGTAGTTCTGAAGTGCCTGCCACTGTACTTGAATTACTTAGTACTACCTCCCTATTTAGTATACTACCCCTCCCCATCTCCTCCCCTATGAGTTGTTTAATTCATCCCTTATACCCTCTACACTTTCTACACCATTACTTATATCTAGTCCCTCCCCCCCCCCCCACCTACTAGTTTAAAAACTCCTCCAGCCTTTCTAACATCCTATCCCCTAGTACAAAAGCTCCCTCATCACTAAGGTGCAATCCATCCTTACTGTAGAGATTGTACCGAAGTGAGAAGTCATCCCAGTGCTCTAAAAAGCCAAACCCCTCCTTAGTGCACCACATCTTTAGCCACGCATTAACCTCCCTAATCTCCTTCTGCCTCCCTGGGCTAGCACGTGGCACTGGTAGTATCTCAGAAAATACCACCTTGGAGGTCCTTGCCTTCAGCTTATTACCTAGTTCTCTAAAATCATTCTTTAGGACACTCCATCTTCAACTAACTTTGTCATTGGTACCAATATGTACCAAGACCGCCGGTTCATTTCCAGCCCCTCCCAATAATTTGTCTACCTGATCCACAACATGACGAACCCGAGCACCCGGGAGACAGCAAACTGTTCGATTGCTGAGATCTGGGTGACAAATCACCCTGTCTACCTTCCTAATAATAGAGTCCCCTACAACCAAAACCTGTCTGTTCTGCCTATTCTGCCCTCCCTCTCCTCCAGTAGAGCTGTTCTCCCGGCTGTTAGAGGGAACAGCTCTATCTGGCATTGCCATTCCTGAATGGACTTCCACAACAGTTTCACTCACTCTGGCAAATCTGTTGTTGTTTGCCAACTCAGAATTGGCCTGCCTCCTCCTGTTCCCCCTGCTTCCCCTTGTAACTGTAACCCAGCTGCCTCCCTGGACATCCTCACTAGCCCAGCTAAACCGTGCTCAGCGAGCACCAACCCCCTTTCCAGAGGAGCAATATCACTAAGTGCTGCAATTCTCCTCTCCAGATCTCTAATTTGAGCTTCCAGAGATGCAACATGCTCACACCTCTCACAGAGGTATGGACCTTGGATCATCTTTTCCAGTATTGCATACATATGACAGGATGTACACTGAATAAGGGTGCCACTGGACTGACTCATAATTATAGGATCATATATATAATGTATCCCCCTGTACACACACATTTACTACATTCACTCAGCAGATAATCTGCCTGTCACAATAAACATAATTTGCCTATTGTTATATTTATATTTAAGTATTGACACTCACTACATAACTATATACATTACGTTGTCCATATAATTATAACCATTTACATTGTCCATATAATTACAATGTTCATATCACATATAATAGTTGTCAAACGACGAGACGCTGTCACGCTTTGCGTGGTGCGTACGAGTTAGGCGATGAGCGCTAAAGGCGCTCATCACTTGCGAGGCAAGCCGTTAACACAAAGCACTTATGCGTTGAACGGCAAAGGTGCTCATCGCTGCAAGGCGAGCCGTTTACGCAGAGCACTTAGGCGATGAGCGACGAAGGCGCTCATCATGGCAAGCCTTCGCGAAGCAAGCAATTAACACGGAGAACTTAGGCGATGAGCACCTTTGGCGCTCATTGCCTGCGAGCCTCGCATAGCGAGGCAAGCAGCGAAGGCAATGAAACACGAAACACTTAGTAAATGCAGGTTCGCCAGCCTGCAAGCAATTGACAAACACGGGACTTCTAAAAAATTTTTTACAAGAGGTGGGGAAAAAAAAATACGAAATAGGAAAAATACAAGTTTAACAGCCCAACCACAAAAACAAAAAATCAATAAAAACACACTAAATACAAAAAAAAATACAACAAAAACATACCACACAGCATGGGGGAACAGCCAGGACGTCCGGGAGTGAGGTGGAACACGAATTTAAGGTTTAGGCACTCGAAAATCGCCTAACCGAGTAAAAAATGGACGCCAAAAAAAACTAAAACAAGTCTACACGACCCTGGATCGTGCAAAACACTGCCAAGGGCATAGCACTTTCACACACGAACAAATGAGGTACAAAATACACTATTACACAGTAAAAAAAAAAAATATGAGACACGAAAAATACAAAATTGCGAAACGCAGGACCGAAAAAAAAAAAAAAATACAACAAAAACATCACACACAGCACGGGGGAACAGGACGTCTGGGAATGAGGTGGAACGAGAATTTAAGTACATTTGGACAAGTTTCGCCACTCAAAAATCGCCTAAGCGAGAAAAAAAAATGTCTGTCCAAAAAAATGAAAACAAGGCCACACGACCACGGGCCGCGCAAAACACTGCAAAATGCATAGCACTTTCACACAGGACCGTACGAACTACAAACTACACTATTACAAATGACGGAAAATGCATGCGAGCCTCTTAACACATTAATAACATTACGAATCTACAATGGTGCTTTACACAACTAAACCAACGGTTTGCCCTCGCGCACGCAGCTTATTTCTAATACACAGTTGGGACATAATGACACTTTTTCCTCAGGACAGCAACAGTCCAACTGTACATTGTATGCTGCCGCAAAATACAAGCAGGTTGTTAGCTCTTCAGGCTATTGATTGCTGGATTTATTAATTAAAAATAGGTAAAGTATATAAATTTATTAAGTAACTAATTCATTAATTATTAGTTAACTAAATATAGATAAATATATATCTATATACCAAAGGCACTCAGCGCAAGGCTCGGAATGAGCGCCAAAGGTCCCCAGAGTACAAAAAGCTTTACATAGGGTGTCCAACAGCATTCCCATGGCTTCAAATTGTATTGCCCTGTCATTTTTGACGGGCAAGTCGCTAGTATTTAATATTTATCTTAATATATCCCCCAAATAAGCCTATACTGGTCTTATACTATATACATATATAAGTAATAAATGTATGGTTTACTACTACGGATTATATATATATATATATATATATATATATAGATAGATTTTTCAATCTTTACCTTAATATATAACCATCTCAATATCCTCCCGAATGGTTGTTAATGACAAGATTAACAGAAAAAATGATCTTTTTACAAGTATTTTGTGGTAAAAAGAATTCTGAGTATTTAATCAAGGTTACCATGGTAACACCACTTCTAAAAAGAGGCAACGCTAATCACCCTCGCCTTCCTTCCCTTTGAGAAAGATGCTTCAGTGTAGAAACGTGCATTAGGGTCACACGCCGGCGTCGCAAAAGACGGAAGAGGGGAACTTGATCTGGCTATGGGAAAATAGAAGACACAGTACCTACTATAGGAATAAATATATAGAGTGACCTGAATATTTGGAGGCTAAAAGAGAGGACTTTTCAGTACCGTGTAATTACAGAATAGACCAATGAGCACATTCCCTTTCACAAGCAGAAGGGATCTGCTCTATTGGAATCTTAGAGAGGATTACTATCTATATATATATATGCATAAGAGTGGTCATTATAAATCTAACTATCAACCCAGCTCAGTGGATGAACAGTGATATAGAAGGGCATGATATACCCTTATAGCGATAATAGCTGTTATTAACAGAAGGTAGCCTACACATTCATCAATTAAAGAAACATATGGGAAAAGGAATCCTAGCTGACTTAGATACACTCTATAAGAAAGTGTTCCTCTATACTGGATATCCAAACAGTGATACAAACATATTTAATTCACTCCCTCCTATAACATTTATCCTCAAATTTAGGAATTAAAATAACTTTTGTCTTCCCTTTTCTACTTATGTCCATATGCAGTTCTTGATCCCTCTGCTCAGTTCTAAGTCTCTTTACAATAACAACCTATACAAGTAGTAGAAAGGCCCCTTTGTGAGTCTTTTTACATTCAGAGTCTAAGGGTGTCTATTCTGATTACTACTCAGAAAATAGCAAAGGGCTTTTTTATACCTTTTTTTAAAATGCTTTTAAATCTTTGTGTGTGCGCCGTTGCCCTAAATGTAAATAAAATGTAAATAAGATATTATTCACATCCCCCCACTCCCTCCTCCAATTATTGAACAATTGCTCTCAATTCACATGCCAGAAAGGTAATGCTTTAGATCCTACAAGCTCGACTACAACAATATATGGAACTATCAGGTGTTAAAGCAGGATTCCAAGAGATCAAAATTATAGTGTATGCTGGATAATACAGTAAGCAAGAGAGTAACCGAAATTTTTACTTCTGCTTCATAGACTATTCTAAGGCCTTTGACTGTGTAGATCACAACAAAAAGTGGCAAGTTCTTAAATCCGCATCCCAAGGAATCTGTATGTGGACCAAGAAACCACAGTCAGAACCAAACATTGAACAACAAAATGGTTCAAGATTGGGAAAGGAGTGCAGCAAGGTTGTATATTGTGACCTTATTGATTCAACTTCTACACAGAGTATATAATTTTTATGGCCGGGCTGGATTAATCCAAAGCTGAAATCAATATTGCTAGGAGAAATATGAACAATTTTAGATACACAGATGCTGCTGCGATGGATTAACGTGCTGAGGGTGAATCAGAGAGTGCAAAAGCTGTCCTGCTGCTCAATGTTAAAAGGATGAAAATCATGGCAAACAGCAATCTCAGTTTCTGGCAAATAGATGCAGAAGAAGTGGAGGCAACAACATATTTTATTTTCCTAGTATATTACATTATCAACAAAGGTTTACTTAATTAGAACTATGATATTTCTATTAGTAACATACGGATATGAGAGCGGGACCATAAAGAAGTCCAGCGCCATAGAAATTACGCCTTAGAATTATCGTGTTGGAGAAAATTACTTAGTGTCCCTTGGACTGCAGGAAGATCCAATAAAACAATATTTCAGTAATTAACGCCAAACTGTTCATTGGAAAGTACTGTATGATTGTGAGACTGAAGCTCAAATATTTTGGCCATATCATATACAGTATCATATCATATCATATCTCTAGAGAAGACTCTGATGCTGGGAAAGTTTGAAGGCACACACATATGGGGATGGCAGATATGGAGATGGATAGATGAGGTAATTAAAGCAATGTAAATGAGCTTGATGTAGCTCACAGGGGTAGTGACTGACAGATGTGCCTGGCATGCCCCTGTCCATGGGTTCAAGGAGAGGCGGTGCAAATAATCGACTGAACAACAACAACCGTAATTATTGAGGGACTGATAATTGTATTATTTTTGTTTTTTTACAATATTTTACAATAAAAAATGTTTTTATTCCTTTATAATAACAAATATAGCATAATTTAATTAGGAGTGTTTTTTTTCTCTATAGGAAATAAGTTAGTACTAGCATAATACTCCACCCATTGTACTCAGCACTTGCAAAAGCTGATTGAGAAAGGCCACATTGCTACCTGTTAGACTGTTAGCAGTCAAGAAAAGTTTTCAGATTGCTTGTTTACTTTTTAAAGATATGCAAATATACATGTATCCAATAATCACACTAGTTTAAAGAGTGCCTTCAGCAGATATGATCTCCTTATCTTTGCTGTCTGATACAGTTGATTACCAACCTATCTCATCGTTCACATCCTACCTAGAAGATCGAAAATGTAGTGTTTTATTCTCTGGCATCTCTTCTTCGTCTCGCCTTTGTTTAAGTTCTAGGCTCCCTCCTCTTCTCCATCTATACAACCTCTCTTGGTACCCTAATAAAATCTTTTGGATTGCTGTATCATCAATCTGCACATGATACTCAAATCTACCGCTCAGCACCAGATCTATCCCACTCTCTTCAAGCGTGAGTTGCCAGCTGCCTCTCAAGCATATCCTCCTGGAAGTCTTCCTGTCAACTCACGCTCAACACGTCTTCCCACCATCTACTACATCTTCCACTCCTCAAATATCTCTCAGTGTTTACAATGCCATAATCACTCCCACCTCCCAAACCATTGTCTTTGGGTTCAAATGTTTGCCGTCATCTCTTTCATTCCTCTTATACAATCAATAACAAAATCGTGTCATTTTTATCTAAAAACATCTCCAAAAAAGGGCACTATCTTTCTCGAAACACAACTAAAATGCTAATCCATTCTCTCATCATGTCTCGGCTTGACTATTGCAATTTGCTCCTTGCTGTCATCTCCTTTAACAGTCTATCTCCACTTCAATCCACAATGAACGCCTCCATTAGACTCATCTACCATACTCAATGCTCAGTGTCTGCATCGCCGCTCTGTCATTCTCTCCACTGGCTTCCCACAGCCTCCAGAATAAAATTGAAAAATCAATCCTAACGTATAAAGCCTTCGAAACAGTGCACCCCTTATATATCTGCTCTCATCTCAAAATACTCCCTCACCCACCTTCTTCACTCTACTAATGATATTCTTATTTCTTCTCTTATTACCTCCTCTCACTCCAGCCTTCAAAACGTTTTTCATGCTGCTCCTACTCTATGGAACTACTTGCCTTGCTCCACTTTACTATCTTCCTGTCTTAAAACTTTAAAAAACGTAATCAAACACATCTGTTTAAAATATTTTTTCACCTTCAGGCTTAACACTCACAACTGTATACTCTACAGCATTATATCACCCACATCTGTATACTCTACAACATTATATCACCCACAGTTTACAGTGCAATGCACTATCACCTTCACTGGCTGGAGCCTATTGTCTTACACACTGACATCTTGCATCTATCGTCCTCCTGTATCACACCCAACACCTTTAAAATTGGAAGTTTGCAAGTTCTCAATATTGTAAGGTGCATTGTAAAAAATCACCATGCACATTAGATTTTAAAATGTTAATATTGCTTTTGCCTTGTATTTTACTTCTGTATAGCTGGAAAAAAATGATGCTTTACAAATAAAGGATAATAATAATAATAATAATAATAATATGATGTTTTGTTTGTATCTGTATCTACTTGAATATCCCATTCTTTCTTTTACAGCCCGCTGTTTCATTTTCCATCTGAAAGATGATACTTGTAGAGAAGTCTTTACACATGTTCTTTTGGTATGTACCTATACTCAAGTGTATTACACTACTTTCTTTCAAATTATCAAAAAACAAGTGGAGAAAGATCACTTTAGGAACTCTCAAGCTCTTAAAAACAAAATATAGTGTATAGAACAAAATAGCCACCAACATAATGTGATTTAACAATGCAGATGTGATGTATGTGCCAAGGAATAAAGTGGATCTATCTATCTATCTATCTATCTATCTATCTATCTATCTATCTATCTATTTATCTATTCATACATGCATAAAAAATCCGCCAGATTTTTATTTCTGCCCATATTAATAAGCAATCTTGGTGTCATACTTGATTCAGACCCACATCTGACTCTTCCTCGTGTCAAACATTCAATCTCTAACCATATCCTTCAGAACATCTTTAAAATGCGTTTCTTCCTCACATAAGACACCACCTATACATGCTCTTATAATGTCATATGTTGACTATTGCAACTCTTTCCTAACTGGCCTTCCATTTAAATGTCTATCTCCCTCCAGTCCATCCTGAATGCTTCCACCCATCATCTGCTTCCCTCCTCTGCCAGTCATTACACTGGCTCCCCATTCTCTCAGGAATAATTTTCAAAATGAGTATGTTTGTGAAGTTTGTAACAAATTACTAACATTAGCAGATTTGTAAGCTGTGGTCATGATAGCATTTTTAGACACAATATTTGTTAATAAATACTATTTTACCTGAAGGATCCATTTTTTGTATATTTCACACTCCTTTTTCACTTGGAGATGGAGTGGGTGTGGTCTGCTAATGTTTATTTTCTGTTCAAGGGTAGAAGGAAGGACGGGGCGGTGCTGCCACAAATGTAAACTGTTTTTATTGTTTTTGTTTTTATTTTAATCATTTTCATACTCTATTTTGTTTTTGTGTATATAAAATGTATATTTCTGCCTCCATGTAACGTTTATCTTAGAAGGAAGGAGCCACCACTCTTAAACCTTTAAACCCTCTTAAGATAAAATTGCATGATTACAACCCCTTTTACATAGACAATGCACTCTGGAAGAAAGCACAGCAAATTTAATATATCCTGAATTCTATGAAAATGCCAGATCTTGTAAGTGCTATCTTTTAAATCTCACAATACAGTAACTTTAATAAACCTCACTATTTGCTGCATTTTGTGCTCTCTGTTTTTCCTTTTTTTTTTACATATTTTGTAATCTAATGCTTTCCAAAATTGTTTTATTTTTTGTAATTGAATATTAATTATAAATATCAAGCAGATTATAAAATATATGTGATGCATATGACTATTCATCATATTGATCTTTTGGACCAGTTTTACTGTTTGAAGGTATGCTGTATTTCTTATACTAGTATCAAATTCTTACTTAAAATTAGCATATGCGATGTCCTAGATCTGTTTTATACGATAATTGTTTTGGAAAATAGTGTACTGTATACTAAAAGCAGAGGTGCACTCTAGAAGGTTTTACATTCTGGTATTAAGGTGTTTGGACCGCCTAGAATAAAGGAGTTTGACCTGGTTCCACGTCCTGGGAACATGGCCGGATTACCCATTAGGCCAACTAGACGGCCGCCCAGGGGAGCTTCCCTGTGAGGGGCACCACTTCTTAAAAAAAATGGTTCCTGGCTTTAAAAAAATGAAATGTTGCAGTTCATAGACTGGCTACTAGGGGGAACCACCTAGAACAAGACAATTGCAACAGGAAAGGGAACTTACACATACAGAAAAGGCAAATATGGGTCCGTGCATACCTTGAGTACTCACTCAGAGGCTCCTCCACTTCACTGCCTAGGGACTCCAGAAAGGTAGATACAGCCCTGCCTGGGAAACATACTGCTTGCATAAATCAGCAAAACAGTGCAGGACACTATGCAAAACTTTTTTTTTTATTATCATTTATTTAATAAGACTAAAAACAAGGCTCCATATAAATTGTAGTGGTTAGGGAATAACATAAAATGCTGGTGAAATTATAGTACATTTGTTTTTGACTCAAAGGTTCTACACAAGTTCCAAGCATTTGATTATACTTCCTCTGCTTCTATGATTTCTAAATTTTACTAATACTGGACTGACTGGATTACCTTTTAGTGCTCAATCGACAGCTCAGCCATCTTGTTCAGACTCTATGGCTAAACTTTTGAATTGGAAAAAGTATGAAACATTGCCTTTACTTTCACTGTTGTTTGATGCTGTCCTTTCTACATTTGGGGAAATTATTTATCATTATTAGAGAGAATGAAGTGCTTCATTCAGTCATCTCGCTCACCAGAAGACCATGCTCGCACACCCAATTTGCAAATTCTTTTAGCCTATTTCAATAACAATGTGTATATAGCAGATGGACAACTACACTTCCTAAGCATTTGACACCTGTTCTAATACAGTTAAAGCTGTAACAGGAAGTATGTGTAAATAAGAATTTGCCTGGTAAAAGGTAATTGTTGTTTGTTTTGTGAAGTTATGATTATATAACAAAGGTGAATGTGTAAAAGTTCTTCAGCATTTGTACATTGCTCTAGAAAATTAAATAATCTTTGCTCTTTTAAGAATCCAATAAAAAAACAAGCAGAGCAGGAAATATTGCAAGATTTTAGACTAAGGGCTATGTCTCAATAATCTGGATAATGTCTATAGATTTATTCATTTTAGATAAACCAACTAATTAATGTATCTAAAGCAATAGGAACTGGCCCTCTCCTTCATCTTTATGAATTATGTTGTGCAGGTTGTAACATTGCACCAAAAGTATTTGTGCCATGTATTACAGTATTTATAACCCGTTTTATCCTAAAATTCAGCAATTTTGAAAAAATAAACTACATATGTTGGTGAGTTATATAACACATTAAAAACATTAGCAGCTGTGTAATATATTTCAACATTTATTTATTTTATTTTCAACAATCTCTGCCTGTGTCTAGGGGCTACCATACTATCCCTTTTCAGCTCCCTTTTCAACAGCGATGAAGGGGCAGGTTGATTTGTAATCATGTGTAAAGAGAGTTCGACTCTTTGCATTTAACGACTCCCCCTCTCTACAAAAGCAGACATTTTACAAGTTGGAAATCCTGCTTTCCCTTCTTAAACTCTCAGGATCACATGCATATAAGCCCCTAGATACTCTTACAGTGCGCTAAAAGTAAAACATTTTTGCATGCTCTCAGCTTATAAAACTGAAAATGTTGTTAGCTTGTAACATACTTTATAAACATTTGCTCATTTAAAGCAGTGTATGTGGACAATTGAATTCCATGTAGCACCCTAGATCTAGGTCTAGGGGGCATTGCACAGCTAGCACCAACAGTAGCTATGCCAGTGTATATAGATATCCTTTGTCATATGTACACAGAGAATTTGTTTGTAATAGGTTAGAATATTAAACTTGAACCAGGAGTTCTAAGTAAGCATGGAGAATGATGTAGTGGAAAGCTGGCCATCTGGTGTAAGATACATAAAGAGGTGGAAATCAAAGAACTGTCTTGCGTGGTTCACACTTAAAGGGACACTGTCAGATCAAAACCAAGTTCATTCCATCCTCAAGAACATTAAAAACTGTCAATATATTGTATTAGTAATTTTTCTCTAAAATAAATACATTTTTCAGAATTGTATGTTTGGCTAATGTGCAACTCAGTCTGCTAATTTGTGTCTCTAAGTGCTTGTTAAGAATGTGGGAGGGTACCATAGTCTAAGAAAAGCAATATTTTTAATTGATTATGCAGTATACGTATTTAAATAAGTACCAATATGAAATTACAATCAGTATTGTTATTAATTAACAAGTTATTGCTGTCAGTGATAACTTTGGTAATTTCATGTAACTGTGACACTTTAGAGAGTGTGTACACATTGTTGCAGCAAAATTATGTGTTGTGTGCATAGAAGGATACAATTTTGTTGTTCCACAATATCCCAAAAGCAATTTTACTGGAACTTAATAGCACCTTCAGTTCATAGTGTGCCCTGTTTCTCACATCCACTCCCTTTCTCTTTTATTTTCTCCCTTAGTTCTTCCTTAAACCATTCTTTTAAACCTCTTTCACGCTGGGAACATGATCTGATGGCAGTCACGTGGATGGGAGTTCCCCTGCTCCAAAGAGGCCTTCCCCAAGAGCCCCCAAAAAGAAAGACGTTGAACGGAGGGTAAGAACGGTAGGAAGCAGATGGAGGGAGCAGCTCTGCTAAGTTATACAGTGCAGTGCTGAGCGGATACTGCTGGAACATCTCCTATCTACCTCCTATCCTGTAAACAGCTACAGTGGTCAGTGTTGGATCCTCTATTTACCCTGCAAATATCCATAGAGCTGCTGACTGAGGAAAGGATTTGGCCTCCCTCTAAGGCTTTCACGCAAAGGTTTGGAGATTGAAGTTGGGGAGGAAAATATATTTGATATCTGACTGAAACAGTAGGGGGTTCATAGACCTGTCTCCCTATAACGTTATCTTGGAAGGTATTATACTTATCAATAAACCTTAGGTATTACTAAGCAACAAAAAGCTATATTAAGTAACCCTGGTAGTTCCTTCTCCAGCACTGATGTACCAAACATTGGTTTCAAGGTCAGAGACCTAGTACTTCAAGGGGCTGTGAGAAAGTTCTGAAGTGCTAATGGACAATAATAGCAAGACATAATTGATACCAGTTTAAACAGATGACTCAAACTTTGGCTGTGTGCTTAAACAAGGAATTTATTTTCCATAGCTGGGGCGAAACTTTTGTTATTTTATAAAGCCGTGTTTGCTCTTTTTTTTTTTTTTGTGGACTATTGAGGATACAATCCAAAGGCTGGTCCTGAAATCAACAGTGGTGGTCTCTTTTGAAGGTTGATAACTGGATTTGGGGTATAAGGGTCAGAGACCTATTTCTACAGGGGGCTTGCGGAGATAAGATTTATAAAAGAACCACATTAAGGTTCTCTGAGTCCTTATAATCTTGCAAACTAAGGAGTCACAGTTAAAGAACTGCTAAAATAAAAGACCACTGGCTAAAAACTATGTGAACTGCTTTAAAAGTACCAGGTGTTAACAGGATTGTAACATCTATATAGCATTTTTTCATGTACTAGAAGGGGACGTAAACTTTGCTGGGTTTACATTTTAGTAACCTAACCTGTTTTGAGGTGAACCAAATTGGGGAAGGCTCATCAGAGTAATCCCCAAGATTTTTAACTTAATGTATAATTATCCTTTGTTTCGAGAAAATTTGAGCTTGGTCTATTGGTAATTGGTGGAAGAGGGTGGATAAAAGTCAGTTGTGTAAGAAAGGATGTATCAATAAACCTCTAAGGGGAAATATAGGGAAAAAGAAAAAAAATGTCTACTAGAACTTCATCCATTTCTTCGCAGAAGGGTAAAGATAATAAATCTATTAAAGTTGTACCTCAACTTTAACTTTCTTTAGCTGAGTTTTAACTTATTGACTTTTAACTCTTTAAATTCATATAATTCAACATCAGTAGAAGACAAATTCCCCATTAACAGTAGATAAGGACATTTTGACAATATCATCATTAAAATACATACTAAGAGAGTTCCAGAGCTCGCTTCAAAATCAGATAGCTTTGGAATTGACAAATAATGCTTTAACAATGTCTGCTATTGCAGAGAGGTGTACAGTAGTTGAAAAAAGGCATGAGGAAATTTGGGAAGAAGATCAAAAATTAAAAATGCAAGTTAAGAAACTAGAAGAGGAAGTTAAGTTGTTAAAAAATAGCCAAAATAGAATAGATGAAGTATCGAGAAGAAAAAATTAAAGCTATGAGGGATACCTGAAACTATTGGCCCTAAGGAGTTAAAGGATTATTTGTCAAAACTATTTGAGTCTATGGATTTATCCCTGGAAGGGGAAGGGGGGGGGGGGAATAGAAATGCTGTATAGACTGCCATTGCTGTCTAATCTAGCTAGGGAAGTCTTGTGAGATATTTTGGTTAAGCTACAAAGTTTTTCTTACAAAAAATTATTTTTAATACCAGTAGGCAAATAAAAAAATTACCCTCTCCGTACGAAAAGGTTCAAATATTCCTAGATCTACCCTATGAAATTCTGCAAAAGAGAAGAGAGTATAGGGTATTTATTAACATTTTAAGGGAAGAAAAGATAGTATATAAATGGGGACATCCCGCAAAAGTCCTAATAGTTAGGGGAGATTGGAAAATAACTTTAACACAGTAAAAGAAGCACAAAGGTTTCTATTACAAGAAAAAAATGAACACAGGTGGGAGTTGTTAGAGGTCCCAGTAGGAAATGTTCAACAGGATTGTCAAAAAGCTCACTAGTTTGATGATGAGATTAGGAGCAGCTCCCTGGGATTGAGTTATTTAAAGACATATGTATAAGATAATGACTATTAGTCAACACATTTATATATAGTACACAAGGGAGGGTGATAAGCTGTATAAAGGAATAAAGTGTATAACTGTTGAGCAATTTTATGGGGGTGGTTTTCGTGTACTGCATAGTTTTAGTATATTAAACATAAGCAGCCTTATTAAATTGTGATTCAGTAAATTTAAAAGGGCTCTAACTAAGCACACAGCATATTTTTTTACAGAAGTTTTTAGTTAGTGAACTTCTATCCAAAAGCAAGGTCTTCACTAACTAAAAACTTCTTTAAATAAAATATGCTATGTGCTTAAATAAAGCCCTTTTAAATTTACAGAATCACAATTTAATTTAATTAAGGCTGAAGGTGTTGAACAGAGACATAGGGCCCTATTAAATTATCCCTCGTAGTTCTCTCGGTGCTCGCAAAGGCAGTTTTCCTGCTGTTTGCGAGTACCGAATCTCTCGCAGCCTGCTTTGCGATATGACTACGAGAAAATGGCCGAGAATAGCCTCCAAGAGAGCTACGTAGCCTTAAATCTATGCATAATTCTCGCATATCGTAAGAATCCCTACGTGGACAAAAAGTCCACGCAAGGGATCCGAAAGCCTCTACGTGCTGCCTCGGAACAGCCCGAGACAGCAGTGTGAGGCTCCCCCCTGCACCCTATACACATCCCCATGCTGCAGGGGTCTCTATCAGGACCCCAGCCCCCCCCACATTAACCCCTTGCAGCGGGGGTCCCCGATCTGCATAGATCAGGCCCCCCGCTGCATTTCAAACTTTTAAATTCCCCGCTGCGGCTCCTTAAAGGGGCCGCGGCACACTATTACCCAATCCCGGCCGAGGCACCTAAAATGAACCCCCCTCTATGCTGGGGGTCCCTATCGGGACCCCCGAAGTGTCCCCACATAAACTCATTGCAGGGGGGGTCCCCGATCTGCATAGATCAGGCCCCCCGCTGCATTTCAAACTTTTAAATTCCCCGCCGCGGCTCCTTAAAGGGGCCGCGGCACACTATTACCCAATCCCGGCCGCAGCACTTAAAATTAACCCCCCGCTATGCTGGGGTTCCCCATCGGGACCCCCGAAGTGTCCCCATATAAACCCCCTGCAGGGGGAGTCACCGATCGGCACAGATCGTGAACCTGCTGCAATTCAATTTTAAATTTCCCGCCTCGCAGGTCCTTAAAGGACCGTAAAGGTCCTGAAAGGACTTGCACTAAAAATATTAACCCCAACTATAATTAACCCATTAACTCATGGTGGTCAATACAGACCACCATAAGGCCTAAATTAACCCATTAACTCATGGTGGTCAATCCAGACCACCATAAGGCCTTAATTAACCCATTAACTCATGGTGGTCAATACAGACCACCATAAGGCTCTATTTAACCCCATCAGTCCCATAAGGGTATATTATTACCATTATGGGCCTGTTACAACCCAACATTAACCACATAAGTGCCATGATGGTCCTCAAGGACCATCATGACACTAACTACAAACACTACACTATAACCCCCAATAAACCATTTAATCTAAACTAACCCCCCTCTACACTAATCTATTAACACTTACTCTACCTACCTACACTACCTACCCCCTAATAAACCTCCCCAACACTCTAATTACAGAAAAAAAACCTACCTTACAGAAAACAAAAAAACTTACAGTACAGAAAAAAAAATACATTACAACCCCACCCCCCACTACAGAAAACAAAAAAATACATTACAACCCCACCCCCCACTACAGAAAATAAAAAAATACATTACAACCCCACCCCCCACTACAGAAAATAAAAAAATTACACACCTGAAAAGGAAAGACAGATAAACACAATACAATACATACATAAAATACATTACATACATTACATACAATACATGACATTACATACATTACATATAATATATTAAATATAATATATTACATATAAAATATTAAATATAATATATTACATATAATATATTACATACAATACATGACATTACATACATTACATATAATATATTAAATATAATATATTACATATAATATATTAAATATAATATATTACATATAATATATTACATATAGTCCAAATCAAATACCCCCTATCTATCTAACATACAATCTATTTAATTTAAAATAAATCCTAACTATATCAAATACATCCCCCTATCTATCTAATATACAAAAAATCCTAACTACATACACAGACCCTTATTCTAAAATAAAATAAAATAATTCCAGTCCTAACTACACAGACCCTAATTCTAAGCTAAAATCAATAAATTAAGACCACTTACCTTTAAGATGTTGCTGGGTCAAACAAAAAAAAATAATAAGTACAAAACATTAACATCCAATAAATAAACATTCTATACATTCTAAATAATATACTCACCTTTACAGCATGTCCCGTCATTGTTTAGCTCTTCCGGCGCGGCCCTGTTAAAAAAAAACACAATACATGAATACATTAATTCAATATATAAACAATAAATAAAATACACATATAAACATCTAAATATACATTTAACTTACCTCCCCGCGATGTCCCCAGCCTTCTCTCCTTCAGCCCCGGCTGGGCCGCGGAACCATCCGCGCTCTAAAAAAAAAAAAAAAACTAACGGAGGTCTGCACTGGCAGACCTCCCCGACGCTAATGAACCTCCCGGAGTCGTTTCCGGGAGGAAATTGGCATTGGCGGCTTGTGATTGGCTGAAAAAGCTGTCAGCCAATCAAAAGTCGTCAATGTAGGAGCCAATCAGGATGCGCAGATGTCTTCTACCAATCACTCCGTGGGGGTGTATCCCATAGTGATTGGCTGAAGACATCTGAGCCTTGTGATTGGTTCCCAGAAAGATAGACAGCTTTTTCAGCCAATCACAAGCCGCCAATTTCCTCCCGGAAACGATTTTTTTTTTTTTTTTTTTTAGAGCGCGGATGGTTCCGCGGCCCAGCCGGGGCTGAAGGAGAGAAGGCCGGGGACATCGCGGGGAGGTAAGTTAAATGTATATTCAGATGTTTATATGTGTATTTTATTTATTGTTTATATATTGTATTCATGTATTCATGTATTGTGTTTTTTTTTTAACAGGGCCGCGCCGGAAGAGCTAAACAATGACGGGACATGCTGTAAAGGTGAGTATATTATTTAGAATGTATAGAATGTTTATTTAGCTTAGAATTAGGGTCTGTGTAGTTAGGACTGTAATTATTTTATTTTATTTTAGAATAAGGGTCTGTGTATGTAGTTAGGATTTTTTGTATATTAGATAGATAGGGGGATGTATTTGATATAGTTAGGATTTATTTTAAATTAAATAGATTGTATGTTAGATAGATAGGGGGTATTTGATTTGGACTATATGTAATATATTATATGTAATATATTATATTTAAAATATTATATGTAATATATTATATTTAATATATTATATGTAATGTATGTAATGTCATGTATTGTATGTAATATATTATATGTAATATATTATATTTAATATTTTATATGTAATATATTATATTTAATATATTATATGTAATGTATGTAATGTCATGTATTGTATGTAATGTATTATATGTATGTATTGTATTGTGTTTATCTGTCTTTCCTTTTCAGGTGTGTAATTTTTTTATTTTCTGTAGTGGGGGTGGGGTTGTAATGTATTTTTTTATTTTCTGTAGTGGGGGGTGGGGTTGTAATGTATTTTTTTGTTTTCTGTAGTGGGGGGTGGGGTTGTAATGTATTTTTTTTTCTGTACTGTAGGTTTTTTTGTTTTCTGTAAGGTAGTTTTTTTTTTCTGTAATTAGAGTGTTGGGGAGGTTTATTAGGGGGTAGGTAGTGTAGGTAGGTAGTGTAAGTGTTAATAGATTAGTGTAGAGGGGGGTTAGTTTTGATTAAATGGTTTATTGGGGGTTATAGTGTAGTGTTTGTAGTTAGTGTCATGATGGTCCTTGAGGACCATCATGGCACTTATGTGGTTAATGTTGGGTTGTAACAGGCCCATAATGGTAATAATATACCCTTATGGGACTGATGGGGTTAAATAGAGCCTTATGGTGGTCTGTATTGACCACCATGAGTTAATGGGTTAATTTAGGCCTTATGGTGGTCTGGATTGACCACCATGAGTTAATGGGTTAATTAAGGCCTTATGGTGGTCTGGATTGACCACCATGAGTTAATGGGTTAATTAAGGCCTTATGGTGGTCTGGATTGACCACCATGAGTTAATGGGGTAATTATAGTTGCCTGGGGTAATATTTTTAGTGCGAGTCCTTTCAGGGCCTTTACGGTCCTTTGAGGACCCGCGAGGAGGGAAATTTAAAATTGAATTGCAGCAGGGTCACGATCGGTGCCGATCGGGGCCCCCCGCTGCAGGGGGTTTATGTGGGGACACTTCTGGGGTCCCGATGGGGACCCCCAGCATAGAGGGGGTTAATTTTAGGTGCCGCGGCCGGGATTGGGTAATAGTGTGCCGCGGGCCCTTTAAGGAGCCGCGGCGGGGAATTTAAAAGTTTTAAATGCAGCGGGGGCCTGATCGGTGCCGATCGGGGACCCCCGCTGCAAGGGGTTAATGTGTGGGGGCTGCGGGGGTTCCTATGGACCCCTGCAGCAAGGTGTTAATGTGAGGACACTTTGGGGGTCCCGACGGGGACCCCCGCATTGAGGGGGGGTTAATTCTAGGTGCCCGGGGGTGTTTTTGGAGTACCCCCCTCGGCAGGGCTTATGTGGGGGACTGCAGCGGAGGTCCCTTTTAGGACCCACGCAGCACTTGATGAGGAGTGGGAGCCTGCGATATCATCTCGCAGGCTGTCACTCCTCATGTATATTTACGCAGTGTAGATACGTACGGCCCTGCTGCGTAGCTCATACGTTGCTCGCAGCAGGGCTAATTTAATAGCATTGTAAGTTAGAGAAACTGTGCAGTACGTAGGGCTTAAGTAGAAGCCTCTTATTTACGAGGCTGGAATTTAATGAGGCCCAGAGTATTTACTGCTTTTCTCTATGACTTTGAAGGAATTTGACCAAAAGGAATTAAAAAGAATAGGGTGCTGGTATAGGGTCTCAACTTTTTTTAGAATATAGTTAATCTATTGTAGTAATGTTGCTTAAGAAATAAACTTACATAAGTTACTGTTTTTTTGACTGTATACGTTTATATAAATATGATGGAGCTTTAGGCGTGGCTCTAAGGTACTGGACAGTACCCCTCTTGCTGTCCAGAACTTATACTAACAATGACGGGTAAGAATTGTTTACTACTGTCAAATGGGATTGTGTATGTATGGGTTATATGTGAAAGCTTTTGTCTTGTGTATAACTTGTTTATTCTAAATGCTGTGGGTTATGACGAAATGTTTACTCAGATTTTGTTAGCACAAGGTTACCCCAGGGGCCATGTTCCTTATGATGTTCTCCTGGCTTATTTTTCCAGGTGGAAAAGGCAGACGTAATTTGTGTCCAGGAGACACATTGGGCGGGGAAAAGGAACGCAATGTTGAGTGGTTTATATGATATCTGTGCTGTTTCCAACTATAAGACTAAGGAACTGAGGAACTGCTATCCTTTTGAGTAAGAAGAATGTTGTAGTGGAAAATTTTAAACAAACAGACCCTGAAGGAAGATATTCTATTTGGTCTGAAATATAAGTTGTATGACGCATGGCGGACTCTCCATCCTAGAGAGAGAGACTATACCTTTTTCTCCAACCGCCATGAGTCATACACAAGGATTGACTATTGCCTAGTAGATCAAGATGCCATAAATGAGGTAGAAAGAGTGGCTACTTGGAATGTGATAAATAATATAACTGAAAGGAATAGGCGGATTGAAAGAGATTTTGCCCGAATTACTATACCTGAGAGCAATAAGGATAAACTGAAGTGGGAAAAGTGGGATGAGCATTTACTTTTTAAAATTTAGAAAAGGTTGAGATCTAAGGGTCATAAAGAGATCTCGTGTAACAATAGGCTTTTTAAGCAAAAAGTATTATGGCAACCCGCAACTACGTTCGTTTTGTTGTATTATGTCATTAAATGTTGTATGTATGAAGATGTGTTTGTACTTTTTTACCCTTTCAATAAAAAATAAAAAATAAACTTTCATATACTGTATATACTTGAGTTTAAGATGAGTTTTTCAGCCCTTTTTTAAGGCTGAAAAGGGACCCCTCGGCTTATACTTGAGTCACATCCCTGTCTCTCCACCCCCTCTCCCTCTCCCATGTCTCTCCATCCCCCCTCTCCCGTGTCTCTACATCCCCCCTCTCCCATGTCTCTCCATCCCCCCTCCACCTCTCCCGTGTCTCTCCATCCCCCTCTCCCGAGTCTCTCCATCCCCCCTCTCCTGTGTCTCTCCATCCCCCTCTTTCCCATGTCTCTCCATCCCCCCTTCTCCCGTGTCTCTCCATCCCCCTCTCCCGTGTCTCTCCATCGCCCCTTCTAATAACCTCCCCCTCTCCCTTTCCCCTCACTTACCTTCCATACGCAGCTGCTCCTCTGCATCTTCCGGCTGCGTCGGTACCCGGCAATGAGGTAATGAGGAGGGTGGTAATGAGGAGGAGGGAGGGAGGTAATGAGGAGGGTGGTAATGAGGGAGGGAGGTAATGTGGGAGGGAGGTAATGAGGATGAGGGAGGGAGGTAATGAGGATGAGGGAGGGAGGTAATGAGGGAGGGATGTAATGAGCAGGGAGGTAATGAGGAGAGAGGTAATGAGGGAGGTAATGAGGAGGGTGGTAATGAGGAGGAGGGAGGGAGGTAATGAGGGAGGGAGGTAATGAGGGAGGGAGGTAATGAGGGAGGGAGGTAATGAGGATGAGAGAGGGAGGTAATGAGGATGAGGGAGGGAGGTAATGAGGGAGGGATGTAATGAGCAGGGAGGTAATGAGGAGGGAGGTAATTAGGAGGGAGGAAGGTAATGAGGAGGAGGGAGGATGAGGAGGGGGGTTGAGGAGGGGGAGGGGGGTTGAGGAGGGATTTGAGGAGGGTGATAAGGGAGGTGGAGGGAAAGAGACACAAGGGAGAGGGGGTAAAGAGGCACAGGGAAGGGAGCGGTGGGAAAGAGACACAGGGAAGGGAGAGGGGGGAAAGACACAGGGGAGGGAGAGGAGGGGAAGAGACACAGGGAAGGAAGATGGGGGGAGAGACACAGGGGAGGGAGAGGGGGGAGAGAGAGGGGGACACAAGAAAGGGGCACAGAGGGTACACAAGAGGGACACCGGGAGCAGCACATTTCCCACCCTCGGCTTATACTCGAGTCACTAAGTTTTCCCAGTGTTTTGTTGTGTAAAATAGGTGCCTCGGCTTATACTCGGGTCGGCTTATACTCGAGTATATACGGGTAATTTTAAAAGCACTTCTAATACTTCATTATATAAATTTGTTTAGGATGAGGTGCAGTGTGCAGCTCTTACAACACAATTGTACTTATTTTTTGTGTGAGTGAATGGGGGGAATGTACTTTATAAATGATCTGTGATGGAATAGGACCAGGAGGACAGGTTGTAAGGAGAGAGGTTCATTGTAGAGACTAGTACCAGGTCAAATTAGTCCATCGTGGATGTGGGATTGGTGAAGGGTTAAGGATGGGTATTGTCCGTTGTTAAGGGGGGGAATATTTGATCCACTCTATTTTTTAAAGTGACTGACAATGTCTTCAGCTGTGAGTCAAAGAAAGATTGGAGGATAGATTTTATATGATGAAAAGTAATATTGATTGCCAAGATTGAGAGCAGATAAGTAGGAGCACTAAATGAACTTGGATCAAAACTATCCCATGTTCCTGTATAGTAAGATTGCCTTGTAACATTGTAAAAGTATTCTTCATGTGGACTTTTCCTAATTTATGCTACCTCGCACGCGTGCAGGCACTGGAAGCCTCCTTTTGCCGGATGCACTCACGTCCCAATATACTCCCTAAGCCCCTAGCCACCTACACCCCTTGCCTGGCACAAAACCCCTACAGCAGTTAGCGGGCCTAAACCTAAACCCCTAACCCCCTACCCCCCTTGCCGGCCCTAACCCTAACCCCCTACATCCCCTTGCCGGCCCTACCCCTTAACCCCCTAACCTCTTAGCCTAACCCTAACTCCCTAAAACTAAGTCCTGAAGCCTCTAACCCTAACCCCCTACACCCATTCCCGACCCTAACCCTGTAAACCTAACCCAAAAACCACTTACCGGCCACAAGGAGACAGCTTCATTGGTGCATTGCAACATGCGTGCATGCACATAACAGATGCACGTGCACGTGTGGTTTCATGTAACAATGTTACTAAGCTAATATATTGAGCTAGCTGTTAGTTATTGCTCTTTAGTAAATAAATCAAAGCATAGTAATAATTATCATTACTCTATGATTATTAAGTTTCATTCTTAGGATACAAAGAAATATATGATATCTGTTGGGGATTACCATGAACTAATGAATTAATACTTTACTACAATAACATATCTTTCTCTTATGTTGAATTCTTTTATCGCATGATACAATATATCTTATTTAACAATTTGAATTTAGAAGACTACCAGGAAACTATTGTAAATCTTTAGTAAGAAATTAATTTAAGTACATTTATACAGGGTACTATTCAGCTATTGTTTATCAGTAACCTAGTTAATGCACAGCAACTAATTGTTATTTCAATTGATTTAAGTCAGTTTTTTTTTAATTGACACAAAGATTTTCAACATATAGGTATTTTAGCAAAGGAAATATGTTTATCACATCCTTGTCTTGTACAAAATGCTTTAAAAAAAGTGACAGTGTAGTTTTCTTCTTTAACTCCACTTATTTTGTTTGGTTTTACATATTAGATTCAAACGTAAGTTTGAATCACACTAATAGAATGGTGTCTGGCTCTTGTATGCTGTCTTTCCAGACTTCAGAAGCTTATTGTATATTTGACAATTGAGCTTGAAGGTTAGGAATTTAAATAATACTAATATGAATAAATTACCAACATTTATTAAGCCTTATAGTTGGAAGTGATAACAATGAAGAACTTGCTTAGTTGGTATAAGTTAGAATAATAACACTTTAACAATTAAAGGTCTTTGTGGCTGTCATTTATCCAAATGGAAATGCTCTTCTTATCACCTCCACTGCAAAAGTTAATTGATGACCATAGATTTATGGATAATGTTTGCTTAAAATATTGAACTTTTAAGCTCACACTTCCACTCAATATTTATAACCGAAATATTTTTTTAATAGATGTACTCTTCATTTCTGCAATAACTGGGATATTTGCTGTGTTTCTTTTCATTACTGAATTTCCTATTTATTCAAAGAATATCACCATTTCAAACTACAAGGCAGCTGTGCAAAAAACTATTTGGTCACCAACACCTCTTAAATTTGACATAAATGCATCATTAGAACAATGGAAACCTTTTTAAAAGGCTATTGAAAATGACTCAAACAATTGGGTAATGACATGTAATTGTTCTATCTGTATTTATGCATAAATGAAAGGAAATCAATCAGGTGCATTTAAAAACAAGCAATTTTGCAACTGAAGGTTAGTAAACACAATTTAGTAGGCTGAAATTAAGAATGCATTTGCCACTTTAGGAATTTCATTTAAACTCATTTATCCCATTTTATCCTTTTATACCAGTCATGCATCTTATCTAATACTGATGAGTGTTCTCACTCTCAAAGGTGTAATACTGCTAACACAAGCATTTAGCTACATAGGCAAATGTCATACATTTACTTTTTAATTAGAAAACAAAAAATGATGACTCTGCAGGACCCTGGAAGTTGTGTGTTTGAGAGAGGTGTTTACATTTCTGGAGACCTTTAGTTGCATCATTTGAAGCAACAGCCTGCTTCTGGCCAGTCAAGGGGAACAGATGTGGTGTAAAATTCAGTATTATCCTGTAATCAAACAAAAACCTTAGACCCTTGCCTGTTCCCTCCTCCTCCACCCCTGACTACACTGATCTTTAAAAGAACCTGCCCATCATGCAGCACCCAGGATATGTTCCTTCAATCTTTTCCATCATCAGAATCTTCTATAGGGAATGCTGTCTTCTTATGATATGGCCAAAATATTGGGCTTCTGCCTCATGATCATACCTTCCAGTAAACCGTTTGGCTTGATTGTCTGTAGTATTGATTTATTGGATCTTCTTGCAGTCTAATGGACTCTAAGCAGTTTTCACAATTCAAAGGCTTCATTTCTTTGGCACGCAACTTATTTTATGGTTCAGCTCTCACATCTTTATTATACTACTTGGAATAACATGGTTCTAAATATCCAGACCTTTATTGATTGCTTGTTCAGAATTGCCAAAGCTTTCCTCTCCAGAAGCAAACACATTCTAATTTCATGGCTGCAGGCACCATCTGCAGAGATCTTGGATCCCAGGAAAATAAAATTTGTCACTGCCTCTACTTCTTCCCCATCTGTTTGCAAGGAACTGAAATTGCTGTTTGCCATAATCTTTGTCTTTTTAATGTTGAGCAGCAGGCCAGCTTTTGCACTTTCTTCTTTCACCCTCATCAATAAGCCCTTAAATTGTTAATATTTCTCCCAACAATATTGAATCTTGTTTTGGATTCATCCAGCCCAGCCTTACACATGATACATGCCGCGTGTAATTTGAACAAATTATCTGGCAATATACAATCTTTTCTCACTCCTTTACTGATCTTGAACCATTCGGTTGTTCCATGTTGGGTTCTGACCGTGGTTTCTTGGTCAACTTACAGATTCCTCATGAGGCAATTGAGATGGACATGTATTCCAATCTCTTTAAGAATTTGCCACATATTGTGATCCATCCAGTCAAAAGCTTTAGAATAGTCCATGATGCATAAGTAAATGTTTTTATGGAACTCTCTTGCTTTCTCTATAATCCAGAGTACATTGGCAATTTTATATCTTGTGCCTCTGCCTCTATGGAATCTGGCTTGCACATGTGGGGCCTCATTCAATTGCGATTTGGCCAATTGAATAGGGCTCTAAATAAGCACCTAACATATTTTTTTAAAAGATGTTTTTAGTTAGTGAAAATCTTGCTTTTGGATAGATATTTACTAACTAAAAACTTCTTTAAAAAATATATGTTATGTGCTTATTTAGACCCCTATTCAATCGGCCAAGTTGCAATTGAATGAGGGCCCAGGTATTCCTGGATCATTTTGAAAATATGACTGATCATGCAAAAACATTTATTTTATTGAAGGATAGTGTTCATATGAAGCCATTTATTATCACCTAGTTGTTTAGCTCCTTTTTAAATCCTAATGATAACAGAAATCACCAAAATGGCCCTAATCAAAAGTTTGCATACCCTTTGTTCTTAATACTGTGTATTGCCCCCTTTAGCATCAATTACAGCATGCATTATTTTGTAATAGTTGTCTATGAAGCCCCTAATTTTTGCAAGTGGTATAGCTGCCAATTTGTCTTGGCAAAATGCCTACAGATCATGCAAAGTCTTATGTTGTCTTGCATGAACCGCACGTTTGAGATCTCCCCAGAGTGGCTTAAAGATATTAAGATCAGGATACTTTGATGGACACTCCACAACCTTCATCCTTTTCTGCTGTAACCACTGGAGGTTCAACTTGGCCTTGTGCTTAAAGTCATTGTCATGCTGGAAAGTCCAAGAGCATCCCATGCGCAGCCTTTGTGCAGAACAATGCAAATTGTCTTCCTGTATTTTCTGATAACATGCTGCATTCATCTTCCCATCAATTTTCACAAGATTCAATGTGCCTTTAGAGCTCACCCCCCCCCCCCCCCCCAAAAAAAACACATCAGTGAGCCACCACCATGCTTCACTGTGGGGATGGTATTACTTTCTCTATAGGCCTCGGAGACCCCTCTCCAAGCATAGTGCTTATGGTCTGCCATAAGATGTGAGGTGTGTCAAGGTGTTGTTGGGCATATTGTAACCAGGCCTTTTTGTGGCATTGGTGTAGTAAAGGCTTCTTTCTGCCATCTCAACCATGCAGCTAATTTTTGTTCAAGAATTGTCATATTGTGCTCCTTGAAACAACCACACCATCTTTTTTCCAGAGCAGCCTGTATTTCTCCTGAGGTTACCTGTGTTTTTTTTCTTTGAATTTCAAACTATTTTTACGATAGTTGTGGCTAAAATCTTTCTTGGTCTACCTGACCTTGCCTTGGTATCAAGAGATCCGTGAATTTTCCACTTCTTAATAAGTGATTGAACAGTACTGACTGGCATTTTCAAGGCTTTGGATATCTTTTTATAACCTCTTCCATCTTTATGAAGTTCCATGACCTTGTTATGCTCCCCATAGCTCAGTATCTAGCCTGTGCAGTGCATCCATGTGAGAGCTAACAAACTCATTGACTATTTATACACAGACACTAATTGCAATTTAAAAAGCCACAGGTGTGGGAAATTAACATTTAATTGGCATTTTAACCTGTGTGTGTCACCTTGTGTGTCTGTAACAAGGCCAAATATTCAAGGGTATGTAAACTTTTGATCAGGGCCATTTGGGTGATTTCTGTTATCATTAGGATTTAAAAAGGAGCCAAACAACTATGTGATAATAAATGGCTTCATATAATCACTATCCTTTAATAAAAAAATGTTTTGCATGATCAATCATATTGTATTTTCAAAATAAATGCCAAACTTCACAATTTCTGCCAGAGTATGCAAACTTTTGAGCACAACTGTATTGTTGGAGTAGAGCCAGCAGGATCTTAAGCATTACCTTGCTGATATATGAAATAAGTGAAATTGTTCGATAACTGGAGCACTCTTTGGCACACTCTTTTTTTGGACTAGGATATGGACTGATCTTTTCCAGTTTACTGGCCACAACTGAGTTTTCCAAATTTGTTGGCATAAGGCAAGCAACACTTTCACTGCATTACCTTGTAGGATTTTGAATAATTCAGCTTGGATTTGATCACCTCCTGCAGCCTTTCTTCACCAATCTCACTTCACTCGCCAAGATGTCTGGCTCCATGTCATTAGACAAACTATTGAGGTTAAAATCCCCGCTGTATAGATCTTCTATGTATTTCTATCACCTCTTCTTTATCTGATTTGCTTCTGTTACGTCCCAACAATTTTTGCTTTTTTCATGCCCACTTTGGCATGAAAGGTTCCCTTGAGATCCCCAATTTACTTCAGGAGATCTCTTGTCTTTTCCATTCTGTTATCTTCTTCTATCTGTTTACATCACTTATTATAGAATGGCTCCTTATGTCTTCTTGCTATCCTCTGGAATTCTGCATTGAGTTGGACAAATCTTATCCTATCTCCAGAAATTCCTTCTTTCCTGGGCTACTTTCAAAGCCTCATCAGACAACTACTTAATTTTTTGGGCTGAATTATTGTTTGTATGGTTTTACTACTTTATATTTTAGCTGAATAATAATAATAATTATTATTATTATTATTGAAGCACCTATGTAATATCTGGGTACACAGAGAAAGAGATATATATACTATACTATTAACTTTTAATTTGTGATGCACACATTGGCTACTGTCTATGTGGAACTATTTTACAAGAGACTTTTAAGTAGGGCCTTTTTCAATTGCAAGCCCGCAGATTGCGTTGTGGGCTTGAGATTTGCTACAATTACAATGAACAAGCCTGCAACTTCCGGGCAGAAAGCCATAAACCATGCAATCACATGTAGCATTTCAAAGAGTGACCATGATCAATTAAGAAAGGCTGTAACGCCCAATTTAAAAACAGTCAATAGAAAATGAAACCGTCATCAATACGTCAGTAAAACATGGAGGTTACATGTCAATCAGTTAGTGTTTAAGGGTCCGATATGCAGACTCGCAATCCGGCAATGTATAAAATAATAAAAATGAATGTCTATACTGTTATAGTCCGTGTGGGTGGCCTGATATATATTAACTCCTTGATTCCCGAGATTATTATAACAAGGAAGTTATTTTTCTAATTGTTATTATTATCCTTTATTTATAACGCGCCATCATATTCCGCAGCGCAATACAGGGGTTAGGTACAAGAATAAACAATAACCCCACAATGAAAAATAATGGAAGACACTGTTATTGAGCTTTCAATCAGATATACACAGTGCTTTCCCTAGAGCACCTCACAAGATTGAAACTCGCAAACTTACATTCTAAAGGGTGTGGATGAGGTACAGGAGAGTGATAGATGCATAGTGAATGAAGAGGCTAAAGATGATAGGCTTTTTTGAATAAATGTGTTTTTAAAGAGATTTTGCAGGATTTGAGGCAGGAAGATAGTCTTGTGGAGCGAGGTAAGGAGTCCCAAAGAATCGGGGCAACACGAGAAAAGTCTTGAGGATGGGAGTGAAAGGAGGTGATGAGAGAGGAGGAGAGAAGAAGATCATTAGCAGAGCGAAGAGGGCAGGTGGGAGTGTATTTTGGGATAAGAGCAGAGATGTAGGAGGGTGCACTATTGTGGAGGGCTTTATATGTTACGGTCATGATTTTAAATTGTATTCTAGCGGGTATGGGAAGCCAGTGGAGTGCCTGACAGAGAGGAGCTGCAGACACTGATCGTTTAGTATGGTAGATGAGTCTAGCAGATGCATTCAAAGTTAGATTGGAGTGGAGACAGACGGTTGATAGGAAGGCCAGCAAGGAGAGTTGTAGTAATCAAGGCGAGATATGATGAGAGAGTGATAAAGACTTTTAGTTGTGTCTTGTGTAAGGTAGTAGCGTATTTTGGATATGTTTCTTTTTTGGTGAAAGTGACAAGATTTTGTGAGTGATTGAATATGAGGAATGAAAGAGAGGGAAGGGTCCAGTAGGACACCAAGACAGCGAACCTGGGAGGCGGGAGTGATGATGGCATTGTCAACAGTGAGAGATAAGTAAGGAGTGGGAGCTGAGAAGAGGGTGGAAAGATAAGGAGCTCTGTCTTAGACATGTTGAGTTTGAGTTGACGGGCAGACATCCATGAGGATATGCTCGAGAGGCAATTGGCAACATGAGCTAGCAGAGAGGGGGATAGTTCAGGTGCAGAGATGTAGATTTGCATGTCATCAGTATATAGATGATACTGAAATCCAAAAGATTGTATAAGGGCACCAAGGGCGGATGTATAGATGGAGAAAAGGAGGGGGCCTAGGACTGAGCCTTGGGGTACACCGACAGCCAGAATGTGAGAAGATGAAGAGGCGCCAGAGAAGGAGACACTAAATGTTTGATTTTCTAGATAAGATGTGAACCAAGAGAGAGCAGTGTCACCGAGGCCAAGAGAGTGGAGAATTTGGATAAAAAGAGGACGATCAACTGTGTCAAAGGCAGCAGAGAGATCCAGGAGAATTAGGATAGAGAAGTGACCCTTTGATTTGGCGTTGAGCAGATCATTAATATTTTTTGTGAGAGCTGTCTCTGTGGAGTGGTGGGGCCTGAAGCCAGACTGGAAGGGATCAAGGAGGGAGTTGGAGGAAATGAATTGTGTAAGGCGATTATAGACAACACACTCAAATAGTTTAGAAGCCAAGGGAAGTAGAGAGATAGGGCGCTAATTAGATGGAGAAGATGGATCAGATGAGGGTTTCTTAAGAATGGGTGTAATTGTGGCTTGTTTCAAAGGTGAGGGGGCTGCAGATGTCTGCAAAGGGCCTCAGGGCTCGCAAGGACAGAGGGGTCCACATAAGGCAGAGGGAGGCCACTGAGTTATGTGGGGGCTACCAGGGCCTGCAAGGACCAAGGGGGCAAAAAGGGGCATAGGGAAGCTACAGGGGGCCACGGGGTGGATAGGGAGGCCAAAGACGTCTGCAAGGGGCCACAGGAGGCCCAGGGGGGCAACAGAAGACCTGCGGGGGACACCAAAGACTCACAATGGGTACTGGAGGGTCACATGTGCCACAGGGAGGCCACAGTGGCCACAGAGGACCCACAGGGGCCACAAGGGACCCACTGGAGGTCCACAGGGACCATGGGAGGTCCACAGGGAACCCTCAAAGGCCATGGTCTTTGGTGCCTTGCACCGGTTGTACTGGCGGTAGCTCCGCCTCTGCTAACTTTCCAGGTTCCTATGCTAAATAGTTTATTTTTTCCAGCAGTGGTCTTTCCTTTCCACTCCAGACACATCCACAACAGTTCATCTTCTATCTTTGACCCATCCACTTCATTAGTCTGGTGCTACTCATACTCAGCCTCTGACCTTCCCCAGTAATGTGGTAGACACCTTCTGACTTCAGGTGCTTATCTTCCAGTGCCATACTATTATGTTTCAGGTTGTACTTATCCATAAGGTTATCTTGGCAAATAAACTGGAGTAGCGGTAAAAAGCTTTGGTAAGTGGCTTGAGACGGTGGAGGCCTTTTATAGACAGCTGCTCCTTGAAGTGCTACAGATCACAACAGGAGGCATAAGCACCAGATGGCTGTGCAAGCTCAGAGGGACATATTACACCAACAGTAGATAGCCTGGTCCATCGGGTGGCAGCTCTCCACTAGGAGTAGGAACTTGGCAAGACTGGAGGACCTCTACAGAGCACTGTCAACAATCTGTCATCTAGAGCCACCACATTGCAGGAGATGCCACACCCAAAAATGGTCCTCCACCACACCCACCTGTCACACCCTCAGCTGGTCAAATCCATTTACTACCTGCACTCATGGGGGGGGGGGGAGGGATGCTGTTTGACACAAGGTGATTCTCTGACACTCATAGCCGTTTTGTTATGTAGAAAGAAGTACAACAGTTATAACAACTTTTTTTAAAAAAAATTATCAGTCATCTTGTATTTTAACAACTGGTAAATGATCATTTTTTAACCATATTAAACTTATTAATTGTCATGTTTGCAGAAATAATGTAACAATGGATGAAGTTTGTATGAATAAATTGTTGTAAACCATTACATAATGCTTCACAGCATGCAACTTATATTTGAAACATTAGTGAACCATTTTTATTAACATTATTAACATTTTTAAATCTGAGTTATGGATGAGTAACATAACATTAGGTCAACTTTATATCAATGAGTATATTAAACCATTACATAATGTTTTGTAACATGCAACTTTTATTTAAAGTACTGTTAAATCACATAAGTATTGAATCCAGAGGAAGGCAAACAGTAAAAAAAACATTAAAGCTTAGCCAATTGTATCAAAGAAGGGAACAAATGAAGGGAACAAAAGAATAACTTCCTGACCCCATTAACTGGCGATCTGATTACTCCCTGGATCAATACTCTGTATTTAATTATACATTTAATTTTTACAACAAATGACCATCCTCTTACTAACATAAACCCTTAATTACATACAATGAAACAACTTCTGTGACCTTTGAAAAAACTATTTTAACTTTACAAACATGAAGTAAATGTATTAAAATTGAAACAGTAAAAGTGATAAAATGCAACTTAACTATTTTGTGGGGCCAGTCCTGGCAAAAGGCCACTTCTAAGACATTCCAATACTTTTTGTTTTTGCATGTTCAAGTGGTTCCTTTAAAAAGAGCTCAGCAAACTTTTAATTTTATCTATGGGGTATAACCACTTTTTATTGTTGTTGTCTTTTTTTGTTTTGTTATTGTTGTAGTTTTGTAAAATTGTACATAGAGTTTCATATTTGAAATAGTGGTCCTCTAAAAAGAGCTCAAGTGACATTAAATGTCATCCTGGAAATGAAATCCCTATTCTCTATGTTTAGAAAACCTCACAGTGCATAATATTTTTTGTAAAAATGCGTCCATCGTGTAATAGATCACCCGGACTTGGGTTCAATTGAAACTTTAATATCATCTGGATTTGTGTACTTTGAAAAAACATAGAGTTGTCTATGTGCAAAAACAGGTTCCTGCAAAAAAATACCCACAGACTTAAAAGTTTGTCCTTCGGATTTATTTATGCTCATGGCAAATGCCATGATAACTGGAAATTGTTTCCGTGGAAGGACAAAAGGCAAACCACTCTCACTTGGAGCCAAATCAATTCTTGGTATAAAAACGTGTTCACCTTTATGGGTACCAGTCATAATTTCTGCATGTAGAAAATTATCTTTTAAATCGTGCACAATTAATCTGGTCCCATTACAAAGTCATTTTTTTTTATTCATATTTCTCAATAGCATGACAATTGCCCCTTTTTTCAATTGCAAAACATGTGGTGGCATTCCAGATGGTGTTAAAGAATTAATAAATTCTATACTAAAGTTAGATTGACTGTCTTTATCGTCAGCCAGAACTGAATCTGCACTGTAATAATTATTTTAGGGTGCGTTGATGAATTTTAAAATGTTGTTATTTAGATTCAATTCTATATTTTTGGATGTTAATATCACTTTGTTTGCAATGTCGGAGTAATTGTCGTTATTAAGAGTGTTTAGAAAAGATTGCTGATATTAGTGATTTCAATGCTATCATTGGGTAAATCATGTATTTGTGGATGTTTTCCTTCTCCAATTTGAATCAATGAGTCAATCATTGAATTTGTTTTGGCCTTCAGATCTCATATTTAATTCTAATTTGAGGTGTGTAAATATTTTCCACAGTTTACTTGTCTTGATACATGTTTCAATAATGTCAGTCCAATTTCCATGTGGCACAACAGGTAATGTTTGCCTAAAATCTCCTCCTAACAACATCACCTTTCCACCAAAGGGCAAATTATTATCCATCACTTCTTTTAATAATCTATCAATACATTGCAAGGCATGACATGACATCATTATTGATCATTATTGCCTCATCTATGATAATTAATTTACTTTTTTTTATTTTTTGCTTGTAAAGAATTCAGTCGAATATCTGACACTGATGCTTCTAAAATGGGAACTGGCAGTTTAAATCCATTATGCACAGTTCTGTCACCTTCTAACAAAAGTGTGGCAATTCCAGTTGTTGCAAATGGCATTGTTATTTGATCCTGTACTCAAATGTAACTCATCAAACAATTGTACAGATAAGTTTTTCCTGATCCACCAGGGCCATCTAGATAGAAATAATGGTCTTTGACCATTTCATCGTCTGTAGCATTTGTGATGGCATTAATTGATTGCAATTGTAAAGTATTTAAAGTTGCCTGTTTTTCTTGTGTCTTTTGTTGTTGAAGCTCAGTGTCATGATCATCAACGTTTATTTCATCTATAAGTCCTGGATCAGGCAAATTAAAACCTGCACAATTTAATCCATGAGCAAGAAAAATGTCTTGAATTTCCATTATGGCTTTTAAGAGTGCAATGGGCTCATTGTAACATTTCAAGACGTCTTCACACATATTTAATTTAAATGTGTCCCACAAAGGAAATGCATCAGGTACATTGCAAAAGATCCAAATGAATGAAAATTGTTTTCTCATTTGCTTTGACATTTTACATAGCGCTGCTTTTTCCAGACACCTCTCCCATTCTGTATCATCTGCTATGTTGCTTTGATGGCTTACAGCTAACAGGAAAGTATCATAAACGATGTCATTCACTGTGCGTAAATGTTCATAACTTTGTGCACGGGGAAATGTAAAAGAAGTAATCTTAAACTGAAAAGTTCAATGTCTCTTGGACTGACAATATAAATTTGTGGATTCATTTTATGAGTATCTGTTTTTCGTTGTCGCCATTATCCATTTATAAATACATAGTGATATGGAATCTCCATGTATAAAAATTGTCTGTCCTCAGTCTCCTGGCAGTTTAATTGAAACCAAGCAGTAAGTGTTGTTTCTCGATGTTCACTTGGGCTAAGAAAGTTCTTGCATTGCCTGCAGTAAAACAAGCAAACTGACTTTGTGGCAAATGGACAGCTAATCGATACACAGCATGTGACCGATCATGCATCTCACATTTCAGAAGACGTCAAATTGCTTCTGGAGCACTGACAAAGCGAGCATCTAAACAATATGAAAATTCGTCATGTAACATTTGATTTTCATTTTCGTTTTGTGCACCTTGCACAACAACAGTTGCAGCATTATATCCTTTGTATATATATTTATACACATATTTGATGGATTTAATAGAAGTGCAAGCTTTCACATTTATGTGTGCATTGTCCTTCATCAGCAAATGGGGATTGTATGGAACGACATATCTATTATGGACCTTTTGGCCCCGGATAATAGCTGTTTGTCCTTCTCTTCTTTTATACAAAGGGTATCCATCACAATTAGCATAAGTTTGCATTTTAAATTGTTTTGGAAAGTCTTTTGTACATTTTTTATTTTCCATACATGGTGAATTTGTATTCATATCTCCACATGGCCCATGAATCATTCTGTGTGTTACAATCTCTGAAAGTTTTTAATATGTTTCTGGATGTTGCAGTTCAGCAGTAATTACTGAATCCACTCTCTCTCTGCAGTATTCAATTTATCTTTTCCCTGCAGGATTAAAAGTATGTGTGCATGTGGCAGGCCTCTTTTTTTAAATTCAATGGTATAAACAAAAGCCACATGTTTTCCAAAAAACTGTGCCTTAGTTATTTCATGTGTTAATGAAGTGAGCTTTATTTTAAATACTCTTGCCACTAAATCTGGTCGGTTAGAAGTATTTTGGCCATGATTCAAATTTTCCTTGATCTTTGGCCATTGTGGATTACATGTGAATGTAATGAATCCATCTGGTTTTCCAAATTTTGGGACAATAGCCATGACATCATTATATCTTTCTCGCATTTTACGAGGAGATCCTTGGAAAGTGGATAGCAAAATGATTGCTCTTCCAGCTGGAATGTCTCTGTTGGTAGCCAATTCAGCAACATAATCCATCAATCCACAATATTATTCTATGCAAAGCTTGTTTTGTTGAAATTTAAGAAAATTTTGATTCTTTGCTTTGACTTGTAAATAGGAATCAATAATCCATTGTTGTGTGAGTTTGCACCCACATAAAATAGGATTAAAATAATCATGAATAGCAGTTTGTGCCACTTTATATTCCAGCATAGAAATATTGCTTCTAACACAAACTTTACAATTAGGATAAATTTGCAATTGTAATTTTGGTTCCCATCCTGGCACACCATTTGAAAGAAAATGGCATATGTCATTGGATCCAAATTACAACGTAATATATTTATGTTTATAAAAGGTTGCATGGATATATTCTGGTGGTTCACCATCCTCATTTTTAAAGACCATGGCAACCTCATTTACTGTAGGTAAATTATACCGTCTTTGATCAGTATTGCAATCTATTTTTAAAACCATATTTACTCTTGGCATTGGCAATTGATGTATTTGAGCATGCTGCTGTCGTTCTTTTTCAACCTGTGCTAATCGTTTGTATGTTTGACTGTATATGTTGTTGGCTATAATTGTATCCAGCTGTTCAAAGACAATGCGCAAACACTTTTTTTTTTCTGGAAGCAACATCTTCCATTGTATCTAAGACATATAACTGTGCAAATTTCCTTTGCTCTCTTTCTTGTGGGTGTAAATGTGAATTGCGGTGGTAAATTTGTCCTTGAACTATAAAACAATATGGATCATGTCCTGGGACATTTTCTGCTAATGTAGCACCCATAGAAGCAAATTAAATTGCACAGTTATAAGACCTGATGTTTTTTTATTTTTATTGGTAAAATTTGGAAATGTTGGATCGCTCATGATACTTTGTAAGTAATCTGGAAATGTGTGTCTTTGTGGAAGTCTTACCATGCGTTTCTGACAGCAACTAATGAAGTCTCTGTCAGTTGGTCTTTCCTTGAGAAAATGATAGGCCCCACAAAACTGACAAACAACATTGAGTAATCCACAATAATGAGTGTCTACTGTTAGTGCTGTAATGAAAGCAGGATCCTAAGCTTCTTCAACATAGATATCACTACAACTTTCTATATCTACATTGGTGTCATGTGCATGAACATTGGTGTCATGATGCAATATTGGATCATTAGGCAATGTTTCCCAGACATGTTTTTGTTTACTTTTTCTTTTCTTTGAAGCTCCAGCACACTCACTTAGTGCTTTCTTACTCATTTTTCTCTGTCGGTCTTCTTCTCATAAGCGTTGGGAAATCTTAGGGGATTGTGCATCTCTCCACTTAGCTTCCTTTCCCTTGCCGCTCTTCTTATGCGTTCAATCCTGTCTTCTCCGTTGTCCGCCATTGTAATCTGTATTAGTAAATACAGGTGTAAGATGTAATGTTTTTTTGTATTGTACATATTGTTTGTAGCTGCTCTCAATGCAAAACCTAAATAGCAGTAATGAAAGAATGCAATGATTAGAAAAGCATTTTTAATTTTTCCATGAAATAAATTCATTCATTTTTTTTATTGGCACTCATGGGGGTTAATAATTAATTAACTCTTAATTAACCCTGTCCCTTAATAAACCTTGTCACTCATGGAGGTCAATACAGAACCCCTATAAGCCTTAATTAACCCTGTCACTCATGGGGGTCAATACAGACCCCCATAATCCCTTAATTAACCCTGTCACTCATGGGGGTCTATACAGACTCCCGGAAGCCCTTAATAAACCCTGTTACTCATGGGGTCAATGAAGACCCCCAAAAGCCCTTAATTAACCCTGTCACTCATGGGGGTCAATACAGAACCCCATAATCCCTTAATTAACCCTGTCACCTATGGGGGTCAATACAGATCCCCATAAGTCACTAATTAACTCCATCAGTCCAATAGGGGTCTATATAGACCCCTATAGGACACTAATTAACCCATGTAATAACACTATAAGGGCCATGAGGGTCATCCAGGACCCTCATAACACAAAGTGTAAGCACTACACTAGTAACCCTAACTTTACCCCATTAACCTAACCCTGGCCCTGTTTAATCCTAATAGTACACATTGAACCCCACAGTACCTATCTAACTCTAACTAGCCCTATTTAACCCCATCTAAGCTTATTTAACCCTGTCTCTTATGGGGGTCTATACAGGCACTCATAAGCCTCTATTTAACCCCATCAGTCCTATAAGGGTATATAAAGACCCTCATGGGGCAGTTAGAACCCTAACATTAACCCCTAACATTAGCCCTCATAATACATACATAGTACAAACACTACACTGCACTATACACCCCAATAAACCATTAACTCTAAACTAATCCACCTCTTCCTTAACCTATTAACACCTACTCAACATACCTACCCCCTATTGAACCCCCTAATAAAACCTAAGTCACATAAAATATTAAAACCTAAGTCACAGAAAATCAAAAATCTACATTACAGAAAAAAAGCTACATTACAAAAAATAAATAAAGCTATATTGCAGAAAATAAAAAAAGCTACATTACAAAAAATAAAAAAAGCTACTTTACAACCCCCCCACCCCACTACAGAAAATAAAAAAGTATTACACACCTGAAAAGGAAATACAAACAAAATATATACATCATATTGCAATACAATACAATACAAATAAAATACAATACCCTCTATCTAACATACATAAAACCCTATCTAAATACAATACCCTCTATCTAAAAAACATACATACCCCCTATTTAAAATACATACATACCTCCTTATCTAAAATATATTCCCCCTATCTATCATACATTAAATCCTATCTAGATACAAAAATCCTAAATGAAACCTAAATTAGAATAATTAAGACCACTTACTTTTTCAGAGGTCCCTTAAGAACACCCCCCTAGGGAAAAAGAAAACATCAACTTAGTACAAAACACTACATAGAATAAATAAACATTATAAATATTCGAAATATTCTACTCACCTTTCCAGCATGTCCCCGTCCCTCTTATTGTCTTCTGCGGCTTGGCCCCTGTTAAAAATAAACATTACATTACTACACATGAATACACACACAAAATAAAATAGAATAAACATAATATACATTCAACTTACCTCGGCGCAATGTCCCTATGCTCCTCCTCTTCTGCCCTGGCTGGGCCCTTGAAGAATCCGTGCTCTAACCAAAAAAAAAAAAAAAAAAACTAACGGAGCTCCTAATGTGACCCATTTAGCCTCTTCTGCAAGAAAATTGCCAATGTCACCTTCTGATTGAATTGTCAATCAAATTTCAGCCAATCAGAAGGCACTAATGTGTAAGCCAATCAGAATGGGATACACCACTATATCCCATACTGATTGGCTAATTGACCTGTCAATCTTGTTTAAACCAATCAGAAGGCTCTACTGCCTTCGGCCAATTACAATGGGATACACCCCTACAGGGTGATTGGCTAGAGACATCTACACCTTCTGATTGGCTTCAGTCTGATTGACAGTGACAACTGACAAACAGAAGGCACTATTCTCTTCAGCCAATCACAATGGGATACACCCCCATGGGGTGAATGGCTGAAGGCATCTGCACCATTGCCAATTTTCTTACAGGAGAGGCTCTATGGGCCTCATTAGCGTCAGGGAGCTCCGTGAGTGTGGAGCTCCGTTAGTTTTTTTTTGTTTTGTTATTTTTTGTTAGACTGAGGATTCATCAAGGGCCCAGTCGGGGCAGAAGAGGAGGTGCATGGGGACATTGCGCTGAGGTTAGTAGAATGTATATTATGTTTATTCTATTTTATTTTGTTTGTGTATTCATGTGTACTAATATAATGTTTATTTTTAACAGGGGCTGAGCCGGAGAAGACAATAAGGACGGGGACATGCTAGAAAGGTGAGTAGAATATTTAAAATATTTACAATATTAATTTTTGCTATGTAGTGTTATGCACTAATTTGATGTTTTCTTTCTTCCAAGGAGGGCGATCTGAAGGGACATCTGCAAAGGTAAGTGGATTATTTATTAAATTTTAGGTTAGATTTAGGGTTTGTGTATGTATATAGGGTTTAATGCATGTTAGATGGAGAAGTGTATTTTAGATAGGGGGTATTGTACTTTAGATAGAGGGTATTGTATTTAGCTAGGAGGTATTGTATTTAGATAGGGGTTAATGTATTTAGATAGGGTATATTGTTTTTTAGATATTGCGTATATTACTGTAATATTATTTTGTATGTATTGCAATGTGATGTATATATTTTGTATGTATTTCCTTTTCAGGTGTGTGATACTTGTTTTATTTTCTGTAGTCGGGGGGAGGGGGTGTAATGTAGCTTTTTTATTTTCTCTAATGTAGCTTTTTTTATTTTTTGTAATGTAGCTTTTTTATTTTCTGTGTTGTAGCTTTTTTTAACATGGATGATAAATAATTAATTATTATTATTGAAGTAATATAACTGACTTTCTAATTTTAGAAGTATAACAAATGTGCATTCTGATATGTTACTTCTTGTATGTTTAAATCAATATAGTGATGAGTCCCCACGTATAAAAATCCAATAATTAATGCATAATTCCACCTGTGAGAAGAGACGGAGCTACTTCCCATCCTCCCGTGGATCCCTGTGGCCCTCGTGGGCCATTGTTGGCCACTGCAGGGCTCCCTGTGGCCCGGCGCATCCCCTGTGCCCTGTGGATCCCCTGTGGCCCTAAGGCCTTCCTGAGGCCAATGCGCCCCTTCTAGGCCCTCAGTGGCCACCTGCGACTCCCTGTGACCCCTATGGCCCCTTATGGCCCCTGCGGACCTCCAGTGGGTCCCCTGCAGACCCTATTGGCCACTGTGGCCCCCCAAAGGACCCAGGGGTCCACTGGAGACCCTGTGGTCCCCCACAGCTCCCTATGTTCTTCTCTGCCTCCTGTGGCCCCTCGCGGACCTCTGCAGCCTCCCTCAGCCTCCTGTGGCCCCTTACAAGCCTCTGCGGCCTCCCTCAGCTCCCTGTGGCCTCCTGCAGCCCCCTGTGGCCTACCTCGGCCCCTTGTGGCTCCCGCACGGACCTCTGTGGCCCCCCTTGAACCTCTGGCTTGCAGTGGCCTCTCCTCACCCCAGGAAGTGGAGTGCAGCATCAGGCAGGTAAGAGTCTTTATATAGGTGTGTATATATATATATATATATATACATATATATATATATATATATATATATATATATGTACTTTTTTTATATATATATATATATATATATATATATATATATATATATACAGAGGGGCACATTTTCTTTTTGCACCCGCTGACCCCTATGCACTAGCTCCGCCACTGCCTCTGAGCATGCAGGACTATGAGGTGAGTATAGAATGTGTTTTAATTTATTTAGGTGTGGGTATAGACTTCATTGTGTACATATGTTAAGGCCAGACCTCCCATCCCTAGAAATGTTATGACAGAATTGCACTTTTTTTATAAGTAGCCCTGCAATATGCATTTTTCTGAATCATTTTCATTAAAGGGGAGGTGTCATGTTAATTAATTAATGTGAGTATTGATATTTTTTTCAGTATACAGTATATTATAATTTTTCTGAGGGGTGTTGTCTTTGTGAGTATCAGAGTTATGTTGCCAACTTCCCCAACCAACAAAGCAATAACCAGGGACAGTTACCCCTGCAGTCTCTTGTGTATCTCTGTAGATGTATATAAAAGTATCATATGTTGGTGACATCACAAAGCCCAATTATTATATGCAGATGTAGGGACAGAAGATCTGCAAGTCAATCTGTCTAATGTACAAAAACCTTAAAGAGACATTGTACCTCCATATTTACATTATACATTATACTCTTGAAGTAATTCACTTTGATAATACACAAACTACAACCTTTAATTCATTATTTATTATACTTGACTTAGTTGTGTATCCCATTTATCAACAGAAAGGACCTTTGTAGACTTAGATTTCTATTAGTTATACTGGAAGAACTTACACAAATGATTGCCCCATTTTTCTTTTCATTCAAAGTTCCTACTATGTTTTAGAAATAGTTAAACTGTACACCTGTAAAATTTAAAGGCTACTTTTATTTTACTTTCTAAATATTTTGCTCAATATTATCAAGTGTAGATTTTAACAATTACACATTATTATATAATTTATACAGGTATACCCCGCTTTACTCTTCGCCGCATAGCGCTGATTCGCTATAGCGTGGTTCCCCCACTTAGTGCTAAATCTTGCGATAGCGGCTTTCGCCGCCAAATCGCGTTAACATTTTTATAAATCCCTGCTTAGCGCTTTTTTCCCTGCCATAGCTCCTGCATGCAGGAACGCATATACAGCGCTAAACAGGGTATTAGTTATTATAAATATGACATATCGGAGATTCTAATGTTTTTTGAAACCCAGAACCCCTGAAATGACATTGACATATTTGATTGGATACAATGAGCCTCATTCAATAGGCCTTATTTGAGATACGGAGGCCTGTGAGATCGCAATCAAATTCACTATTCAATTGCCGTCTTTTTGGGCTTGGATCACGTTACGAGTTACAAGCTTGAAAAAATGTTGGCCATCCAACTTGTAACTTACACCATTCAGAAGCGTTTAAAGTGTCACTTTTGCAGGGCTAAAATCGCAAATCTCTTTTGCTCCAATTCCCCAAGCTCGCAAACGTATCCACACTTGTAAACTACAAATGGAGGAGAAAATCCTGCATGTAAGCGAGAAGACCCACAAAGGGGTTAAACACCAATTCGTGGCACTGTAAATGCAAATAAAACAGTAATCCTGCACTGTAAATTACGGGGAGAGCGATGGAAGACATTAGAATTAATTGCACAAGAGTTGTTTGGGATATTAAAATTATAGGAATAATCTAAGGTTCTTTTTCTACTTGTTTTAGTTGGTTTGGTATATTGTCAGAATGAAAGGTAACTGTGAGGAATTGACTCTGCTGGGTTTTGAACCCTGGTCCCCAGGCTGCTATACCTCTTCCCTAACACTGCACCAGCCTGCCTGTTGTGAATTCCATTGAGACCTTATAAGCTTGACTCTGCTAGCAATTGTATCAGTACCTAAGTCTCTTCAGCTGTGTCTGGTCAGATGTCTGGTCCTTGGCCTATATAAGGCACTTCCTGTCTATTGATCCTTGCCAGATTATTGTGTGGTTTCTGATCACTTCAATAAACCTTGTTCCTGTTTTCACCTACAAGTTTGCGTAACTGGATTATTGCTGACCTTGGCTACTGGTCTCCACAACTTTGTGATTTCTATATCATTACAGAATAATCTGGCCCTTTCATGGAGACCGCCGGGACAGATTCTGCATTGGCCCAGCAGGTTGCTTTATTTGCAAGAACTGTGCAGACCCAGGCACAGACCATTCAAGTGCTGCAGGACCAGGTAGCTGAACTGCAGGCCCAACAGGTTGCTTTTACTGCAAGAAATGTGCAGACCCAGGCACAGACCATTCAAGTGCTGCAGGACCAGATAGCTGAACTGCAAAATAAAATTCAGTCAATGCACAGTGAGTATACCAGCTACAGGGCACGTGATGCTGCGATGACTACTGTTACACCTGCTCAAGAGGCCCGCTTGCCCCTGCCAGAAAAGTTTGGAGATCGCAAAAAATTTAGGGGTTTCCTAAATCAATGCAGTTTGCACTTCATGATGTTACCTCACCAATTTCCATCTGAAAGAGAGAAGGTGGGATTTATTGTTTCCTTATTCAAAGATGAAGCCCTGGCTTGGGGCTCCCCTCTTCTGGAACAAGACAGTCCAGTCTTGGGTAATCTAAATTACTTTCTTGAGGCCATGTGCCTAGTTTTTGATGACCCCAATCGATGTGCTACAGCAGAAGCCACTCTCCTTCATTTGCATCAAGGGAGGCGCTCGGTGGCTGAATATGCTGCTGAATTCAGACAGTGGGTTGCTGATACTACCTGGAACCAATCAGCCCTGAGGTTCCACTTCAGAAAAGGTCTCTCAGAAGCTATAAAAGATGAGCTAGCTCGTGTTGATCTTCCTGCTGACTTTGATGCATTTGTGCGTTTGGCTATCCGTATTGATCGGAGACTTTCTGAAAGAAGATTGGAAAGACAGGGCTCTTTTAGACCAAGTACTACTCCAATTTCCTATTCAAGAACTTCTACTCCGATCCCACAAACACCTACAGACTCTGAGCCAGAGGCTATGCAGGTAAATCTAATAAGAGGGCCATTATCCAACGAAGAAAAACAGTGGCGACGCACTCACAATTTATGCCTGTATTGTGGTAGTGCAGGGCACTATGCCATCAATTGCCCTAGCAAATCCAAAAGAACAATAGCTATGGCGGCTGAGGGTGCACAGATTCGACACCAATCCCAGATTTCGGATCAACTGGATTCTGTCACACAACCCTTGTTTTCTCTGGCTCATGGTGAAGAGGGTATGTTGACTCAACATCCTCATTTTGTGGTGCCTATCACGTTGCAATGTGGTGATCGTAAAATTTCAACTACCGCTATGATAGATTCTGGAGCAGGCGGAAACTTTATGGACATAAAATTTGCAGCAGGAAATAGAATTCAGTCTATCCCCAATTCTTCACCTGTGTTAATGGAGACAGTAGACGGTTCTCCACTTACGTCAGGCCCTGTTACACATGAGACTGTGCCCTTAAAGTTGACTGTGGAAGTGAATCACCATGAGGCTATCTCTTTCCACCTAATTTCCTCAACACAGTTTCCAGTGATTTTGGGGGTACCTTGGCTTGCTCTGCATAACCCACAGATTGATTGGAAGATCAGAACTTTGTCCTTTCCTTCAGAACACTGCTTAATGAATTGTCAACCCTCTAAGGTAACACCTGTTGCCACAACAATTAATAAAATGGTTGCTACAAACTTGACTAAGCTTCCTCTACAATATCGGGATTTTGCAGATGTCTGTGATAAGAAGAATGCTGATCAGCTTCCACCACACAGGCCTTATGATTGCCCAATAGAGCTGTTGCCTGGGGCTGCTATCCCATTTGGCTGTATATATTCCCTTTCTGAGCCTGAATTGAAAGCTCTTCGTGAATACCTACAAGAAAATCTTGCCAAAGGCTTTATTCAACCATCTACTTCTCCAGCAGGAGCTCCTATTTTCTTTGTAGAAAAGAAAGATGGCAGCCTACGGCCATGCGTTGATTACAGGGACATTAATAACATCACTGTTAAAAACCGCTACCCCTTGCCTCTGATTCCTGAACTTTTGGAGAGACTCCGCTCAGCTAAAATATTTACGAAGCTTGATCTTCGGGGGGCATATAATCTGGTTCGCATAAGACCCAATGATGAATGGAAAACAGCTTTCAGAACCAGGTACGGGCATTACGAATATCTAGTAATGCCTTTTGGGCTGTGCAATGCCCCTGCAACTTTCCAGCATCTTATCAATGATGTACTACGAGATCTCCTGGATCAGTTTGTTGTGGCATATTTGGATGATATCCTAATATTCTCTGATAATCTTGAAAACCACAGAAAACAGGTCCATATAGTTCTAGAGCGTCTTCGTACCCACCGCCTATACATTAAACTAGAAAAATGTGAGTTTGAACAAACAGAAATTCAATTCCTGGGGTATGTAATAACTCCCAAAGGTTTAAGTATGGACGCAAGTAAAATTAAAGCTGTGCTGGACTGGCCCATCCCCAAGAATGAAAAAGATGTTCAGAGATTTGTGGGGTTTGCCAACTTTTACAGGCGTTTCATTAAGAATTTCTCTGCCGTTATTACACCGATCACTGAACTCACACGTAAAGGGACTCCTTTTCAGTGGTCCGATAAGGCGGATACCGCATTTTCCCGATTGAAGACTCTGTTTACCTCTGCCCCTGTCCTGGTACATCCTCAGCCGGAATTACCATTTATTGTGGAAGTTGATGCTTCTGATTCAGCTGTTGGTGCTATACTGTCTCAAAGGACTGGACCTAAGATGCTGTTACATCCGTGTGCCTTCTATTCCCGCCAGATGGTGCCAGCAGAAAGAAACTATGACATAGGGAATAAAGAACTATTGGCTATAAAAGCTGCCTTCACCGAATGGAGACATCTCTTGGAGGGAGCTACCCATCCAATTACTGTCCTCACAGATCACAAAAATCTGGAATGTATTCGATCAGCTAAGAGACTGTCAGCCAGACAAGCACGCTGGTCCCTATTCTTCTCAAGGTTTAATTTTTTGGTTACATACCGTCCTGGCTCCAAGAATGGTAAGGCGGATGCCTTGTCTAGAATAGCTGACCCCCTCCATACTACCGTAACCAAGACCACCATCTTGCCAGAGGATATATTTATAGGAGTTACATTTCCTTCTGATCTGATGTCTCGCATTAAAAAGGGCTACGCTGAAGACCCAGTTCTTCGTGATCCTCCTCGTGACCTCCATATGACGATGCGTAATGGGTTTTGGATTTTTCAACAACGTCTGTTTGCTCCGGAGTCAGTGCGACTGGACCTTTTACGTCTCTACCATGACTCAAAACCAGCAGGTCATCCAGGAATCCGAAAGACACAAGAGCTACTTGCCCGATCCTTTTGGTGGCCGAAGTATCATGAGGATGTTAAGAAGTATGTGTCCTCTTGTGATGTATGTGCCAGACATAAGACTCCTCGCTCATCCCCTGTTGGCTTGCTTCAGCCTCTTCCTATTCCTCATCGTCCCTGGGGATCTATATCCATGGACTTTATTGTGGAACTACCTCCCTCTAAGGAACACACTACCATTCTTGTTGTTGTGGACAGGTTAACTAAGATGGGTCATTTCATACCAGCTCGTGGTCTCCCTTCAGCTAAACAGACGGCTGACCTGGTTATTCGGGAAATATTTCGCTTGCATGGAGTGCCTGATGAAGTAGTTTCTGACAGGGGAGTACAGTTTATGTCTCGTTTTTGGAAACATTTTCTGTTCTAATCTAGGTATTAATGTAAATCTGTCGTCAGCTTTTCATCCACAAAGTAATGGACAGACTGAGCGAACCAACCAGACTTTGGAGCAATATTTGCGGTGCTATATTAGTTACCTGCAGGATGACTGGCTGGATTTTCTACCCACGGCGGAGTTTGCCTATAACAATGCCCAACACTGCTCCACTTCTCTGAGCCCATTTTTTGCCAACTATGGTTACCATCCGACCTTTCTAGTCAGTCTCCCAATTACTACTTCCATTCCTGCTGTCGCTGACCGGCTAACGGCCTTATGTGATTCCCAAGCACTGTTGAAAGAGACTCTTTTGGAGGCTCAGGAATGTTACAAAAGAGCTGCTGATAGGCATAGAGAGGAGGCCCCAGTCTATCACGTTGGTAAAAAGGTGTGGCTGTCAACAAGGAATCTCAAGTTTCGGATTCCTTCTCATAAATTGGGTCAAAGGTTCATGGGACCTTTTGAGATCATTGCTCAGATCAATGCTGTCACTTTCCGTTTACAACTCCCGAATTCCATGAAAATACATCCAGTGTTTCACGTTGCACTGCTTAAACCTTTTCATGAAAACACTTTCCCTGGCCGAGCCCTGCCTGCCCCACCTCCAGTCCTCGTGGATGGTGAGGATGAGTACGAAGTGGACAAAATTCTTGACTCCAGGATCTTCCGTGGCAAGCTTCAGTATCTGGTTCGCTGGAAAGGCTATGGTGAGGAGGAGAGTTCGTGGGAACCAGTGGACAATATTCATGCTCCTGATCTCCTTCGGTCTTTTCATGTGCAGTACCCTGCTAAACCAGGTAATAGGGCATCCAGAGGCTGCACCTATAGAGGCGGGGGTAATGTGAGGAATTGACTCTGCTGGGTTTTGAACCCTGGTCCCCAGGCTGCTATACCTCTTCCCTAACACTGCGCCAGCCTGCCTGTTGTGAATTCCATTGAGACCTTATAAGCTTGACTCTGCTAGCAATTGTATCAGTACCTAAGTCTCTTCAGCTGTGTCTGGTCAGGTGTCTGGTCCTTGGCCTATATAAGGCACTTCCTGTCTATTGATCCTTGCGAGATTATTGTGTGGTTTCTGATCACTTCAATAAACCTTGTTCCTGTTTTCACCTACAAGTTTGCGGAACTGGATTATTGCTGACCTTGGCTACTGGTCTCCACAACTTTGTGATTTCTATATCATTACAGTAACACTCATTCTTCTAGGGGTAAAGAGGGATGGAGAGGAGGAAGAGTGAAGACATTTTTTTTTATTTAAAAAAAGTTTTTCTCCTCCTTCTCTTCTCCCTCTTGCTTTCTATTTATGTAACCATCTGACATAAACTCCTTTTGAGTGACCCTGAAAAAGAAAAAGAGAGAAAAAAGGAGGAAGGAGAAAAGGAAAGAGAAGAGAAAAAGGAGCTCTACTCTCACTTGAGGTTTCTAAGTAATCACAGTTACTTCTTCTCTTACACCTGATTGATTCAAAGTTTAGAGAGAAAAGGAAAACAAAAGTTTATTGAGAAAAGGAAAAAGAAAGGAGAAAAAAAAAATGGAAGATGCAGAGAGATAAGTAGTTAAAATTGATGGAAAGCACAACTTGATTAACATTAATGTTTTATGAATATTATTGATAATAAGTAAGGAGCAGTGGCCTAGGTACTCAGATGGAAGCATCTGACAATGACACATCTTAAGAAAGCTTTCCGTCACCGGGCGGGAAGATTGGGGGATAGATAGGTCACTGAAAGGTTTGTTGTATGTGGAACAAAGACTGATCCATAAAGCAATAACATACAATTAAAATGTCATTAAAAATAATTACACAGAATATCCAAGGATTGAATAGTCCTACAAAGAGGAGCTTTGCTATTAAAAGTTTTTATAGAGAGGATGCAGACATTATCTGTCTGCAAGAGATGCATTGGAAAGAAGGAGCAATACCTAATTTTTGTAAGAAAAAATATACTATGACATAACTCTACATATAGAGGGCAAAGCGAGGGCACTGCGCCAGGTTCTCAGTTGCTGGCATGGAGCGCCGCAGGCGCTCCATGCCAGCACCTGAGGACCTCGCAAAGCGAGGGCCTCAGTTGCAGCAACTGCGACCCTCGCAAAATTCACATCCCAAATTCGCAACCCAAAGAGCACGACACACACATTACGACACTCGCAAAATTCACGTTGCAACCGAAAGAGCACGACACACACATTACGACACTCGCAAACAACATACGACACTCGTTCACACACATTACGGCCTCGCAACACTAGGACGAAACTCGCGAACATTACAAAATTAAAAACACAATACATACACACAGCACATACATAAAAACCTTACCTGCAGAAACAGGAAGCACCCAGGACCTCAAAAATGCAACTTACAACTTAATTGCACTCAAAATAAAAGAATTTAGACACTAAATAATTTGCTAAGCGACACAAAAAATGGCCGACGAATAAAACGAAAACGAGGCTACACACGCAAACACCATACGAGACACGTTACCACACATTACGACCTCGCAAACATCGGACGCAACACGCCGACATACAAACATTTAAAACTTAAGAAATACAAACAACAAACACATAAAAAGCTTACCTACAGCAAGAGGAACCATCCAGCACCTCAAAAAAACAAGTTACATCTACATTTAAATCAAAATAAAACAGTTTAGACACTAATACCATCGCTAAGCGAGAGAAAAAATGGCAGACGAACAAAACGAAAACGAGGCTTCAGACGTAACTATACTACACTTACTCGCAATAATGAAACACATACTATGCGGAACGTATCACAATCATATTAAACACCATTTTGAACAGTACTACGCACAAAATGGCGGATGGAACGCAAATTGTAAGCTGGAACGCAAATAGCGCATGCATATTGCGTTCTAACAGTCTCACTTTCCAGAACTTTCTACAAGTTTATAAATACTGCCTATTTTACACAAAAAAATACATTTCTCCTCAGGTGATGAACGGAGTGACTTCAGAGATAACTGCTGCTTTTGCTTGAGAAGACAATTCTTTACTAATTTACTACTTTACATTGTGCAAATTACAACTGAGAGGTAAGCTATAATATATTACATTTTATTATCAGGACAGAACAAAAAAAAAGTAAAATAAACTAGGAAAATGTGATTTATGTAGTGACATGTCACACGCACATTTATGTGTATAGGCCCACAAAAAAAATACGGTTCATTTAACAAAACAACAAAAAAACATCATTCAATATCAAAAAGAGGTTTATGTATAGTGACATGTGACACGCACATATATGTCTATAATGTATAGTGACATGTGACACGCACATTTATGTGTATTGCCACTGCAACAAAATTAGCTTAAAACAAAATCATTAAACAACTACATTTAAATGACATTATATGTCATGTATACTGATATGTGACACGCACATATATGTATCATCTATAGTTACATCTCACACACAGACATTTATGTGTGTTGGGAAAAAAAATTATAAGGTTAATTTAACAATTTAAATATGATTCATGTATAGTGATATGTCACACGCACACAAAATAATTACATTAAACTATGGAATGTGCTTCATGTATGTGACATATGTGTGTAGCCCCCACCAAAAAATAAGGTCAATTGAAAATATTTACAGAAGTTTATTTTAATGACATTAATTTACTGCAATTCAATAGATCACATAAAGCTGAATCTTTCTATTTCTTTTAATATTCAAACAGACTCTGCATCAACAGCGTCACTCAACAATTTGCACCGTGCATTGTGAAGCACAATCCCTTTTAAAGAACACCAACAAAGAACAACAGGTAAGATACAACAAGACATTATTACATGCTCAAAAGGCCATGCTTTGCTAGATGAAAAATTAAAAATATACAAATAACTATTTCACTTTCTTTTTCAAACAGACACTACAAGAAGACCGGCGGATTAAGATTGGCAGGAGGGGACCCTCTGTCATTCGACACTTCAATCAAGGTAAAGTATTAAGTATAAAAAAGAAACGAACCATGAGCCTCATTCAATTGCGAGTTGCTCAATTGAATAGGGCTCTATATAAGCACATAACATATTTTTTAGACATAACTTTTTAGTTAATGAACTTCTATCCAAAATCAAGGTCTTCAATAACTAAAAACTTCGCTCAATAAATATGTTATGTGCTTATATAGAGCCCTCTTCAATTGGCAAAATTGCAATTCAATGAGGACCTATATATGTTTAATGGCCAAGGGCCTCACTCAAATGTGATTTGCCCATTTCAATAGGGCTCTATATAAGCACAGAGCATATTTTTTAAAGGAACTTTTTATTTAGTGAACACGTTGCTTTTGGATACAAGTTCACTAAATACAAAATTCGGTAAAAAAATAAGCTCTGTGGTGATATTGAGCTCTATTCCATTGGCCAAAACACAATTGAATGAGGCCCCGACAATATAACGAATGCAGCAACCAAAGGCCCTCATTCAATTGCAATTTGCCCAATTGAATAGGGCTCTAAATAAGAACATAACATTTTTTTTTTAAGAAGTTTTTAGTTAGTAAAAATCTATCCAAAAGAAAGTTTTTCACTGACTAAAAACTTCTTTAAAAAAATATGCTATGTGCTGATTTAGGGCACGATTCAATTAGCCAAATCGCAATTGATTGAGGCCCAAAGTGCTACACACAAAACAGAATTGGAACAAACTCACACAAACACATAGCAAAATAAATTAACTTTCTTATTCAATGTTTAACAACCTATAAGCCTTACAAAGAAGCCTAAATAAGAATAACAAAAGTGTTGCGCACCTAAAAGGATTGTACAAAAAATCACACAAACACATAGGAAAACAAAATTAACATTCTTCTTTAATGTTTAACAACCTATAACCAGTACAATCAAGAATAAATAACTTTAGCACAAGTGGTGTGCACAAAACAGGATTGTAAAAAACTAACACAAACACATAGCAAACTACATTAATAATATTATTTCATGTTTCACAAACTATAACCATCCCAATAAAGGCTAAATAAGTATACCACAAGTGGTGCGCACAAAACAGGATTGTACAAAAACTAACATAAACACATAGCAAACTAAATTCATATTCTTACTTAATGTTTAACAACCTAGAAGCCTTACAAAGAAGCATAAATAAGTATAACAGAAGTGGTACGCACAAAACAGGATTGTACTAAAACTCACACAAACACATATGAAACTACATTAGGATTCTTCTTTAATGTTTAACAACCTATAACCATTACAATGAAGCTTAAATAACTATAAAACAAGTGGTGTGCACAAAACAGGATTGTACAAAAATAAAGACACAAACACATAGCAAAATAAATTCATATTCTTCTTTAATATATCACAACCCACAAGCCTTACTAAGAACCTTAAATAAGAATAACAAAAGTCGTGGGATTGTACAGAAAGTTAAAAAAAAAAAAAAATAGAAAAAAATAACCATAACTGATACAATACAGCCAAATTCATACATTTGTTCCTTATTTAAAAGACATTTCACTCAAACAACATTTTCTATTTTATATTAAAACAGATACTGCGTGAAGACAATCGGACGAGGACTTTCAGCACAGGACCAGACCATCGGACGAGGACTTTCAACATAGGACCAGACCAGCGGACGAGGAATTTCAACACAGGACCAGACCATCGGACGAGGACTTTCACCAAAGGACCACTACATCGGACGAGGCCTATCGCCAGAGGACCACAACATCGGACGAGGGCTATCGCCACAGGACCACACCATCGGACCACGACTTTCAACAGAGGACCAGACCATAGGACCAGGATTTTACACAGAGGACCACACCATCGGACGAGGACTTCCAACAGAGGACCACACCATTGGACAACGATTTTCAACCGAGGACCAACAAACATTCGGATTTAAATCACACTTCAACCAAGGTACAGTATAATAAGTACAAAAGGAGAAAACTAAAGAAACAGCTTTCAGTTGCATCCGTGTCAACAGAAAAATTAAAAAAAAAAATTACTATCTCCCTTATTCTATTTAAATTGCCACTATGCAATACATAGCTCAATAACCACATCAATGTTTTTTTAGCAAAGAAGTTTTGCAGTGGTAAATATCTATCCACAAACAACGTTTTTAATAAATAAAAACATTATTTCAAAAAAATATGTTACATGCTTATTTACAGCAGTATTCCATTGGCCAAATTCTTAGTCAGTGAGGACAGGAATTATAATTTTAACTAAATATAACTGATACATTAATGATTTGCCTTTTATTTCACCAATTGTGCACAAGAATCTTTAACAGGAATTACAAATTTAAATATACACAATTACATTTCTTTTTTTTCCTTTACAGATTAATATGGCTGATAACGAGACCAAAGAAGAGAAGAAAAGACGTCAAACTAGAGAAAGACAAGAGAGATGGGCTGCCCATCAGACACCTGAGGAGAAAGAAATTTGATGAGAAAAAGAACGCAAAAGACTTGCAAATAAAAGACTATAAGCTGCAAAAATGAAAGATACAACAAAAAAAAATAAAAAGATAATAAAGCATTTACAAACTATTCCTCAAACATCAGATGACATTTTACAAGATACCATTCAAGACAGACCAAAAAAAGCAACTACAAAAACAAAGCATTTACAAACTCTTACTGAAAACTTACAGGACATTTCAACAAAACTAGGACAACATATACCAAGAAAAGCCACGAAAAAAACTAAACATTTAGAACCTGTTTTTGAAACATTTCATGACTTTTCACCTGATGAATATGAAAGTCAAAATCCGATATGCTTTGCAAATTGTCCTTTACTCAAGTCTTTAGCAGTAGAGGTTCATAGTTGTGGGGACATGAGTACTCAATGTCAATTTTGTGAGGCTTATTATTTTAAACAGGAGAGACCCAGAGATGGACAATTTATTAGTTGTCAAAAAGGCAAGTTCAAACTTCCAGAAAGGAAACAATTTCCAAGCTATTTACAAAATATTATGACTGAACCTACTTTTCCAAACTACAAAAATTTTAAGACAAACATAAGATCCTACAATAGTGCCATATCATTTGCATCTATGGGGGCAACATTGGCTGCTAATGTACCAGGACATGGTCCTTACTGTTTTAAAGTCCAAGGACAAATTTATCATCGGACTTCACATTTACATCCAGAGCAAGGACAGCAAAGAAAATTCGCTCAACTATATGTCCTAGATACAATGGAAGCTGTTGACCAACGTATGCAGATGGAAGAAAATAAAAAATGCTTACCCAGTGTTTTCATAGAGCTAAATAACATTATGGACAACAATCCCTACAGTAAAGCTTACAAAAAATTGGCAGAAGTAGAAAATGAACAACAACTTCATGCACAAAGACATCAATTACCCATGCCAAAGGTTGATATGGTGCTTAAAAGAGACAGACATACTGATAAACGTCGTTATAACTTGCCAACATCAAATGAAGTTGCAATGGTCTTTCAGAATGATGAAGGAGAACCACCATTTCAAAGAGACATTAGAGTATATCCCAGAAATGAGGAGCAACCATTTATTAATATTAATATCTTAAGTCCAAATTTAGATCCAATGACATATCCCATCTTTTTCCCACATGGAGAAGCAGGTTGGCAACCAAAATTAACCCTTCCCAGTTACCCAAATGCTAAAGCCAGAATCCGAAATAATGTTTCTATGCTTGAATTTAAAGTAGCTCAATTTGCCATTCGAGATGAATTTAATCCAATTTTATGTGGTGGAAAACTAACACAACAATGGATTATTGATTCATATTTGCAAGTTGAGGCAAATAATTTAAACTTTATAAAATATCAACAAGATAAACTATGTGTAGAACAATATTGTGGACTCATGGACTATGTTGCTGACGTGGCTACAACCATAGACATGACAGCTGGCAAAGTCATCATTTTACCATCTTCCTTTCAAGGATCTCCTCGAAATATGAGAGAAAGATACAATGATGCTATGGCTATTGTGACAAAATTTGGAAAACCAGATTTATTTCTGACATTTACATGTAATCCACAATGGCCAGAAATTAATCAAAATCTACTTCTTGGACAAAGTGCTTCAGATCGACCAGATTTAGTAGCCAGAGTTTTTAAGATCAAATTAAATGAATTAATACGTGACTTCACTATAAATCAGTTATTTGGCAAATGTCTTGCTTATGTTTATACCATTGAATTTAAAAAAAGAGGCCTTCCACATGCACATCTTCTGATAATACTTTAAGAGAAAGATAAATTAGATACTTCGGACAAAGTGGATGCAGTCATAGTTGCTGAACTACCAGATCCAGAACTATATGGTAGACTATATGAGATTGTTACTCATCGCATGATTCATGGACCCTGTGGAGACCTTAATCCACAATCACCATGTATGGAAAATAATAAATGTTCAAAAGATTTTCCAAAAGATTATAGAGACAAAACATATGCAAATTGTGATGGATATCCACTTTATAAAAGAAGAGAAGGAGATAGTGCCATTATTCGTGGAAAAAAAGTGGACAATAGATATGTAGTACCCTACAATCCACATTTACTCATGAAGTACAACGCCCACATCAACGTAGAAGCCTGCACTTCCATCAAATCCATTAAATATGCCTACAAATATATTTACAAAGTCTATGATGCAGCTACTGTAGTCGTCAAAAGTGCAGACAACCCTGAATGTAGTGAGTTAGTACATGATGAACTTGCATCTCATGTAGATGCTCGCTATGTCAGTGCACCAGAAGCTATGTGGCGGCTTTTAAAATTTGAAATGCATGATAGATCACATGCAGTATATAGATTAGCAGTACATTTGCCACAACGACATTTAGTCTATTTCCATGCTGGAAATTAAATGAATGCATTGGCCCAAAGTGAAGATTGTCACACTACACTAACTGCATGGTTTGCATTAAATTCAAATGATGCTCAAGCAACACAATACTTATATATTGAAATTCCATATCACTATGTTTTTGTGAATGGATTATGGAGACCAAGAAAAACCAGAGGCAATAAAATAATTCCACGAATTTACACAGTCAGTCCAAGAGATGTTGAACGTTTTTGCTTACGGATATTACTTTTAAATGTTCCAGGAGCACAAAGTTTTGAACAATTAAGAACTGTTAATGATATTGTATATGAATCCTTCCATTTAGCTGCAAGACATAGAAACTTACTCGCTGATGATACAGAGTGGGAAAGATGTTTAGAAGAAGCAGCACAATGTCAAATGCCACGACAGATGAGAGAACTATTTGCTTTTATTTGTATCTTCTCAAATGCTCCAAATGCATTAGCTTTGTGGGAGACTTTTAAAAGTAATATGGCTGAAGACTTTATGCGACGATACAATGAACCCATTGCACACTTAAAAGCGTTAATGGAAATCCAAGAAGTCTTTTTAACTCATGGATTAAGTTGTGCAAGTTTTAATTTGCCTGATCCAGGTCTTATAGATGACATAAACTTTGAAGACTATGACATTCAACTACAAGCAGAAAGAACACAAGAAAGACTTGCAACTTTAAATACACTACAATTGCAAGCATTTCATGCCATTAAAAATGCAATAGATGATGACATGGTGACAAAGCGTTATTTCTATCTTGATGGACCTGGCGGATCAGGAAAAACCTATTTGTACAATTTATTAATGAGTTCAGTACGAGCACAAGGACAAATAGCAATGGCGTTTGCCACTACTGGAATTGCTGCACTTTTATTAGAAGGTGGAAGAACTGTTCATAGTGGATTTAAACTGCCAGTGCCTATTTTAGAAAATTCTGTGTCAGATATTCGCATGACATCCTTACAAGCAAAGAAATTTAAGAAATGTAAATTAATTATAATAGATGAGGCCACAATGATGTCATGCTATGCCCTCCAATGTATTGACCGTTTGCTTCGTGAAGTCATGGATAATATTTTTCCATTTGGTGGAAAGGTAATGTTGTTGGGTGGCGATTTTAGACAAACATTACCTGTTGTTGTACATGGAAATCGAACTAACATTATCGAAACCTGTATCAAGTCAAGCACAGTATGGAAACATTTTACCCATCTTCAACTGCAACAAAATATGAGATCAGAAGGACAAAATGATTTCAATGATTGGCTTATTGAAATTGGAGAAGGCAGAACAGAAAAAATACTACATTTAGCTGACGACACTGTAGAGATCCCAACTCAGATGATTTGTCAACAAGATATTATATCGGCTATATTTGAAGGGAGCATCAATAATGAAGAATATTCCGAGCTTGCCAACCAAGTCATACTGACGTGTAAAAATAAAGATGCATTAATCCTCAATAATGAAATCTTTAAAAAAATTAATGCACCACAAAGAAATTATCACAGTGCTGATTCTGTACTTGCTGATGACAATGAAAGTCAGGCTAACTTTTTGACTGAATTCATAAACTCTCTAACTCCTTCTGGAATGCCACCACATATTTTGCAGCTAAAGAAAGGTGCAATTATCATGTTACTGCGAAATATGAACCCCAAAAAAGGCCTATGCAATGGCACAAGATTAATTGTTCAACAATTAAAGGACCATTTTATAGATGCTGAAATTTTAACTGGGACCCATAAAGAAGAGAGAGTTTTCATACCAAGAATAGATTTAGCACCAAGTGAAAGTAGTCTCCCTTTTTTACTTCAAAGAAGACAATTTCCCATTATTATGGCATTTGCCATGACCATTAATAAATCACAAGGTCAAACTTTCAAATCTGTGGGTATTTTTTTGGAAGAACCAGTATTTGCACATGGTCAATTGTACGTTGCATTGTCACGGTGTAAAAATCCACAGGCTTTTAAAGTTTACATTGAAAAAAATGAAAGTCAAGGTGATTTATTAGAAGATGGACGTATATTTACTAAAAACATTGTCTACTATGAAGTACTATAACTTTGCAGGATACAAACTAAAGCCATGCAAACATTTTTTTAAAGCATTCAAAAATACATAACAATTTGTTGTTTAATTCAGTCATAATTAATGGAAGTAATGTTTATGGATAATTCGCCTAACAAAATACTTGCCTTGGAATTTTTAAAAAAAATTAGGTTACAATGTTAAGTTACTGTGTTAATGTTTCTAATGTTACAAGTTTAAAAACAATATTTACAAGTTATTTCATCAAACAGATTATTAAATTCATGTTAAGAGCTCAAGCACCTTTTAAGTCACAATGTAAATATTGTCTGTTATCTTAAGATTACTACCTACATTAATGTTTATCGCCAGTTTATGTGATCAGTAAGTAATTACTTTCATTTGGTACGTTTTAAGGAGAGTTTTTACTGTATGCCTTCCTATACATTCAATGTTTATTCAACTTAACAATTATTCGGATACAAATTGCATGTTAATACTTATTAATTTAAAGTTCAACTGTTTTTACATTCAAATGTTAATACTTTTAATACTAAATTAAGTTACAAAATGTATTTACTGTGTTCCTGTTTATAATGTTCAAAATTATACAAATGTTTTGTCAACTTCCAAAGTTACATAAAAAATAAAGATTAAGTTTAAAAATATATACTTTGAACGTTATTGCTTACATATATTTTAAACTTCATGTTAAAATTAGCGACGTTTCAACAAGGTTTTTACTTTTTGCTTTCCTCTGGATTCAATGTATATTAAAGTGAACAATTCTTCAGATACAAATTTCATGTTAAAAAACCATTACATCAACATTTTACAAAAATACACGTTCATATCACAATACCTACAAGGGTCAAATATATATATAAATAACTAAACAACTTGACAAACATATACATCACATTGCTGTAATTTTTTGACGGGCAAGTCGCTAGTATATAATATAGCTGTGTATGTAAATCTGTCTCTCACTCTGCAAAAACAAATGGAAAGATAGAACTGTTTTTTTATCTGCCTAGAAACTAATGATGTCACCACGTGTGCAATCATTGTATTGGCCAGGACCGTTTCTCATTTCTCCCTATAATGTGTGTGTTACAGTCACTGTGTGAGACATCTATGTGGAGCTGCACAGACCTGGGGATCCAAGTGATATCTTGGAGGGAGTTTATGTGTCACATTTAATGTATATATTTAAATATTGTGGTAGGGAGGATTATCTCTGAGGACCTGAACTTTTTATGTGAAATCAATATACTCTAGATGGCTTCTTATTTCCATTATACAATATATATATATATATATATATAAATATATATATATATACACATTATATATACAACATATATATATATATATATATATACACACATTATATATATATATATATATATATATATATATATACACATACACACATTATATATATATATATATATATATATATTATATATATATATACACATACACACATTATATATATATATATATATATATATATATATATATATATATATATATATATACACACATTATATTTATATAATGTATTTATATATACACACATTATATTATATATATATATTTACACATTATATATATATATATATATATATATATATATATATATATATATATATATTAGTTGTGAGCAGGCGAGCTTGCTCAAGCTGTTGCTCATGCTTGCGGGCTCGCGCAGCGAGGGCCTCAGTTGCTGGCATGGGTCTTCATTCAATTGCAATTTGGCCAATTGAATAGGGCCCTAAATAAGCACATAACATATATTTTTTAAAGAAGTTTTTAGTTAGTAAGCATCTATCCAAAAGCAAGGTTTTCACTAACTAAAAACTTCTTTTAAAAACATATGCTATGGGCCAAATTGCAATTGAATGAGAGTCATGGAGCATCGTAGGCGCTCCTTGCCAGCAAATGCGGCCCTCGCAAAGCGAGGGCCGCAGTTGCTGCAGCGCTCTATGCGAGCAACTGCGACCCTCACAAACTTTACGTCGCAATGCAAACAACATACGAGACACGTTACCACTCATTACGACCTCGCAAAAATCGCCCGCAACCCACGAATAGGAAAAAATGAAAAACACAATAAATACACACAACACACACATAAAAAGCTTACCTACAGCAAGAGGAAGCATCCAGGACCTCAAAAAATTAAGTTACACCTTAATTTAACTAAAAATAAAAGCGTTTAGACACTAAAAAAATCGGTAAGCAAGAGAAAAAATGGCCGCCGAACAAAACGAAAACGAGGCTACAGCACTCTAAACACGCAAAACACCACAAGAAACTCGCAAAACACCACAAAACACCTACGGATAATCCGATACAGACACATACCACATATTACCCGTCATTTTAGAACAATGCGGAAGTACACAACTACGCTAACGGTTTGGTCTTGCTCGCGCACGCACACTATTACACTGCACACATTCAGCACGCTTACACAGCAGCTCCACACCACTAATGCTGCAGCAACATCAAAATAGATTGCCAGCTCTTCAACACAATGCTTCAAAATAGGTAAAGTATATTCATTTATTAATGTATTATATATGTCATTATTATACACCAAACAGCATTAGCTACCTTACAATTTCATTGCCGCCATTTTTTGACGGGCAATTCTCTAGTCTATTATAATATGCAGAGACTTCAACATGTTAGCAGACCCCATTCTAGATGGAAACTCAGAATTAAAGACCTATTCTAGAATATACTATATTTGGGTGGATATTGAGACCTTAAAGAGATTATTAAAAGTTGAAATTGACTCCAGAGTATGGACAGATCACGCATTAGTAAAATTAGACTTAAAAATTTACTATTTTAGACCCCCTCGGAAATCTTGGAAGATGGACTGTTCCATTTTAAAATCAGAAAAAGATTTTAAAATTTTGGAAAGAGAAACTGAGCAATTCTTTGTTCAAAATGATAACTCAGTAAAACGAAGATTTATATTATGGAATGTCTACAAAGCCTTTTTAAGAGGGATCTTGATAAAAAATCAAAACCAAAAAAAAAAAAAAAAGAGGCCTACCTTTGAGGGACTTATACATTCAATTTTTTAAAATAGAGAGCAGAAATCAAATGAACCCTAATAAAGAAGACTTAGAACAAAGTAGAAAAATAGAGTTACAAATAAAGGGCCCTATTAAATTCTCCCTTGTAGTTCTCTCGGTGCTCGCAAAAGGCAGTTTTCCTGCTGTTTGCGAGAACCGAATCTCTCGCAGCCTGCTTTACGATATGACTGCAAGAAAATGGCCGAGAATAGGCTCCGAGAGAGCTACGTAGCCTTAAATCTATGCACGAGTCTCGCATATCGTAAGAATCCCTACGTGGACAAAAAGTCCACGCAAGGGATCCGAAAGCCTCTACGTGCTGCCTCGGAACAGCCCGAGACAGCAGCGTGAGGCTCCCCCCTGCACCCTATACACATCCCCATGCTGCAGGGGTCTCTATCAGGACCCCTGCAGCACCCCCACATTAACCCCTTGCAGCGGGGGTCCCCGATCTGCATAGATCAGGCCCCCCGCTGCATTTAAAACTTTTAAATTCCCCGCCGCGGCTCCTTAAAGGGACCGCGGCACACTATTACCCAATCCCGGCCGCGGCACTTAAAATTAACCCCCCTCTATGCTGGGGGTCCCCATCGGGACCCCCGAAGTGTCCCCACATAAACCCATTGCAGGGGGGGGCCCCGATCTGCATAGATCAGGCCCCCCGCAGCATTTAAAACTTTTAAATTCCCCGCCGCGGCTCCTTAAAGGGACCGCGGCACACTATTACCCAATCCCGGCCGCGGCACTTAAAATTAACCCCCCTCTATGCTGGGGGTCCCCATCAGGACCCCCGAAGTGTCCCCACATAAACCCATTGCAGGGGGGGGGCCCCGATCTGCATAGATCAGGCCCCCCGCAGCATTTAAAACTTTTAAATTCCCCGCCGCGGCTCCTTAAAGGGACCGCGGCACACTATTACCCAATCCCGGCCGCGGCACTTAAAATTAACCCCCCTCTATGCTGGGGGTCCCCATCGGGACCCCCGAAGTGTCCCCATATAAACCCCCTGCAGCGGGGGGCCCCGATCGGCACCGATCGTGACCCTGCTGCAATTCAATTTTAAATTTCCCGCCTCGCGGGTCCTCAAAGGACCGTAAAGGTCCTGAAAGGACTCGCACTAAAAATAATAACCCCAGGCAACTATAATTACCCCATTAACTCATGATGGTCAATCCAGACCACCATAAGGCCTAAATTAACCCATTAACTCATGATGGTCAATACAGACCACCATAAGGCCTAAATTAACCCATTAACTCATGATGGTCAATACAGACCAGCATAAGGCTCTATTTAACCCCATCAGTCCCATAAGGGTATATTATTACCATTATGGGCCTGTTACAACCCAACATTAACCACATAAGTGCCATGATGGTCCTCAAGGACCATCATGACACTAACTACAAACACTACACTATAACCCCCAATAAACCATTTAATCTAAACTAACCCCCCTCTACACTAATCTATTAACACTTACACTACCTACCTACACTACCTACCCCCTAATAAACCTCCCCAACACTCTAATTACAAAAAACAAAAAACCTACAGCACAGAAAAGAAAAAACCTACAGTACAAAAAACAAAAAAACCTACAGTACAGAAAAAAAAAAAAATTACAACCCCACCCCCCACTACAGAAAACAAAAAAATACATTACAACCCCACCCCCCACTACAGAAATTAAAAAAATTACACACCTGAAAAGGAAAGACAGATAAACACAATACAATACATACATATAATACATTAAATACATTACATACAATACATGACATTACATATAATATATTACATATAATATATTACATATAATATATTACATATAATACATTACATACATTACATACAATACATGACATTACATATAATATATTAAATATAATATATTACATATAATATATTACATATAATATATTACATATAATATATTACATATAGTCCTAATCAAATACCCCCTATCTATCTAACATACAATCTATTTAATTTAAAATAAATCCTAACTATATCAAATACATCCCCCTATCTATCTAATATACAAAAAATCCTAACTACATACACAGACCCTTATTCTAAACTAAAATAAAATAATTACAGTCCTAACTACATACACAGACCCTAATTCTAAGCTAAAATCAATAAATTAAGACCACTTACCTTTAAGATGTTGCTTCAGATCACTAACCTATGGGTCAAACAAAAAATAAAAATTAGTACAAAACATTAACATCAAATAAATAAACATTCTATACATTCTAAATATTCAACTCACCTTTACAGCATGTCCAGTCACTGTTTATCTCTTCCGGCGCGGCCCTGTTAAAAAAAAAACACAATACATGAATACATGAATACAATATATAAACAATAAATAAAATACACAAATAAACATCTAAATATACATTTAACTTACCTCCCCGCGATGTCCCCGGCCTTCTCTCCTTCAGCCCCGGCTGGGCCGCGGAACCATCCGCGCTCTAAAAAAAAAAAAAAAAAAAAACTAACGGAGGTCTGCACTGGCAGACCTCCCCGACGCTACTGAACCTCCCGGAGTCGTTTCCGGGAGGAAATTGGCATTGTCGGCTTGTGATTGGCTGAAAAAGCTGTCTATCAATTTCAGCCAATCAAAAGTCGTCAATGTGTGAGCCAATCAGGATGGGATACACCCCAATATCCCACCCTGATTGGCTAAAACACTTGTCTATCTTTATGGGAACCAATCACAACGCTCAGATGCCTTCAGCCAATCACTATGGGATACACCCCCACGGAGTGATTGGTAGAAGACATCTGCGCATCCTGATTGGCTCCTACATTGACGACTTTTGATTGGCTGACAGCTTTTTCAGCCAATCACAAGCCGACAATGCCAATTTCCTCCCGGAAACGACTCCGGGAGGTTCAGTAGCGTCGGGGAGGTCTGCCAGTGCAGACCTCCGTTAGTTTTTTTTTTTTTTTTTTTTAGAGCGCGGATGGTTCCGCGGCCCAGCCGGGGCTGAAGGAGAGAAGGCCGGGGACATCGCGGGGAGGTAAGTTAAATGTATATTTAGATGTTTATTTGTGTATTTTATTTATTGTTTATATATTGTATTCATGTATTCATGTATTGTGTTTTTTTTTTTTAACAGGGCCGCGCCGGAAGAGCTAAACAGTGACTGGACATGCTGTAAAGGTGAGTTGAATATGTAGAATGTATATAATGTTTATTTATTTGATGTTAATGTTTTGTACTAATTTTTATTTTTTGTTTGACCCATAGGTTAGTGATCTGAAGCAACATCTTAAAGGTAAGTGGTCTTAATTTATTGATTTTAGCTTAGAATTAGGGTCTGTGTATGTAGTTAGGACTGTAATTATTTTATTTTATTTTAGAATAAGGGTCTGTGTATGTAGTTAGGATTTTTTGTATATTAGATAGATAGGGGGATGTATTTGATATAGTTAGGATTTATTTTAAATTAAATAGATTGTATGTTAGATAGATAGGGGGTATTTGATTAGGACTATATGTAATATATTATATGTAATATATTATATGTAATACATTATATGTAATGTATGTAATGTCATGTATTGTATGTAATGTATGTAATGTATTATATGTAATATATGATATGTAATATATTATATGTAATATATTATATGTAATGTCATGTATTGTATGTAATGTATGTAATGTATTATATGTATTATTGTATTGTGTTTATCTGTCTTTCCTTTTCAGGTGTGTAATTTTTTTATTTTCTGTAGTGGGGGGTGGGGTTGTAATGTATTTTTTTGTTTTCTGTAGTGGTGGGTGGGGTTGTAATTTTTTTTTTTTTCTGTACTGTAGGTTTTTTTGTTTTCTGTGCTGTAGGTTTATTGTTTTTTGTAATTAGAGTGTTGGGGAGGTTTATTAGGGGGTAGGTAGTGTAGGTAGGTAGTGTAAGTGTTAAAAGATTAGTGTAGAGGGGGGTTAGTTTAGATTAAATGGTTTATTGGGGGTTATAGTGTAGTGTTTGTAGTTAGTGTCATGATGGTCCTTGAGGACCATCATGGCACTTATGTGGTTAATGTTGGGTTGTAACAGGCCCATAATGGTAATAATATACCCTTATGGGACTGATGGGGTTAAATAGAGCCTTATGCTGTTCTGTATTGACCACCATGAGTTAATGTGTTAATTAGAGCCTTATGGTGGTCTGTATTGACCACCATGAGTTAATGGGTTAATTAGAGCCTTATGGTGGTCTGTATTGACCATCATGAGTTAATGGGTTAATTAGAGCCTTATGGTGGTCTGTATTGACCACCATGAGTTAATGGGTTAAATAGAGCCTTATGGTGGTCTGTATTGACCACCATGACTTAATGGGTTAATTAGAGCCTTATGGTGGTCTGTATTGACCACCATGAGTTAATGGGTTAATTAGAGCCTTATGGTGGTCTGTATTGACCACCATGAGTTAATGGGTTAATTAGAGCCTTATGGTGGTCTGTATTGACCACCATGAGTTAATGGGTTAATTAGAGCCTTATGGTGGTCTGTATTGACCATCATGAGTTAATGGGTTAATTTAGGCCTTATGGTGGTCTGGATTGACCATCATGAGTTAATGGGGTAATTATAGTTGCCTGGGGTTAATATTTTTAGTGCGAGTCCTTTCAGGACCTTTACGGTCCTTTGAGGACCCGCGAGGCGGGAAATTTAAAATTGAATTGCAGCAGGGTCACGATCGGTGCCGATCGGGGCCCCCCGCTGCAGGGGGTTTATATGGGGACACTTCGGGGGTCCCGATGGGGACCCCCAGCATAGAGGGGGGTTAATTTTAAGTGCCGCGGCCGGGATTGGGTAATAGTGTGCCGCGGCCCCTTTAAGGAGCCGCGGCGGGGAATTTAAAAGTTTTAAATGCAGCGGGGGCCTGATCAGTGCCGATCGGGGACCCCCGCTGCAAGGGGTTAATGTGTGGGGGCTGCGGGGGTTCCTATGGACCCCTGCAGCAAGGTGTTCATGTGAGGACACTTCGGGGGTCCCGACAGGGACCCCCGCATTGAGGGGGGGTTCATTTTAGGTGCCTGGGGGGGGTTTGGAGTACCCCCCACGGCAGGGCTTATGTGGGGGACTGCCGCGGAGGTCCCTTTTAGGACCCCCGCAGCACTTGATGAGGAGTGGGAGCCTGCGATATCATCTCGCAGGCTGTCACTCCTTTACGTAGTGTAGATACGTATAGCCCTGCTGCGTAGCTCATACGTTGCTCGCAGCAGGGCTAATTTAATAGCATTGTAAGTTAGAGAAACTTTGCAGTACGTAGGGCTTAAGTAGAAGCCTCTTATTTACGAGGCTGGAATTTAATAGGGCCCCAAATCTATTAATCAACAAAGAACCTATGATTTAATCTGGTTACTTCAACAGAAGATTTACCATTATGGTAATAAAGCCAGCAAAATGCTGGCAAATGAATTATAAATAAATATATATAGAAAGAAGATAGATAAAATGTATAAAGTAGGTAAATGTTTATCCAGACCAGATCACATAGCAAGGCCTTTGAGGAGTATTATTTAGGCTTATACAACTTAAAAGAAGATCCACGATTTGAAAAACCATCTTAGGAAGAAATAAAACAATTTCTAAGTCAAATTGAATTACCCCAAATATCAGATGCAGAAAGATTAGATCTTATTGCAGAGATTTCGGAGAAAGAAATCATAGAAGTTATCTCTAATCTGAAACTGGGCTCATCCCCTGGACCCAATGGGTTTATTAATCAATTTTATAGATTCCTTGTAGGCATTTTGACCCCCTATTTGAAAAATGTATATATAACGAAATTTTGAATCAGGGGTATGTTCCTTCTCAAATGACAGAAGCCTTGATTGAAACGATACAAAAACAGGAGCGAGATAGGCCAGAATGTAAAGATTTTCCACCTAAAGTTGGATTTGAAGATCTATTCCAAGATTTTGGCCAACCGCCTTAATAAGGTTATTGATAAATTGATTACTTAGGATCAATCTGGTTAGAAGAGGTAGACAGGGTAACAACCAGAGAATTTTTGATTTGATCTCTTACTTTGACTCCTGTAGAATCCCCTCTGTGTTCCTGTCTATGGATGCAGAGAAAACCTTTGACTGAGTCGGATGGCATTTTATGGAGCAAGTCTTTGAGAAATATGGCTTGGGAGCCTTTGGCTCAAAATCCATTAAGGCTTTGTATTCCGCCTCATCCGCCTCGGTCATAGGCACTGGCTTTAAGACAAATAAGATAATAATTACTAATGGGACCAGGCAAGGCTGTCCTTTGTCTCTTATTTTTTTTTGCACTTGTGCTGGAACCACTGGCATCCTCCATTAGGAGCATTGAGGAGATAGGAGTGGCAATAGGGTCATCTATCCACAAAATTATGATGTATGCAGATGATGTGGTAGTATCTGTAACTAACCCAGGTAAATCTTTAAAAAATATACACAAGTTGATAGATTCATATAGTAAAGTTTCCAATTATAAATTAAACATCTTGAAATCTGAAATCTTGAGTTTTCATACTTCCTAAATTTAATTGTATAATCAGATCAATTCCATTTTGTTTTATCCAAAAGATGAATAGAACAATTTCAGACAGTTGTGGATGGATTCATACATCATGGAAAAAGAATGAGGATAAAAAAATCAATACTCTCTAGAAAATTCAATAGAGGAGGCATGGCTTATCCCATGGTGCAGACGTATCATGATGCAACTATGTTATCTCATATGATTAAATAGACGGATCCGTCAGTCCCCCCTCAATGGTTAAAAGCAGAAAGTAATCTGGTATTGAAAGGATTGTTGGGAACCTTGATATTCAGAGATGGTATTAAGAAGGAACTACTACTAGAGGGAGCAGGTTTAATTAAAGAGATTTTGACATTTTGGGTTAAGTTCAGACCTAGACTCAAATTGCTGCCAATTCCAAGGCCAATTGCTCCTATACAGTTGTTAGTCGATAGTAGATCTAAACTTACCTTTTCTGAAAGAATGGTACAAACATGGTATACATTATTTGAAAGATCTTTTCATTAATAACTCATGGGCATCATTTCAAGACTTGAATAAGAAATACAGTTTACTCGAAAATTGTTGGTTAGAGTACAACAGACTTAAAATTAAATATAGAGAATCAGTTTATTTTTTATCTAAGATGAGATCTTTAACTATGTTTGAAAAACTCATTACAATGAGGAAACAAAAGTATTTAATTTCTAGCTCTTATAATATATTAAATGGAATGGATAAACGGATTACCTGTAAAATTAAACAGTGGGAAAGATCTATTAATAACAACTAGCCGGAGGATATTTGGTATAGAGCAATGACTCTTACAGAAAATTGATTAAAAATATAGCATATAGAGAAGTTTACTCTAAACTGATTAACCAATGGTCCTTAGTTCCTTTGAAAATGGCACAGATTACCCAAAATGAAAATAGGAAACTCTGCTGCAGAGGATGTGGACAAATAGGCTCCCAACTTCATGTTTGGTGGGAGTATCCTTGTTATGAACAGAAGGACCCACTGGACTGTTTGGGGTTCATCAGTTATTGTATGTGTGGTTAGAAGGTACTAACAACTTGCTAAACAGTCATATCTGGGATATACAAATGGTTAAACATTCTAAAGAATTGATATGGCCCTGCGATCGGCCATGTGTGATTGCTCTGGAAGGGGGAGTTTAGTTTTATAACCCTGTAAGTTGAGATCTGGCAACTGGGGAATGTATCATGGGATAGACATCTCCCAGGTGGTGAGAGTGTAACAAGCTATTTCCCACAAGAGGAGGAGTTAGGCATGTGGGGGTAGTGAGATCTTTGTGTGTTTTTGATATATCTCTATAACAATAAAGAAGTGGCAGTCTGATTTTGGACACACTAAACAAAGGTGGTGTTGGACTCTGCTTGTACTAATCAAAGGTACATTATGTGTGATACTTAGAGCCTAAGAAAAGGGGTCTGATGGTGCCTGCCTGGTTGCCAGCAGAGCAGAGGTTATTCAGGAGAAAAGAGCCAGATAACAAGGCTGATGAAGTGGAGAGCACATCACGTTGTCATGGAAGAGGACTTGGCAGCAGCTCTTACGGATCAGTGGATGGCATTCCTGGGAATCCAGCAGGGAGGTGAGCTATCAACATGGCTGGTGGGACTGGTTTGGGACGAGATTGCTTTGGAGGATTGGTATGATGATCTGATGGAGCCGGCTATTGCATTGCAACAGCCCTCCTGCTACAGAATGGAGTTAATGAAAGGACTCCAGGGTGTATTGCAGGGCAATCCAGCATATGGCATTTGGCCTATAGAACATGGGGTGATCCTGTATAATCAGCGCTGCCAAGAATTGGGACTAAAACCAGGGTCCCAGGAGGCTGCATTCATTGAACCCTTGATCCAGCAAAAGCTGGAGCTGGAAATCAGTTACATGAATCTGCTGGTGGAAGCAGCCCAGGCTAGGACCTAGCTCAAGGGAAGGAAGGAGCCCAGCCAAGTGGATGGGGATGATGAAGACACATACTGGCACCCGGAGGCCCTGGAAGCATACAGCTGTTTTGTTTATTGTTTGCCCTCAGAGAGCACGGGCTGTGTAAGAAGTGCAGCTCTAGAAGAGGGCACAGAGGACTGTTGGCAGAAGCCAGGCCAAACAGAGAGTCTGGATGGGATTAGCTATGTTCAGTGTGCCCTGGGATTGGACTGTGGGCCTAGCATGGACCTCCAGCTGATAAAAAATGTCAGAGAGCTAGCCACAGACCAGAGGGCAGGGGAGGTTATGATCCCTGAGATCCTGCCAAAATGAGACCCAGCAAATCAGTTAAAGAGGGACCACATTCCTTATTGTGTCCCAAAGCAAGGAGAGCTGGATGGAGCACAGTGCACTGACTGCGGTTCCAGGCGAGATGGAATACAGCGCACCGACTGTGGTCCAAGGAGATGAAGAAATGGAGTCCCATGACCATTGTCACAGGTAAGTAGGGGTACTGTGCCCAGACTGTGGTGCAGGGGAAAGTGGAGCCTCCAGTCCAGACCACCATTATGGATGCTGGGTTCAGGATCAGACCGGTATGTTCCTCCCTGGAGGTATTAGTTTATGGGACTCCCAAGAAAAATGTTTCCCTACAGACATTGGGAAGAAAAGGAGGGTACTGGCCCTGGCTTTTGAGAGGGGGGCTAGCAATGTCACTTTGGGAACTGTCACCTGGACTGGGTACCACCCTGGGACCTGCTGGACTGGGTGAACTAAGAGGCCCAAGGACTATTTTAAATGCAGCTGCCCAAGGAAATTGTTTTTCCCAAAGGATGGGGAGGGAGGGGGCATTGGGGTTCATCAGTTATTATATGTGTGGTTAGAAGGTACTAACAACTTACTTAACAGTCATATCTGGGATATACAAATAGTTAAATATTCTAAAAAATTGATATGGCCCTGCGATAGGCCTTGAGGGACTGCTCTGGAAGGGGGGAGTTTAGTTTTATAACCCTCTAAGTTGAGATCTGGCAACTGGGGAATGTATCATGGGATAGACATCTCCCAGGTGATGAGAGTGTAACAAGCTATTGCCCACAATAGAGGGGGTTAGTCATGTGGGTGGAGTGATATCTTTGTGTGTTTTTGATATATCTCTGTAACAATAAAGAAGTTGCAGTATGATTTTGGACACACTAAACAAAGGTGGTGTCGGATTCTACTTGTACTAATCAAAGGTACATGGTGTGTGATACTTAGATCCAAGAAAAGGGGTCTGATGGTGCCTGCTTCTTCAGAAATGATGCTGTCATCTGAAGTGTCTGCTGGTGTTGAGATCTGAGCAAAAAGTAACAACCCATAGAGAGAGAGAGAGAGAGAGAATTGGGGTGAGTGTAGTTCCCCAAATCAGGCGGGCGTAACAGTCCCCCAATCCAAAAATATTGGAATAACTGTATAAAACAGATTGAAGGTAGTACTATTACTCATTTGCCATTTTCTCCTGAAGCGTGTTTATTCCATATTCTTCCGCAGGATCTCTCTTTGGATAAAAAAACTATTTTTTATTCAAATTGTAATGTCTGCTACATTATTGATTGCTAAAAATTTGAATCAGTTCTCTGTTCCTAGTTGGAATGAGATATTATGTATGATTGGAAGAAACAGAGATCTTGAAAAATCCCTTCAAAACAATGGATTGATTGTAGTCAAAGAATACAAATGGAAGATATGGGATCAAAAATCAGATCCAGCTTAGGGAAATTAGCTAGATGATATAAAACCCTAGTTTACCTCTGTTTAACCAATATACAGGATATCTCTTCCTCTTTCTTCTTTTTTTTTTTATTTAAACTTCTCAAGCCATTTTCTTTCTCTTTTTTTTTCTGTCTGTATATAGATACATGTTGTATATAATGTAAATTGCTAACAAAATATGTTTGTTCCCTAAAATAATATAAACTATTTTGGAAAAAAAAAAGAATTAATTGCACAACAGTCTCAACTGCAGGAAATAAGTTTTAACTTAATGTGTCATTTAAGGTTAAATGATCGTGGGTATCAATGAGTTAATACATATCAGGCCACCCGTATGGACTAGAACAGTATTGGCATTGATTTTCATAATTCTTCATTTTTCAAAGTTGTGCAAGTCTGAATTTATTGGACCCCCGAACCTGATTGATTGACATGTAACCTCCATGTTTTACTGCCATATTTCTGACAGTCTTATTTTCTATTGGCCAATTTGAAATGGGCGGTTACAGGCTCAGTGAATTAATACACTTCCCACCCGCAACTGCTCGAACCAGTGCATGGTTTATGGAGCTGGCTTCAGGATCACAACTCACGACCTGGAGCAATTGAATAGCCTTGCAAATGGAGACCAATGGGAGCCCACAACTTGATCGCAGACATGCATCGAGTTATGGGCTTGCAATTGAATGAGGCCCTATATAAGGGAATCAGCTGGTAAATATAGGATTACTAATTCAGGTGTCTTCATGACAGATCAGAGTCACCCTTCTCTTCAGTCAAAAGTAACACGACAAATGTGCTCAAATGTTATGTTAAACAATTCCAATGCTCTTTAACTTTGTTTTTCTTCTCTATAGAACTGCAACCCAAGACTTTCAAGAAATATAACACAGTTAGAACTGAATTCAGTTTCCTGGAATATTCTTTGTTCTCTGACATTAAATGAAGCATTGCAATGATAAGAGTTAAATATCTGAGAACATTTGCAGCCTTATTAAATTGCGATTTGACCAATTGAATAGAGCTCTTTTTAGGCACAGAGCATATTTTTTTTTAGAAGTTTTTAGTTAGTGAAGACCTTGCTTTTGGATAAAAGTTCACTAACTAAAAACTTCTGTAAAAACAAAAATGCTATGTGCTTAAATAGAGCCCTATTCAATTGGCCAAATTGCAATTTAATAAAGCTGCTAGTGAATATCTATCCCTCATCCTCTTGTGTCATTTCCCCATCTCCTTTACAGTGTAAGCTCCCGGGAGTAGGGTCATCAATTCCTTATGTGTCCAAATGTCTATCTTGTCCTTTGATGTGCAGAGCACCCCATGGAAACAGTTATTAGTCTGATGTGTTTATCGTACAACTTCCAAGTTTCTGCATCTGTACTGAGCACTGGAAAATACAACATCTAGCATCTTTACAATGTGACCCAATCTATAAATATAAATGAGGAATAATGTCATCTGCAAGAAGACTGCGTATTTCACTTTTCTTCAATTTATTTATGTGTGAGTAGATTTTTATGACCAAACCTGCCCTTTAATTGGCATGGCAGGCATTTTTTTTAGTGTATGCAATCGCTTGTGAGCAATTAGGTGATAGATGTCTTAGAGTTGTTTTGTCAACTTGCCCAATAAAAAAATAACCATCCATGGATACTAATCCGCAGTCTCTTGTACACCTTGGTATATCATTATAAAAATATCATATGTCACAGTTGATGACATCACAAAAGATGTAGGGACTGACGGTCGGCTAGTTAATATCTTAAAGGTATGCTGTAGCCCTATAATATACTCTTTTGAAGAAATAAACTTGCATACAGGGGGCAGTCATTATTTTGTTTGTGTAGCTCCTTTCTCAGCAGGGAGGAACTACAAACTTAGATTTCCATTAGTCCTTCTGTAAGCACTCAACCCTACAGATTGTCAAATTCTTTTCTGCATTCAATGCTTCTTGCCAGTTGAGGAAACGGGTAAACAGCAACAAACATGGTGGCTTTCACTATAGTATACAACTACTGCATATAATATTTAAAGGCTACGTTTTTTTCTTTCTAAAGCATTTTGTCTGATCATACACACATACACTTCCTTTCTGTAACATAACAAATGTAATGATGTAAAACTACATTGTTCACTTCTCTACAGACATGCAGTTCTCAAGTCTCACAAAACAATTTAAGCCAAATGGAACTGAATTTAGGTTTCCCTGAATATGAAATGATAACATTAGGAGATATACATATTCAAACTGACCATTATTACTGGCTTGTGTTTAGCTACATAAAAAGAAATTGGAGACTCTGCATTATTTCCTTATAATGTAAATGCCCAAGTAAAAAAAACAAATACTGGCATAGAGGAGGAACACAACCTCGCAACAAGGAACTTGCTATGTAGAGAGAAATCCAAAACAGTATTAACGTTTCATGAATTAAAACATTTCTCTATAGGCAAAAAGCAGCCTATATGTCTAAAAAAACTGCTAATGATTATGTTGACAACTCCAGGGGGTGTCTACACAGGCATCTGATCCCCCAACCAGCATGCAGCATCAGGGGAGCAATGTTAACCCATTAGTTACCTGATGTTGCTTGCTCAGTCAATCTCCTTGCAGCTTCCTTTCTGTATGTCAGCAGCAATACATAGCACATATCAGTGATAAGGCTGCTTTGCTACATATCCCAGGTTGCTTTTCAGCACACAGAGGAACTCAGAGTTAATTCAAAAGTTTCAGCTAACCTGATTGGCCCCAAAAAAAACATTTTAAATGTTATTGTAATTTAGCCTGGGTTAGGATGTTTAAATACTTATTTTTGGGATATTTTCATGCAAAAATGTTTGCATGCACTACTCATTCTCTTTCAGATGCATTCATAATCCAGCAAACTTAAATATCCCTTTAAATAATTGGAAGACCCTATTGGACACACAGCCACCTCTTCCACTGTATCTTGCCTGCTTCCTGAATAATTATGCATCTCACTGTCAACCTCTTGTGTCACTACCCCATCTCCTTTACACTGTAAGCTCTCGGGAGCAGGGTCATCAATTCCTCATGTGTGAGAATGTTTGTCTTGTCCTTTGTCGTACAGGGTAACCCTTGTAAATACATATATGCAACATTTGTAAAAGACATTGTGGTAAACATTAGCGCTTTGTATTGATATCCAGTCTTTAGTTATCTCTCCTAAGCAGGCAGCTGAACTACTCTATGTCAGAGTCTTTGTCTTCTTATAAGTCATATATTAATGATCCTCTTTTTATGTTTATCATTACAAGCCAAGTTTTTAGCTCTGTGATTTACAGAGTTATTAAATTGTGATTTGGCCAATTGTAAAGGGCTCTATATAAGCACAGAGAATATTATTTTACAGAAGTTTTTAGTTGGTGAAGACCTTGCTTTTGGAAAGAAGTTCACTAACTAAAAACTTCTGCAAAAAAAAATATTCTCTGAGCTTATATATAGCCCTTTTCAATTGGCCGAATTACAATTTAATAAGGCTGTTGGTCTTTTCCTTCCTTGTAAACATATTTTAGGCATCTTGAACTCCATTAAGCATTTGGTCCTTCAAATTCTTATGGAGACTGTTATACTCTGTTCTCTAGTGGTAAATAGTATCATAGATTTAAACTATTGTGGCAAAACTTTTTTTTAAATGCAATGGGCGCTACTCATATAGCCCTGCAAAGTACTGGTATATAAACAAATAAAAGCTCCATATTGTTCTACATATTACTGAAATATAAAGATATAGCAAGCTCCATATAGCCCTGAACATTGCATTTTAATGCTCCTCATTTCTCCCCATCCTCTTCTCCTCTCATCACCTTGCTTGTCTGTATCTCTCTCAGCCTCCTTCTCTCTTCCACTTTCTCCCTTTCTTTAATTTATCTTCTCCTTCTCTCTTCCCCTTTTCTCTCTCCTTTGTTTCTTACATTTCCTATTTCCCCTCTCCTCTTTCCCTCCTCTCCATTTCCTTCCTATTTATCTCTCCCTTTTTCTCTCTCTTCCTTCACTTTCCTACTCCTGCTTCAATTTTTCTTCGTCCTTCTCTCTTCCCCTCTTCCCATCCCTTTTTTCTTTCTATCTCTCTTCTTTGCTCTATCTTTTTTTCTAGCACTGCCACTGTTACCTGGTGCATTAATGGAAGGCGACTCTCCTTCTGAACAATTATTAATTTGCTCCTCTTCAGCTTCTTCCGTCATTGCTCCTCAGTAAAGTTCTAATTACATTTTTATGTATTTGTGTATCAGATTAAGGAGTGGGAACAGATCATTTCAATTTTTAGCTCCATATAGCTCTGGACATTGCACTTTAACGCTCCTCATCTCTCTCCATCCTCTTCTCCTCTCATCACCTTGCTTGTCTCTACCTATCTCTGACTCCTTCACTCTTTCCCACTTTCTCCCTTTCTTTCATTTCTATCCTCCTTTTCTCTTCACCCTTACTCTCTCCTGTGTCTCTTCCATTTCCTCTTTACCTCTCCTCGTCCCCTCCTCTCCATCTCCTTCCTACTTCTCTCTCTTTCTCCCTTTTCTCTGGTTTCAAATTTGATTTAAAATGTGCAGTGTAAAAAACATTGTTGATGAATACATAGAAATCTATACATATGTGTTATCAGCTTGTTCATTACACTCAGGACTTTTATTATTAGTTTTTAAAGATATAATTTGTTTCTGTAGAAGCATAGAGATAAAGATGAAGGAAAAAAAGTGTTTTTTTCTTACATAATATATTACTTTACCTCTTTTAAATATTACTTGCAATAAAAATATCAATAATGCCATTTGAAATCTAACCTATGCTGGAAAAAAACAATATATTATTTTCCATAGGTACACTTAATAATGCTCATAAGAACTCAACCAGATGCAAAATCTTGTACATGTGTTTGGCCTCTGCGGCAGGAAAAAATCCCTGAATCCCTGAAAGTCACTTGAATGATTTAGGAGTAGAATATTTGTGAGTTGAGAGAGATTATAAACAGAGCATCTTTGTGGGTCTAAAGGGTTAATTGTAAACAAACCTGTAAATTACTTTTATTAGAAAATTATTTTTGTTAAAGACTTTTAGGTATACAACACATTTATATTTCATGCTTTTCTTCACATGTCATAATGTTGTTTACTTTTGGTTAAAGATATAAGCTTTTGACTTCAGATAAAAATTGTAGGCATTTACTTGAGCTTGAAACTTAGAAGAACTTTACTAATTCTTTCTGCCCTAGCATGATATTTGCATTTAGCAGAATAAGAACTCTCTAAAATCTTAATATCATTAGTCGGCTTATTAGGGATAAATTACCTAAGACTAAAAAATCATTTTAACCTGTCATGCTTTAGGTCTCAGTTCTTTTTACAGAGCATTTACAAATTGGCTACACATTGAACTAAAAAGATTATCCACAATTATCCCTTTTGACTGTTTTAAATGATGTATGACTGAATGGATCAGTATATTAATTAGTGGCACTGCTTTAAGATTAAAAAAAAATAAAGTAAAGCTTTATTTATATCTATCATATACAGCTTAATACAATGGCTGGAACTATAATTTGAAGCCCCTGATAATTAAGACAGCCCCCGATACTGCTGATTTCAGTTATTACAATATTCAGGAAAAACATGACATGTTTTGAAATATATAAAAAACAAACAATATAAGTATCTATGTAATGCTTGGGCATAACATAAGTAAGCAATACAAACAACCAATAGCACAGCACTGAGGGTGGGGCAGGTGTATATCAGAAAGGACGAGGTGAATCCCTGCAATATCCCGGGTAAATTATTACACAATGGGGGAAATGTACTAAAGGATTGTGGGTGCTAATGTTACCTTGATTGCCCTTGTTTACCCACAATATTGCTTCTCAGCTCATTGTGCAATTTATTAAAGCCTGTGTCTTGTATTATAGCTAGCTAATTGTGAGTTATTGTGAACTGGGTGTTTTATATGCATGTTAGGGGTGTGTAACTTGAAAACCAAATCACACTTATTTTTGTTTTTACTACCCACAATGCTGATATTCAGCATTGCGTGTTTCAGCCTCACATTAGGAGTATATTTTATATTCATTAATATTATTGTTTATTTGTAACGTGTAATATTCTGTAGCGCTATACATAAGTTGTGATCAAGGCAAAACTGTATTAACATATTACAAAGATTGAAGGCCCTGTCTTTGAGCTTAGAATCTGGTGTCCATAGAGCTTTCCCCAAGCACATTGCAAGATTGAAAACTCACAGAATTACAATCTAAAGGTTTGTGGTGTGGTACAGGAGGGTGAGAAATGCAGTGTGCATGATAAAGTGGCAGGTTATAGGCTTCTTTAAACAGATGTGTTTTTAGAGAGATTGTGAAGAATTTGAAGCAGGAGGATAGTCTAGTGGAGCGAGGCAAGGAGTTCCAGAGAGTAGGGGCAGCGCAAGAAATGTCCTGAAGGCGGGAGTGAGAGGATGTGATGAGAGAAGAGGAAAGAAGCAAGTCATCAGCAGAGCGAAGAGGGTGGGTGAGGCAATATTTGGAGGTGAGGGCAGAGATATAATGGGGTGCAGTGTTGTTGAGGGCTTCGTAAGTTAGGGTCATGATTTTAACTTGTATTCTGGGGGCTATGGGAAGCCAGTGGAGTGATTGAGAGAGAGGTGCTGTAGACTAGCGATTAGTATGGTAGATGTGTCTAGCGGAGGCATTCAATATGGATTGAAGGGGGGATAGACGGGTGGTGGGTAGGCCAGCCAGAAGTGAGTTGCAATAGTCAAGACAGGATATGATGAGGGAATGTATTATAATCTTAGTTTTGTCTTGCGTAAGGTAGTGACGTATTTTGGAAATGTTTTTTTAAATTGAAAAGACAAGATTTTATTAGTGACTGTATGTGAGGAAAAAAATAGAGGGCAGGTTCCAGTAGAACCCCAAGACAGCGGGCTTGGGAGGTGGGAGTGATGATGGTGTTGTTGACAGTAAGAGAGATGTGAGGAATTGAGTTTGAGATGGCGGGCACACATCCAGGCGGATATGCTTGAGAGGTAGTTGGAAACACGTGCTAGAAGAGAGGGGGATTAATCAGGAGCTGAGAGGTAGATTTAAGTGTCATCTGCATAGAGATGATACTGAAGTCCAAAAGATGTTATTAGGGTGCCAAGTGAGGATGTATAAATGGAGAATAGGAGGGGGCCTAGGACTGTACCTTGGGGTACACCAACAGACAGAGGTTGAGGTTAAGTAGAGGTGCCAGAGAAGGAGACACATAGGAAGAGGGGAAGGGAGAAGGAAGAAGAAAAATTGAAGCAGGAGTAGGAAAGTGAAGGAAGAGAGAGAAAAAGGGAGAGATAAATAGGAAGGAAATGAAGAGGAGGGAAAGAGGAGAGGGGAAATAGGAAATGGAAGAAACAAAGGAGAGAGAAAAGGGGAAGAGAGAAGGAGAAGATAAATTAAAGAAAGGGAGAATATGGGAGAGAGAAGGAGGCTGAGATAGATACAGACAAGCAAGGTGATGAGAGGAGAAGAGGATGGGGAGAGATGAGGAGCATTCAAATGCAATGTTCAGGGCTATATGGTGCTTGCTATATCTTTATATTTCAGTAATATGTAGAACAATATGGAGCTTTTATTTGTTTATATACCAGTACTTTGCAGGGCTATATGAGTAGTGCCCATTGCATTTAAAAAAAGTTTTGCCACAATAGTTTAAATCTATGATACTATTTACCACTAGAGAGCAGAGTATAACAGTCTCCATAAGAATTTGAAGGACCAAATGCTTAATGGAGTTCAAGATGCCTAAAATATGTTTACAAGGAAGGAAAAGACCAACAGCCTTATTAAATTGTGATTCGGCCAATTGAAAAAAGCTATAAATAAGCTCAGAGAATATTTTTTTGCAGACGTTTTTAGTTAGTGAACTTCTCTCCAAAAGCAAGGTCTTCACTAACTAAAAACTTCTGTAAAAGAATATTCTCTGTGCTTATATAGAGCCCTTTACAATTGGCCAAATCACAATTTAATAACTCTGTAAATCACAGAGCTAAAAACTTGGCTTGTAATGATAAACATAAAAAGAGGATCATTAATATATGACTTATAAGAAGACAAAGACTCTGACATAGAGTAGTTCAGCTGCCTGCTTAGGAGAGATAACTAGAGACTGGATATCAATACAAAGCGCTAATGTTTACCACAATGTCTTTTACAAATGTTGCATATATGTATTTACAAGGGTTACCCTGTACGACAAAGGACAAGACAAACATTCTTACACATGAGGAATTGACGACCCCTACAGTGTAAAGGAGATGGGAAGTGACACAAGAGGATGAGAGTCTGATGCATAATGATTCAGTAAGCAGGCAAGATACAGTGGAAGAGGTGGCTGTGTGTCCAATAGGGTCTTACAATTATTTAAAGGGATATGTAAGCTTGCTGGATTATGAATGCATCTGAAAGATAATTAGTAGTGCATGCAAACGTGTTTACATGAAAAAAATCCCCAAAATAAGCATTTAAACATTAGGGTTAACACCTTCCTAACCCAGGCTAAATTAGAATTACATTTAAAATTTTTGGCCAATCAGGTCAGCTGAAACTTTTGAATTAACTCTGAGTTCCTGTGTGTGCTGAAAAGCAACCTGGGATATGTTGCAATGCAGCCTTATCACTGATAGGTGCTATGTATTGCTGCTGGCATACAGAAAGGAAGCTGCAAGGAGATTGGCTGAGCAAGCAACATCAGGTAACTAATGAGTTAATATTGCTACCCTGATGCTGCATGCTGGTTGGGGGATCAAATGCCTGTGTAGACACCCCCTGGAGGTGTCAACATAATCATTAGCAGTATTATTAGATATTTATGAGATGTGCTGCATGCAAATAGGCTGCCTTTTGCCTATAGAGAAATGTATTAATTCATGAAACTTTAATACTGTTTTGGATTTCTCTCTACATAGCAAGCTCCTTGTTGCGAGGTTGTGTTCCTCCTTTATGCCAGTATTTGTTTTTTTTACTTGGGCATTTGCATTATAAGGAAATAATGCAGAGTCTCCAATTTAATTTTTTCTTGTTATGTAGCTAAGCACAAGCCAGTAATAATGGTCATTTTGAATATGTATATCTCCTAATGTTATCATTTCATATTCAGGGAAACCTAAATTCAGTTCTATTTGGCTTAAATTGTTTTGTGAGACTTGAAAACTGCATGTCTGTAGAGAAGTGAACAATGTAGTTTTACATCATTACATTTGTTATGTTACAGAAAGGAAGTGTATGTGTGTATGATCAGACAAAATGCTTTAGAAAGAAAAAAACCTAGCCTTTAAATATTAAAAATAAATATTATTAAATGTAATTATATTATATATATCTGCAATAAAGTCACTTTTATCCATGACTTTATCACTTCCAACTCTCTCAATCTACTTGCTCTCACAGAAACCTGGCTCTCTCCTTCAGACACTGCTTCCTCTGCTGCACTCTGCCATAGTGGTTTTCAATTCAGTCACACACCTCGACCTGGGAACCGACATGGTGGTGGTGTTAGCATATTAATTTTCTCTCTGTGCACATTCCACTCCATACCCACCATTCCTTCCCTCCAATGTTCATTGATTGAAATTCCCACCATCTGCCTTTTCTCACCTATCTCTTGACGTGTTGCTGTAATCTATTGCCCTCCTGGACCAGCCTCTCAAATTCTTGATAACTTTGCTGCCTGGCTCCCTCACTTCCTCTCCTTCAATGTTCCTTCACTTGTTCTTGGCGACTTCAACATTGCCATTGACACTTCCATCTCCCCTACTGCTGCTAAACTACTTTCACTCACCTCTTCCCTCGGCCTCCCACAATTGACAGATTCTCCAACTCACCACGATGGACACCCTATACCTTATTTTCACCCATCTCTGCACAACCCCTAACCTCGCCATCTGCCACTACCTCTATCTGACCACCACCTTCTATCCTGCAGCCTCACTACATCTTTCTCTCATTGCCCTTCTTCTGTCCCGGTCTCCATTACCCACAGAAATCGTCAAGCACTTGACACACAACATCTTTCCATGGTGATACAACCCCTCCTCAGTCCCCTCACCAATCTAACTTGTCCTCACACTGTCACCTCACAATACAAAATGACTCTTACTTCCAGAAGAGCTAACAATTTTTTTTTGATTGTCCTGCAGCATACAATGTACATTTGGACTGTTGCTGACCTGCGGTGTTAGTGTCAGCAATGGGGCAAGTGTGCAGCATAAATAGGCTGCGTCACAAGGGCAAACCGTTTGTTTAGTTGTGTAAAGCGCCATTTTATAATGGTAATGTTATTAGTTACAAATTAGTGTTGTAAAATGGCTGTGATTGTCTATGTGTTACGCGGGTCTGGAGCATTGTCCGTGTTTCCTAATAGTGTATTTTGTACCTCGTACATTCCTGGGTAAAAGTCCTATGTGCCTGTCGGTGTTTTGCGTGGTTAGGGGTCGTGTAGCCTCGTTTTTGTTTTTTTCGTCCTCCATTTTTTTGTCTCTTAGGCAATTTTAGAGTGCCGAAACTCTGGAAATTGTGTTTAAATTGTCGTGGGACCTCACTCCCTGGCTGTACACCCATGCTGTGTGCACGGTTTGGCAGTTAACTTCGTATTTTTTTACGAAGTATTTTACGGCTCGTATTTGTTTTTTTGTTTTTTTTCCAGTCTTTCCAGTCTTATGTGCCTGGCGGTGTTTTGCGTGATTAGGGGTCTTGTAGCCTCGTTTTCCTTTTTTGGAGCGGTCATTTTTTTGTCCGTCATTTAGGCGACTTTCGATTGCCGAAACTTGTTAAATTGTTAAATTCTTGTGCAAACTAACTCCCAGACGTCTTGGCAGCCCCCCTGTGCTGTGTGTGATGTTTTTTTTAATGTTTTTTTCTTATTTTCTTTGTGTTTTTGTTGTTTTTGTATGTGTGCGGTTAGGCTGTTCAGTTCGTATCTTTTTTCTAAGTTCCGCTTTCCTTTTTGCAAAGTGTTACGGGACGTAATTTTTCCCCTGGATTTTTTCAAAGTGCTACAGGTCTCGCTTTGTGAATTGTGTAATTGAGATTTCTGTTGATGTGTAGTCTCGTGGGTCGTAGGGATGATCGCCTACGGTGCTCATCTCCACCAGTGCAATGAGCAACCCTGGCTGCAACCACAGCCCTGTTGCGACCCGCAGCTGTGGCCCTTGCTTTGTTACAAAGGTTTTTTGGCAGCCCCGCGCTGCTGAAAACTATATATTTGATTAGTGGGGGAGGAGAGAGGGGCAAAGTGTTTTTAGAGGTTGTAGGGGCAATAAAAACCTGTAGTGTGCAGAACAAAAGCAAATTAGAGTGAAAATAAAACTACCTGTAAAGATACAATAACAGAGACATTTAAAATAATATTAAAAATCCATAGAAGGAAAGGTGATGACTGGTGGGGATGTCCTGTGATAATACATTGTTGCTTGGTCCAGGTGGGAGCAGGAGAGGTATAGGGCAGTCAGAGTGGGAGAGTTTCGCAAATAGTGCTTGTTGCTAGGTCCAGGTGGCAGCAGGAGAGCTACAGGACAGTCAGAATGGGAATATTTAAATAAAATAATATTTATCCAAGGTGCAAAGATTGTGAATGGGGGCACCCTGGTAAAAAGAAAAATGTGAGTAAGCACTGGGACCCCCTGGTGCTAACTCACTCAGTGCAACCTTCTTTTTGTACTGGCCCACCCTGAACCCAATTCTTACCAACCCCCCCATGACATCATATGGGATTCCCTGCCTCAGCAAGAAGAACAGCAGTTACCCTGAACCACCAGTGAACTCCCCACAGATACCACCTAAGAAGCCCACATGATCATGGTCATGTGATCAATGGGTCCCATGGTGACCCAGAAGGGCAAGTTATGGGTGCCCACTATACTACATAAATAAATTAGTATTACATTATTATATTTGTATTATGTATGTATCTATATAGTCACATTATTATGACCACCGGCAAATATCCCCAAAAACCGCCGTGTGCAGCATGGACAGGAGCTAGATGGTGTGGTAGTGAGTCAATAAGGTGCTGGAGGATTGGCAAGGGTATCTGGAGCCATGCACACTGTGGTGCATCTGATAGCTGCTAAAGGATGTGTGATAGAGGATTCAGACAGGGAACATGACGATCGAGTTGGTCCCACAGGTGCTTGCTTGGATTGTGAGTTGCTCAACTGTAGCATGTCTGTTGGCCCTTACACACCTTCACAGCTGACATTCACCTTTGATATCAATGGGACGTGGTGCTCCTCAGTTTCCACATCATTTATTAGCATTGGTTTGTCCAGTCACAGTACACTTTAACCCCAGCAGCACACAAACAGTTCACAAACTATGCTTTTTTCAGAAATACTGCTACCCTTGGCCCAAAAGCCAATGATCATCCTCTCTTCAAAGTTGGATAAATCACACATTTTACAGATGAAGCGTTGGTTAATATGTTTTCAGAATGCCTACATGTCACCTTATATACCCACCAAGCCCATGTGCCATATGTCATTCGCTATGGGCTACTGAAGTCAAAAGTAGACAGTGGTCATAATAATGTGACTCGACCCTGTATATGCAGATCCCCAGCCAGAGGATCTTTGCACAGGCAGGAGTTAAGGGGAGGGAAGGTTTCTTGGGAAGGGAAGTAATTATGAGAATGGGTCTGCGGAAGGTGGGTTTTAGTAATGTGAAAGGGTGCTGAGTAGGGGAGAGATCTTGGGAAGTTGAGCTATTAAAGGTAGGGGTCTTGGGTAGGGATGCGGTAATGGAAGAAGTCTTGGTGAGAGGAGCTGTTATCAGTAGGGGTCTTGGGTAGGAGAGCTGCTATGGGAAGTGGCTTTGGAGAAAAGCACTAATTGAGTTGGAACAAGGAGGCCCAGGGGGAGGCCCAGCTCAAAAAAAAGATGGCACTGAATGTGTTAGCACCAGGGGGGGCCCAGGGGTTGACGCCAAAAAAATAATCCTTATGGACCCCCATGGCACCTAACATTAATCTCATAACATAACATCCTGGCATGTAGTTCCCTATGGGCCCCTATAGTATGTTAACTTGTTTCCATGGAGGTTCATTTGTCTGATATTAAAAACAGCTTTAAAACATATTAAATAAACATATATTTTTGGAGTATTTATTTTCAGTTGCATACTGTTACAAAGGAAGATAAGAGGGCAAGTAATCCCTAAGGTCACATATCAGGCATAGGTGTTTCCACTAATAATTTTTGGTTGGAATCTTTTGTGTAGATTTTTTTATTCTTATTATTTTGTAGCAATATAACAATTTTAGAAAGGATACACTATCTTTCCTTTCTCTTCCTCCTCAAAATAACTACTGTATTTATCGGCAAACGCACTTTTTCTCCCTGAAAATAGGGGGCAAATGATAGGTGCGTGTTATACGCCGATATTCCCTCCCCCCTCCTCATCCTCAACCTCCCTCCTCACTCTAAACCCCCTCCGCATTCTAACCCCTCCTCCTCAACCTAAACCCCCCTCCTCCTCAACCTAAACCCCCCTCCTCAACCTAAACCCCCCTTAATACCTCCCCCTCACTTACCTGCTTCTGCCGGCACCCGGTATATGCTAATGACATGGCGCGCTGGCGCGCATGTGACGTCACCGGGTCAAGGAGCGGAGGGAGGCCGGAGCAGAAGCAGGTAAGTGAGGGAGAGGTATTAAGAGGGGTTTAGGTTGAGGAGGTGGGGGGTTTAGGTTGAGGAGGGGGGTTAGAATGCAGAGGGGGTTTAGAATGAGGAGGGAGGTTGAGGAGGGGGGTTGAGGTTGAGGAGGGGGGTTGAGGATAGGGGGGTTGAGGTTGAGGAGGGGGGTTGAGGAGGGGGTTGAGGATAGGGGGGTTGAGGAGGGAGGATGAGGATGGGGGGTTGAGGAGGGGGGTTGAGGGGGTTTGAGGATGGGGGGATTAAGGAGGGGGTCTGAGGAGGGAGGTTGAGGAGGGGGTTTGAGGATAGGGGGGTTGAGGAGGGAGGTTTAGGAGGGGGTTGAGGATGAGGAGGGAGGATGAGGAGGGGGGTTGAGGATGAGGAGGGGGGTTGAGGATGAGGAGGGGGGTTGAGGTTGAGGTTGAGGAGGGTTGTTGAGGATAGGAGGGTTGAGGAAGGAGGATGAGGATTGGGGGTTTGAGGAGGGGGGTTGAGGAGGGAGGTTGAGGAGGGGGTTAAGGATGGGGGGTTGAGGGGGGAGGATGAGGAGGGAGGTTGTGGAGGGAGGTTGAGGAGGGTGTTGACGATAAGGAGGGGGGTTGAGGATGAGGAGGGTATTGGGGATGAGTAAGGGGGTTGAGGATGAGGAGGGAGGTTGAGGAGGGGGGTTAAGGTTGAGGAGGGGGGTTTAGGAAGGAGGATGAGGATGGGGGGGTGGAGGAGGTGGTTGAGGATGGGGGGTTGAGGAGGGGGTTGAGAATTGAGGAGGGGGGGTTAAAATGCAGAGGGGGTTTAGAATGAGGAGGGAGGTTGAGGAGGGGGGTTGAGGTTGAGGAGGGGGGTTGAGGAGGGAGGTTGAGGAGGGGGTTGAGGATAGGGGGGTTGAGGAGGGGGGTTGAGGTTGAGGAGGGGGGTTGAGGTTGAGGAGGGGGGTTGAGGTTGAGGTTGAGGAGGGCGGTTGAGGATAGGGGGGTTGAGGAAGGAGGTTTAGAAGGGGGTTGAGGATGAGGAGGGGGGTTGAGGATGAGGAGGGGGGATGAGGATGAGGAGGGAGGTTGAGGAGGGGGTTGAGGATAGGGGGGTTGAGGAGGGAGGTTTAGTAGGGGGTTGAGGATGAGGAGGGAGGATGAGGATGAGGAGGGGGGTTGAGGTTGAGGAGGGGGGTTGAGGTTGAGGAGGGGGGTTGAGGTTGAGGAGGGCAGTTGAGGATTGGGTGGTTGAGGAAGGAGGTTTAGAAGGGGGTTGAGGATGAGGAGGGAGGATGAGGATGAGGAGGGGGGTTGAGGATGAGGAGGGGGGTTGAGGATGAGGAGGGGGGTGAGGAGGAGGTTGAGGATAGGGGGGTTGAGGAGGGAGGTTTAGGAGGGGGTTGAGGATGAGGAGGGAGGATGAGGATGAGGAGGGGGGTTGAGGATGAGGAGGGGGGTTGAGGTTGAGGAGGGGGGTTGAGGTTGAGGAGGGGGGTTGAGGTTGAGGAGGGGGGTTGAGGAGGGAGGTTGAGGAGGGGGTTGAGGATAGGGGGGTTGAGGAGGGGGGTTGAGGTTGAGGAGGGGGGTTGAGGTTGAGGAGGGGGGTTGAGGTTGAGGTTGAGGAGGGCGGTTGAGGATAGGGGGGTTGAGGAAGGAGGTTTAGAAGGGGGTTGAGGATGAGGAGGGAGGATGAGGAGGGGGGTTGAGGATGAGGAGGGGGGATGAGGATGAGGAGGGGGGTTGAGGAGGGGGTTGAGGATAGGGGGGTTGAGGAGGGAGGTTTAGTAGGGGGTTGAGGATGAGGAGGGAGGATGAGGATGAGGAGGGGGGTTGAGGTTGAGGAGGGGGGTTGAGGTTGAGGAGGGGGGTTGAGGTTGAGGAGGGCAGTTGAGGATTGGGTGGTTGAGGAAGGAGGTTTAGAAGGGGGTTGAGGATGAGGAGGGAGGATGAGGATGAGGAGGGGGGTTGAGGATGAGGAGGGGGGTTGAGGATGAGGAGGGGGGGTGAGGAGGAGGTTGAGGATAGGGGGGTTGAGGAGGGAGGTTTAGGAGGGGGTTGAGGATGAGGAGGGAGGATGAGGATGAGGAGGGGGGTTGAGGATGAGGAGGGGGGTTGAGGTTGAGGAGGGGGGTTGAGGTTGAGGAGGGGGGTTGAGGTTGAGGAGGGTGGTTGAGGATAGGGGGGTTGAGGAAGGAGGATGAGGATTGGGGGGTTGAGGAGGGTGGTTGAGGGGATTTGAGGATAGTGGGTTGAGGAGGGTGTTTGAGGAGGGAGGTTGAGGAGAGGGTTGAGGATGGGGGTTTGAGGGGGGAGGATGAGGAGGGAGGTTGAGGAGGGAGGTTGAGGAGGGGGTTGAGGATAAGGATGGGGGTTGAGGATGAGGAGGAGGATTGGGGATGAGGAGGGGGGTTGAGGATGAGGAGGGAGGTTGAGGAGGGGGGTTGAGGTTGAGGAGGGGGGTTGAGGAAGGAGGATGAGGATGGGGGGGTGGAGGAGGGGGTTGAGGATGGGGGGTTGAGGAGGGGGTTGAGGATTGAGGAGGGGGGGTTAAAATGCAGAGGGGGTTTAGAATGAGGAGGAAGGTTGAGGAGGGGGGTTGAGGTTGAGGAGGGGGGTTGAGGAGGGAGGTTGAGGAGGGGGTTGAGGATAGGGGGGTTGAGGAGGGAGGCTGAGGAGTGGGTTGAGGATGAGGAGGGAGGATGAGGAGGGGGGTTGAGGATGAGGAGGGGGGGTGAGTTTGAGGAGGGGGGTTGAGGTTGAGGAGGGGAGTTGAGGTTGAGGAAGGCGGTTGAGGATAAGGGGGTTGAGGAAGGAGGTTTAAAAGGGGTTTGAGGATGAGGAGGGAGGATGAGGATGAGGAGGGGGGTTGAGGATGAGGAGGGAGGATGAGGATGAGGAGGGGGTTGAGGATGAGGAGGGGGGTTGAGGTTGAGGAGGGGGGTTGAGGTTGAGGAGGGGGTTTGAGGATAGGGGGGTTGAGGAAGGAGGATGAGGATTGGGCGGTTGAGGGGGGGTTAAGGGGATTTGAGGATAGTGGGTTGAGGAGGGTGTTTGAGGAGGGAGGTTGAGGAGGGGGTTGAGGATGGGGGGTTGAGGGGGGAGGATGAGGAGGGAGGTTGAGGAGGGAGGATGAGGAGGGGGTTGAGGATTGAGGAGGGGGGTTAGAATGCGGAGGGGGGTTTAGAATGAGGAGGGAGGTTGAGGAGCGGGGTTGAGGTTGAGGAGGGTGGGTTGAGGATAGGGGGGTTGAGGTTGAGGAGGGGCGTTGAGGAGGGGGTTGAGGATAGGGGGGTTGAGGAGGGAGGATAAGGATGGGGGGTTGAGGAGGGGGGTTGAGGGGGTTTAAGGATGGGGGGTTGAGGAGGGGGTTTGAGGAGGGAGGATGAGGATGGGGGGTTGAGGAGGGGGTTGAGGGGGTTTGAGGAGGGGGGGTTGAGGAGGCGGTTTGAGGAGGGAATTTGAGGAGGGGGTTGAGGATGAGGAGGGAGGATGAGGAGGGGGATTGAGGATGAGGAGGGGGGTTGAGGATGAGGAGGGAGGTTGAGGTTGAGGAGGGGGTGATGAGGTTTAGGAGGGGTCTTGAGGTTGAGGTTGAGGAGGGCGGTTGAGGATAGGGGGGTTGAGGAAGGAGGATGAGAATTGGGGTTGAGGAGGGGGGTTGAGGGGGTTGAGGATGGGGGGTTGAAGAGGGAGGATTAGGAGGGAGGTTGAGGAGGGAGGTTGAGGAGGGGGTTGAGGATGAGGAGGGGGGTTGAGGATGAGGAGGGAGGTTGAGGAGGGGGGTTGAGGTTGAGGAGGGGGGTTGAGGAAGGAGGATGAGGATGGGGGTGGAGGATGGGGTTGAGGATGGGGGGTTTGAGGAGCGGGTTGAGGAGGGAGGATGAGGAGGGAGGTTGAGGAGGGGGTTGAGGATTTAGGAGGGGGGTTAGAATGCCGAGGGGGGTTTAGAATGAGGAGGGAGGTTGAGGAGGGGGGTTGAGGTTGAGGAGGGTGGGTTGAGGATAGGGGGGTTGAGGTTGAGGAGGGGCGTTGAGGAGTGGGTTGAGGATAGGGGGGTTGAGGAGGGAGGATAAGGATGGGGGGTTGAGGAGGGGGGTTGAGGAGGGAGGTTGAGGAGGGAGGTTGAGGAGGGGGTTGAGGATGAGGAGGGGGGTTGAGGATGAGGAGGGAGGTTGAGGAGGGGGGTTGAGGTTGAGGAGGGGGGTTGAGGAAGGAGGATGAGGATGGGGGTGGAGGATAGGGTTGAGGATGGGGGGTTTGAGGAGCGGGTTGAGGAGGGAGGATGAGGAGGGAGGTTGAGGAGGGGGTTGAGGATTGAGGAGGGGGGTTAGAATGCGGAGGGGGGTTTAGAATGAGGAGGGAGGTTGAGGAGGGGGGTTGAGGTTGAGGAGGGTGGGTTGAGGATAGGGGGGTTGAGGTTGAGGAGGGGCGTTGAGGAGGAGGTTGAGGATAGGGGGGTTGAGGAGGGAGGATAAGGATGGGGGGTTGAGGAGGGGGGTTGAGGGGGTTTAAGGATGGGGGGGTTGAGGAGGGGGTTTGAGGAGGGAGGTTGAGGAGGGGGTTGAGGATAGGGGGGTTGAGGATGGAGGTTGAGGAGGGGGTTGAGGATGAGGAGGGGGGTTGAGGATGAGAAGGGGGGTTAAGGATGAGGAGGGAGATTGAGGAGGGGAGATGAGGTTGAGGAGGGGGGTTGAGGAAGGAGGATGAGGATGGGGGGGTGGAAGAGGGGGTTGAGGATGGTGGGTTTGAGAAGGGGGTTGAGGAGGGAGGATGAGGAGGGATTTTGAGGAGGGGGTTGAGGATGAGGAGGGAGGTTGAGGTTGAGGATTTTGCTTCAAAGTTCTTTATTTGATTTTTTTTTTTTTTTCTGAAATTCCCTTCCTAAAATGAGGTGCGTGTTATACGCCGGTGCGTGTTATATGCCGATAAATACGGTAATTGTATTTTAATATATGAATTATTTGAATTATTTCTTCTTTAACTTATTATTTTTCTTTTTTCGTGTAAATTATTAAATTTTTTACTTACTTGAAATAAAAGTTATTTTTTAATAAAAATCTTATATTTTTTAACTATGAGTGCAGAAAATGTAACTGTTTATTTTTCTTACATTTGTGTTGAAATGGGTCCTGGGGATAATTGGGCTCATAGGGAGTAACTGGCTGGGAGTAACTGGCTAGTACAGAGTGTTAACAACAGAAAGATATTTTATTAATATGTAGTGCAACTAACCATGCATGGGAATTGTATTATTTCACAGGGTTTGTTGGTGTTATACATTATCATTGACATATTGCCAACCATTGCAGATTTACCAACAGATATGGAGCTTGCATTACCATGGCTCAATGTAGACCTAACTATAATATTAATGGTTTAGTAAATTGCATGGAGATCCGAGCAGCACTGATGCTTGATGAACCACTGAAGATTACGGTTTATTATGCATCATCTTTGTAAATTCCCCTCAATGTAAGGAATTAGATTGAATTTTACCAAGGTATATACAATGGCTTTTATTAGCATGATACATTACTGTGATTAAACTAAATTCCAAACAGGCCGTGAGTATTATAACCTTTCAGATAAACAACAGACACACAAGTATCATTGTTTAGTAAAGGCTTAAGTTTTGTTCCGTTTAGATCATTTTGATACTGAAAAAGATGTGATTTTTTTTTTACGTAAAATATTACTCAGGGAGTTTTTTGACACAAAGAAAGATATTTTGGATAAATCTTCAAATGTTACAGAAGAAGCCCTGGAAGTATTAAAATCTCTTGAATTATTGTTACTTGAAAGAAGGGGTATTGAATGGGGGTTGAGGATGGGGGGTTGAGGGGGGAGGATGAGGAGGGAGGTTGAGGAGGGAGGTTGAGGAGGGGGTTGAGGATGAGGAGGGGGGTTGAGGATGAGGAGGGGGATTGGGGATGAGGAGGTGGGTTGAGGATGAGGAGGGAGGTTGAGGAGGGGGGTTGAGGTTGAGGAGGGGGGTTGAGGAAGGAGGATGAGGATGGGGGGTGGTGGAGGGGGTTGAGGATTGAGGAGGGGGGGTTAAAATGCAGAGGGGGTTTAGAATGAGGAGGGAGGTTGAGGAGGGTGGTTGAGGAGGGGGTTGAGGATGACTAGGGAGGATGAGGAGGGGGGTTGAGGATGAGGAGGGGGGTTGAGGTTGAGGAGGGGGTTTGATTTTGAGGTTGAGGTTGAGGAGGGCGGTTGGGGGGTTGAGGAAGGAGGATGAGGATTGAGGGTTGAGGAGGGGGGTTGAGGGGATTTGAGGATGGGGGGTTGAGGAGGGATTTTGAGGAGGGGGTTGAGGATGAGGAGGGAGGTTGAGGTTGAGGATTTTGCTTCAAAGTTCTTTATTTGATTTTTTTTTTTTTTTCCTGAAATTTCCTTCCTAAAATGAGGTGCGTGTTATACGCCGGTGCGTGTTATATGCCGATAAATACGGTAATTGTATTTTAATATATGAATTATTTGAATTATTTCTTCTTTAACTTATTATTTTTCTTTTTTCGTGTAAATTATTAAATTTTTTACTTACTTGAAATAAAAGTTATTTTTTAATAAAAATCTTATATTTTTTAACTATGAGTGCAGAAAATGTAACTGTTTATTTTTCTTACATTAGTGTTGAAATGGGTCCTGGGGATAATTGGGCTCATAGGGAGTAACTGGCTGGGAGTAACTGGCTAGTACAGAGTGTTAACAACAGAAAGATATTTTATTAATATGTAGTGCAACTAACCATGCATGGGAATTGTATTATATCATTGACATATTGCCAACCATTGCAGATTTACCAACAGATATGGAGCTTGCATTACCATGGCTCAATGTAGACCTAACTATAATATTAATGGTTTAGTAAATTGCATGGAGATCCGAGCAGCACTGATGCTTGATGAACCACTGAAGATTACGGTTTATTATGCATCATCTTTGTAAATTCCCCCCAATGTAAGGAATTAGATTGAATTTTACCAAGGTATATACAATGGCTTTTATTAGCATGATACATTACTGTGATTAAACTAAATTCCAAACAGGCCGTGAGTATTATAACCTTTCAGATAAACAACAGACACACAAGTATCATTGTTTAGTAAAGGCTTAAGTTTTGTTCCGTTTAGATCATTTTGATACTGAAAAAGATGTGATTTTTTTTTAACGTAAAATATTACTCAGGGAGTTTTTTGACACAAAGAAAGATATTTTGGATAAATCTTCAAATGTTACAGAAGAAGCCCTGGAAGTATTAAAATCTCTTGAATTATTGTTACTTGAAAGAAGGGGTATTGAATGCCAGGATTGGCTAAATAAATTTGAGGTGAAAAGTACTTTTATCCCTCCTAATACCCCCAGCATCAATTTCCTTTTTAAATTTGGTATGTAAAGACATCAATGAGATAAGACCTAAAAAAGAAATTAAGAATATGACCCAGAAGTTAAACTATGGAAGGATGTGGTAATTAAAACAAGAGATAAAGGAGGAAACATTGTGATATGGCCTGTAGAAATGTACAAATGAGAGGCAGATTGTTAGTTGTTGGATACTATAGGCCGTATTAAATTCCAAGCCCGAAGCAGCACCGGTACACCCGCAAAGCCTGCAGGCTTGAAATTTGGCGAAGTTACAGAGCTATTAAATTAGCCAAGCCCGCAACAGACTTGGCTGACATCGAAACCTGTAAATCATTCTTGTGCACGTTGCATGTGTGGCAGTGAACATGATCAATTATTAAACACCGTACTTACAGGTTTAGATGGAGCCAATAGTAAAAGAGATCGTCATCATTACGTCACTGAAAAATTGAGGTTAGATTTCAATCCCTTACTGGTTTGAATTACGAGTTTTGATCGTACCCGCATTCCAGAAATAATGCAATGTTAATAAATCATTAAATATGATATTTAAGGCCATTAATCACACACATCATTTATACCCATTTAAATCTAAGCCGTAGTAAAAGATAGTGCACAAGTAAAAAAACCAAAACAAACCCAACGCTCAAAATATACAGATATAGAGAAGCTAAATTAACATCGGACTAACATCTTAACTTATTCACTGCTCTATGTTGCAGAGTATGGAGATTTTTAAGATATTTAAGATCCATTGTATGTATTAACACACTGATTTCCGGGATTGACGTAACACGGAAATTAAACATTAAAAAAAGTATTTTATATTTCAGATTTGCAAGCTTGAGAATGTTGTGCTATTCATTTATAATACCTAACATCACTTTAACTTTAATATTAAGTACAGTAGTGTGTTGATATTTGCATTTACAGTGCTACGCATAGGACTTTAAGCCCCTTGCCGGTCCTCTCTAGTACCCATAGGCTTTTTGGCTCCATTTACGGGTGAAGGGTTTGAATACCAGTGGATTCAAAGCAATTTAATAGTGATTTGCGATTGTAACATTTACTGGCTTGACAGATCAAATGCTTTGCCGCCGCGCAGTTCCATAACCCGCAGATCGTTTGCGGGTACCTGTACGAGGCCAATTTAATAGCCGTAAGTCTAGTGGGCTCGTTACAAACAACAGGTTTTCACGTTAAGTGTTACACACAACTTTACAGAAATCCTACACAGGATTTTCTGGAAAAATATCATAATTTGATAGATTCTGCCTCCTCTTTAGGCTTGATTAATAAAAAAGAAAAAAGTTATTGGATGTTAATAATCCTAAAATGTACTGTATATACTCGAGTATAAGCCGACCCGAGTTTAAGCCGAGGCACCTATTTTACCACAAAATACTGGGTAAAATGAGTGACTCGAGTATAAGCCGAGGGTGGGTAATGTGCTGCCCCTGTGTCCCTCTTGTGCCCTCTGTGTCTCCCTCTTGTGTGCCCTTTTTTTGTGTCCCCCTCTCTCTCCCCTGTGTCTCTTCTCCCCTCTCCCTCCCCTTTGTCTCTTCTCCCCTCTCCCTCCCCTGTGTCTATTCCCCCCCTCATCCTCAACCCCCTCCTTCTCAACCCCCTCCTCAACCCTCCTCCTGAACCTTCCTCCTCAACCCCCCATCCTCATCCTCAACCCCCCCTATCCTCAAACCCCTCCTCAACCCCCTCCTCAACCTCAACCCCCCTCCTCATCCTCAACCCCCTCCTCATCCTCAATCCCCTCCTCAACCTCCCTCCTCAACCTCAACCTCCCTCCTCATCCTCAACCCCCTCCTCAACCTCCCTCCTCAACCTCCCTCCTCATCCTCAGCCCCCTCCTCATCCTCAAACCCCTCCTCATCCTCAACCCCCTCCTCAACCTCCCTCCTCAACCTCACCCCCCCATCCTCAACCCCCCTCCTCATCCTCCCTCCTCATCCTCAACCTCCCTCCTCATCCTCAACCCCCTCCTCAACCTCCCTCCTCAATCTCAACCCCCTCATCCTCAACCTCCCTCCTCAACCTCCCTCCTCAACCTCAACCCCCCCATCCTCAACCCCCCTCCTCAACCTCCCTCCTCATCCTCAACCTCCCTCCACAACCTCCCTCCTCATCCTCATCCCCCTCCTCAACCTCCCTCCTCAACCTTAACCCCCTCATCCTCAACCTCCCTCCTCAACCTCCCTCCTCATCCTCAACCCCCCCATTCTAAACCCCCTCCTCATTCTAACCCCCCCTCATTCTACCCCTCTAAATACACCCCTCCTCTCCCTTTCCCTTCACTTACCTGCATCTGAAGCTCCTGCTCTGGCCTCCGCTCCTTCCGGCGTCTGGCGCACATGTGACATCACGGCATAGCATATACCGGGTGCCGGCACCCGGTATATGCTAATGACGTGGCGGGCATGTGAGAGACACGGTTGGGGAGAGTGACTCGAGTATAAGCCGAGGGCGCCCTTTTAAGCCTTAAAAAAAAGGGCTAAAAAACTTGGCTTATACTCGAGTATATGCGATATTTCCTTCCAAAAATTCACAAAAACCTCCTATTCACCCCCTAGTTTCTGGAAATTGTGCTCTCTGTGAAATTGCAAGTAGATACTTAGATTTCTGCCTGCGTAAACATTTGTATACTTTGAAATCATACACCAGTGACACCATGCATGTTTTAAATAAATTACAAATTGTGATTATTATACAAAATACCTGGCTGGTTTCAATGGATATCGAGTCTCTATATACTGTATATCCATTGAGTATGATTTGGGTTGTTCTGCAGTAAGATATACCCTTAAAAACAAGACTAATTACAATGATTGCACAATTGATTTTCTAGTCACACTTTGTCATTTCATTCTTACTCATAATTACTTCTTGCCTGTGCCCCCACTTATGCTAACATCTTTCTAGGGTGGTGGGAGGAGACTATAGTCTTTCACTCCTGATATGTTGAAGGGACAGTATACATTAAGAAGTGGATGAGATAGAAGACTTTGATTCCTTTATTGAGACATTGAATTGTAACAACTATAACATTAAGCTTACTTACAATGTCCCATTTTAAAGTATCACATTTTTGGACATTGTTAACAGCAAGACTGAATCTGGTAAATTACATACCGCTTTATATAGAAAACCCACTTCTACCAACAATATACTGTCTGCCTATAGTGCCCACCCTGCCCATGTAATGTGAAATCTTCCTAAGGGGGGATATATAGGAGATTACATTGTACTGACATTCAGGCCTTTAAAAATGAAGCTAAGAATTTACAAGGCATGCTGTTGCAAAGGGAATATTGTAGAAAGCATCTGAATGCAGCATATCAAATGAGTCTGAATAAAAATAGAGATGATCTCTTATGACCACAAATTAGCAGGAAGCAGGAAACAGATTTAGTGTTTATATCCACCTTTAATTCACAATCATATACTGTAGGGACAAACATATTATATTCATTTGCATGTCTTGCAGGCTGATGAGGCCAGAGGGATTTGATACCTAATAAACCAAAGTTTGGGTTTAGAAAGGGCAATAATTTGAGAGACATTCTTACACAAAGTCACTATTCTGATCTTAAACCATCTATAACACAGATTTCACGGCTCTATCATGTGTGGATATTGTTGTAAATGTCAACACTGGAACAAAGTCAAGACCATTCAAGATCGTTTTGAAAAAATATACTCAATTCTTGACCATATAAATTGTCAATCAGACTACGTATTCTACTGTTTGTCATGTATTTGTAATATCAAATACATAGGAAAATAAACAAGACCTTTACGTTTAAGCAGAAAAGTACTATCTGTACTGCTGATTAGGCTAGAAAAAAATCAAAACAAATGACTCTGGTTTCTAAACATTTTTTAGAAAATCATAATGGAAATCATAATGCTTTAAAATGCTGGAGTCTACAGCTAATTAAACCTGGTGTATGTAGAGGTAATAGAGAACAAATTTAATCACAAGCAGAAACTAAATGGATCTATTTGTTAAATACTGTTTATCCAAATGGTCTGAATGACCATAATAATTTTACAGTATTTATATGCCTATTTATGAACATTGTATGTATTTTTTGATTATACTCATAGAACTGATGATTTGTATAAACCTGAGTTGAAAGAATGATATTTTAATACTAGTGACTTGCCTGTCAAAAATGACGGGGCAATAAAATGTGTAGGCTGTGAATGCTGTTTTCCACCCAATGTGAGTCTCTGACACTTTTAACCTTTTAGTTATCTACAAAGAAGTACAACAATTATAGTAAATGTAACTTGTAGCTCAACAACTGGTAAACCATCGTTTATAAACAATATTAACCTTTGTAATTGTCATCTATGCATGACTAATATAACAATGGGTTAACTTAGTATGAATCAGTATTATAAACCATTACATAATGCTTTTTTAATATGCAACTTGTAGGTCAACTCCTGGTAAACCATTCTTTTTTAACAATATTAACATTTGAAATTGTCAGCTATGCAGGATTAATGTAACAATGGGTCAACTTTTTATGAATGAGTATTAGAAACCATTACATAATGCTTTGTAACATGCAACTTGTAGTTCAACTACTGGTAAACCACATAGGTATTGAATCCAGAGGAAGGCAAACAGAACCCACTGTTCTCTATGTTTTTTGGCCTTTTTTTTGTGAATTTGTCTTTGAGATAGACAATGTTTTTTTGTAAAAATTCGATCATCCTCTCATAAATTACCCTGACTTTGTTTTTTTTCCAATTGAAACTTTAATTTCCTCTGGATTGTTGCATCTTGAAAATGCAACATAGAGTTGTCCATGTGTAAATACAGGTTCCTGTAAAAAAAATACCCACAGACTTAAAAGTTTGTCCTTGGGTTTTATTTATGGTCATAGCAAATGCCATGATGATGGGAAATTGTCTCCTTTGAAGGAGAAACGGCAAACCACTCTCACATGGAGCCAAATCAATTTGTGGTATAAAAACGTGTTCACCTTTATGGGTACCATTCATAATTTCTGCATGTATGAAATGTTCTCTTAAATCCTGCACAATTAATCTGGTCCCATTAGAAGGTCCTTTTTTGGGATTCATATTTCTCAGTAGCGTTACAATTGCTCCTTTTTTCAGTTGCAAAATATGTGGTGGCATTCCAGAGGGAGTGAAAGAATTGATACATTCCATACTAAAGTTAGATTCACTGTCTTTGTCATCAGCCCGAACTGAATATGCACTGTAATAATATTTTTTTAATGCATTGACTAATTTTAAGATTTCGTTATTAAGATTCAAGGCATCTATATTTTTTTATGTTAATATCACTTTGTTTGCAATGTCTGAGTAATCGTCGTTATGCATAGTATTTAAAAAGATTGCCGATATTAGTGATTCTTTGCAAATCATTTCTGATGGAATTTCAACTGTATCATCAGGTAGATCAGTTATTTGTGGATATTTTCCTTCTCCAATTTGAATTAGCCAATCATTATAATTAATTTACTTTGTTTGAATTTTTTGGCTTGTAATGAATTCATACGAATATCCGACACTGATGTTTGTAGAATAGGAACTAACAGTTAAATCCACTATGCACAGTTCTCCCACCTTCTAACAAAAGTGCCACAATTCCAGTTGTTGCAAATGGCAGTGCTATTTGACCCTGTGCTCGAATTAAACTCATCAATAAATTATATAGATACGTTTTTCCTGATCCACCAGGGCCATCTAGATAGCAATAACGCTCTTTGAGCATGTCATCATCTATTGCATGTCATCATCTATTGGGAAAATGGACGAGCTAGAAATATTAGCGGTACAAGAAAAATGGGGCTTAATTGGCATTACTGAAACATGGTGGGATGAACCTCATGACTGGACTGTTAATCTGGATGGTTATAACCTATTTAGGAAAGATAGGGGAAATGGTAAAAGAGGAGGAGGGATCTGTCTGAATGTTAAGCCTATAGTCAGAGAAGATATGTATGCTGGCACTAACGGCATCATTGAATCTTTGTGAGCTAAATAGTGGAGGAGCTAATTCTAAACGCATATTGGTGGGAGTATGCTATAAACCCCCAAATATAGCTGAAAGTGAGGAAATACAATTATTGTTACAGATTGGAAATGCAGCTAAGCATGGGCATGTTCTAATAATGGGAGACTTTAATTACCCTTAATTAAACTGGAGTAAATGAGACCTGCAGCTTAGCTAAGGGGAGCAGGTTCTTGATTACACTCGGGGATCATTATCTGGCCCATGTAATACAAGAACCTACTGGAAATGGGGCCATCTTGGATTTAGTCATCACAAGTAATATTGATATAATATCAAATGTTAAAATAGGGGAACCCTTGGGGAACAGTGATCACAACACAGTATCATTTGAGATTGAATACAAAAAACAGAGTTGTAAGGGGCCAACAAAAACTCAAAATTTTAAAAGGGCTAACTTTAATGGGCTACAGGCAGCAATACTACATATAGACTAGGACAAAGAACTTACAGGGAAAAATACTGAAAATAAATGGACAACATTCAAATCCTTACTAAATAAAGATACTTATCGGCATGTACCATGTGGAAATAAAATGAATAGGAGTAAATCATATCCCATGCGGCTTAACAATGACTTAAAGATCATGATGAGGAAAAAAAAACATGCATTTAAATTATACAAGTAGGAGGGAACAGAGGCAGCTTTATGTGACTATAAGGAAATCAACAAGGCTTGCAAAAGGGCTAATAGACTGGCTAAAATAGAAAATGAGAAGTCAGTTGCAATGGAAAGTAATACTAACCCTAAAATATTTTTTAAATATATTAATGGGAAGAAGGCGAGGAAGGAAGCTATAGGAACATTACAATGTGACACAGGCCAACTGATAATTAGTGACCAGGAAAAGGCAGATGAGCTAAATAGGTTCTTTTCTTCGGTATACACAAGGGAGGTACCAGTGGTTGGGACATCGCAACATAATGGGGCTACACTACCATCACTAAATAATTGGTTAACGCAGGAAGAAATCCAAAAGAGATTGGAGAAAATAAATGTTAATAAAGCCCCAGGTCCTGATGGAATACATCCAAGGGTACTGGGGGAGCTGGGTTCTGTAATAGCCAAACCATTATATCTAATCTTTCAAGACTCACTCACTACAGGGTCTCTACCGGATGACTGGAGAAAAGCAGAGGTGATACCTATATTTAAGAAGGGATCAAGAGCAAATCCGGGGAATTTTAGACCAGTGAGCCTCAAATCTGTAGTTGGGAAGCTTTTAGAAGGGTTAATAAGGGACAGAATACAACAATATGTCTATTTGAACAAGATCCTAGGTAGCAGTCAACACGGATTTATGATGGATAGGTTGTGTCAAAACTTGGATCAGGGCAACTCAGTGGATGTAGTCTTTTTAGATTTTTCAAAGGCATTTGATATAGTGCCACATGGAAGACTAGTGAGCAAACTAAGAGATACAGGAATTGCAGTAAATGTCTGCTCATGGATCGAGAGCTGGCAAAAAGACAGGAAGCAAAGGGTTGTTGTAATTGGAACATACTCTGATTGGTCTAATGTGATAAGTGGGGTTCCTCAAGGTTCAGTATTAGGTCCTTTCCTTTTTAACATATTTATTAATGACATAGAAGTAGGACTCGAAAGTAGTGTCTCCATTTTTGCTGATGACACTAAGTTGTGCAAGGAAATAAAATCAGATAATGATGTTCTTTCCGTACAAAGGGATTTGCATAAATTAGAGAAATGAGCGGCTAAATGGCAGATGAGATTTAATACAAATAAATGCAAGGTTATGCATTTGGGAAGGAAACATAGCCATGCAATTTATAATCTTAATGGAGCAAATCTAGGGGTATCAGATATTGAAAGGGATTTGGGAGTACTAGTGGACAACCACCTAGGTAGCAGTGCTCGATGCCAAGCAGCAGCTGCAAAGGCAAGTAAAATATTAGCATGTATTAAGAAGGGTATAGAAGCAAGGGGAGCAAATATAATTCTACCACTATACAAATCCCTAGTACGCCCTCATTTGGAATATGGAGTACATTTTTTGGGCACCACTTCATAAAAAGGACATTTTAGAGCTGGACAAAGTACAGAGAAGGGCTACAAAACTAATAAGGGGAATAGAGGGGCTAAGCTATGAAGAAAGACTAACCAAAGTAAACTTATTTTTGCTAGAAAAAAGGAGTCTACGAGGGGATATGATTACTTTATTTAAATACATCCAGGGTCAATATAAGGCTTTGTCAAGTGAACTTTTTGTAGCAAGAGATTTTCAACTGACAAGAGGACATCCTTTGAGGTTAGAGAAAAAAAGATTTCACCTTAAACAAAGAAAAGGGTTCTTCACAGTTAGGGTGGTTCAACTGTGGAATTCTCTACCAAAGGAAGTGGTAACAGCGAATTTGATAGACAACTTCAGAAAGGGGTTAGATATATTTTTGAAAAAAGAGGGCATTCAAGGCTATCTTAGGTAACTAGCGAAGGAATATTGATCCAGAGAGAAATATGATCACCAGTTTCTTGGGTCAAGAAGGAATTTTGCTTTTTTTTCCGCTTATGAGACAATTGGCAAAGTTTCAATGTTTTTTTTTTTTCTGTTTGCCTTCTTGTGGATCAATTAACAATTAATAATAAATAGTCCACATATTAAAAAGATCAATAGAGATCTAAAAAGGTTGCACTTGATGGACTATCTCTTTATTCATCCTCCAATACTATACTATTAATAATTATTTAACAACAAATTAATTAATAACTAATCTGCATATTGTAGATCAGAGGAGATTTTAACAGGTTGAACTTGATGGACTGAACGTCTTTTTTCAACCTTAATTACTATGTAACTATGTAACTTTGCATTAAATGCTTGCAATTGTAATGTATTTAAAGTTGCAATTTTTTCTTGGGTTTTTTGGTTTTGAAGCTCAGTGTCATAGTCTTCAAAGTGTATTTCATCTATGAGTCCTGGATCAGGCAGATCAAAATGTGCACAATGTAATCCATGACAAAGAAAGTTTTATTGAATTTCCATTAATGCTTTTAATTGCTCATGGCAACCTAATTTACTGTTGGTAAATTATAACATATTTGATCAGTATTGATATAAACTTTATTTACTCTTGGCATTGGCAATTGATTTAATTGAGCATGGACCTGTTGTTCTTTTTCAACCTCTGCTAATCTTTTGTATGCTTGACTATATGGGTTGTTGGCCATAATGTTATCCAGCTGTTCAAAGACTATGCGTAAACACTGTTTATTTTCAGGAAGCATCATCCGTTGTTCAACAGCTTCCATTGTGTCTAAGACATATAACTGTGCAAATTTCCTTTGCTCTCCTGCTTGTGAGTGTAAATGTTAAGTCCGGTGGTAAATTTGTCCTTGTACTTTAAAATAGTAAGGGCCATGTCCTGGCACATTTTCTGCTAATGTATCACCCATTGAAGCAAATGAAAATTGCACTGTTATAAGACCTGATGTTTTTTTTTTTTTTAATTACTATAATTTGGAAATGTTGGATCACTCATTATATTTTTTAAAACATTCTGGAAATGTGTGTCTTTCTGGAAGTCTTACCTTTCCTTTCTGACAGCAACTAATAAACTCTCCATAAGTTGGTTGTTCCTTCAGAAAATTATAGGCCCCACAAAACTGACAAACCACATTGAGTAATCCACTATAATGACTCCCTACTGGTAGTGCTGTAAATAAAAGACAATCCTGAGCTTCCTCAACACAGATATCACTACAACTTTGTATATGAACATTGGTGTCATGTATATCCATATTGGTGTCATTAGGCAACATTTGGTCATTAGGCAATGTTTCACAGACATTATGTTTTTTACTTTTTCTTTTCTTTGTAGCTCTGTCACACTCAGTTTGTCCTTTTTCAGTCATTTTTCTTTTACTGGCAAGTCTCTGTCCGTCTTCTTCTCTTAATCTTTGTGAAGTCTCAGGCGACTGTGCATCTCTTCATCTTTGCTTCCGTTCCCTTGCTATTCTTCTTTTCCTTTCTTTCTTTTCTTATGCGTTGTCCGCCATTGTAATCTGTAATTGTAAAAACAGGCATTTTAGTTTCAATTGTAATGTTTTGTTATATGGCAATCATAACATTAGTAAGATTTTTTTTTTACTTACCTGAAGTATTAATGGATAGAGTTCTTTTGCACTTTGTGATGGTCCTGGACTTTTATTTCTTCCAATCTGTAATCTAAAGAGCATTAATGAAACAGTAAAATTACCTGAAATGCATTAGTAATTCATATATATATATATATATATATATATATATATATATATATATATATATATATTGATCATCAAGGTCAGTGTAAAATATATATATATTTTTATAATTAATTAATAATTAATTAATTAATATATGTTAATTAATTAATCAAAAACTGCCATCAATGCAAAACATAAAGAGCTAATCATGTTTTCCTAAAGAAGGGCATCATTGAAATGTAAATTTCATATCTAAGCTATGAGCAAACTATAGATTGCTCTGAAAAGGATGTATACTTTTTAGATTTAATAATCAATGTATGATGTTTAATTGGCATACAGCTAAGCATCTATGTATTCATAAATAAGATCAGTCTAAAAAAATGTTTAATTAATAATTAAGAATTAATTAATTAGCTAATATATGTTAATTAATTAATCAATAACTGTCATCAATGTAAAACAAAAATACTTAATCCTGTTTTCCGTAAGAAGAGCATCATGAAATGAATATACCTGTAAAGTTGATGTATTTGCAGATGACATGCTGCAGAGCTCACAGTCTGTGTTCATGCAGGTCCAGTGTTCACAGAGATGAGCAAACTCTCAAATGACATGAATAGTAAAGCATTTTTAATGTCTGGATTCACTTAATTAATGAATCAATGAGTATCATGTTTAATTGGCATACATGCAAAACGTAAAGGCCTAAGCACCGATGTATTCATAAATAAAGGCAGTATAAAATATGAAATGTAGTAGGTGTCAGAGCATAATAAACTGATGTAAATGTTTAACTGCTTTGAGGGTCCTATCCCTGTCAGGCAATGAGCAGTAATACAGATATATAAGCTCAGTGTAAAATCAACATTTTGTTTAGTGTAGTGTAATATATATATATATATATATATATATATATATATATATATATATATATATATATATTTATATTTATTTATTTATTTTTATTTTTGGATATATTACTAATTAATAATTGATACAATAATGTACGATAATAATGAATGAATGGATGAAAACATGTATTAGAAAGAGCAATGTTTACCTTTTTTTCACTGACATTATTTGTTAATTAACGTGCCACAGTCCTCCCCAATGGAAGTCTCGGAGCATACTAAACTTCTTTAAATATTTAACTGCTTTGGGGGTCCTATCCCTGTCAGCCAGCAAGCAGTAATACAGATATATAAGTATTATTACTAATTAATAATTACCGTATATACTCGAGTATAAGCCGTGTTTTTCAGCCCTTTTTTTAAGGCTAAAAAGGGCCCCCTTGGCTTATACTCGAGTCACTCTCCCCCCTGTGTCTCTCTAACCCCCCGTGTCTGTCTACCCCCCGTGTTTCTCTAACCCCCCCGTGTCTCTCTACACCCCTGTGTCTCTCTAACCCCCCCCGTGTCTCTTTCCCTCCCCCCTCCCCCCTCCTCATCCTCAACCCCCCTACTCATTCTAAACCCCCCTCCTCACTTTACCACTCTAAATACTTCCCCCTCTCCCTTTCCCCTCACTTACCTCAATCTGCAGCTTCTCCTCTGGCCTCCGCTCTTTCCTGTGTCGGCACCCGGTATATGCTAATGACGTGGCGCGCATGTGACTTCACGTCATTAGCATATACCGGGTGCCGATGCAGGAAGGAGCGGAGGCCGGAGGAGAAGCTGCAGATGAAGGTAGATGAAAGGGAGAGGGGGAGATATTTAGAGAGGTAAAATGAGGAAGGGGGTTTAGGATGAGGAGGGGGTTTTAGGATGAGGATGGGGGGTTTAGGATGTGGATGGGGGGTTTAGGATGAGGATGGGGGGTTTAGGATGAGTATGGGGGGTTTAGGATGAGGATGGGGAGGGTTTAGGATTAGGATGGGAAGGGTTTAGGATGAGGATGGGGGTTTAGGATGAGGAGGGGGGGGGTTTAGGTTGAGGAGGGGGGCTGAGGATGAGGATAGGGAGGTTGAGGTTGAGGGTGCGGGGGTTGAGGTTGAGGAAGGGGTTTGAGGTTGAGGAGGGGGGTTGAGGTTGAGAAGGGGGGGTTGAGGTTGAGGAGGGAGGTTGAGGAGGGAGGTTGAGGAGGGAGGTTGAGGAGGGAGGTTGAGGATGAGGAGGAGGGATGAGGATGATGAGGGGGATGAGGAAGGAGGATGAGGAGGGAGGTTGAAGATAAGGAGGGGGCTGAGGAGGGTGGTTTAGGATGAGGAGGGTGGTTTAGGATGAGGATGGGGGGTTGAGGATGAAGATGGGGGGTTGAGGATGGGGGGTTGAGATCAAGGAGAAAGGTTGAGGAGGGGGGTTGGGGAGGGGGTTGAGGATGAGGAGGGGGGTTGAGGAGGGGGGTTGAAAATGAGGAGGGGGGTTGAGGAGGGAGGTTGAGAATGAGGAGGGAGGATGAGGAGGGAGGTTGAGGAGGGTGATAAGGGAAGGGGGGAGAGACACAGGGAAGGGGGGGGAAGAGACACAGGGAAGGGAGAGGGTGAAGAAACACAGGGGAGGGAGAGGGGAGAAGAGACACAGGGGAGAGAGAGGGGGACACAAGAAAAGAGCACACAAGAGGGGGACACAGAGGGCACAAGAGGGACACAGGGGGCAGCACCCCTCGGCTTATACTCGAGTCACTCATTTTGCCCAGTATTTTGTGGTAAAATAGGTGCCTCGGCTTATACTCGGGTCAGCTTATACTAGAGTATATACGGTATATTAGAAAAAGCTTAGCATTTATGTATTCATAAAGTAAGGGCAGTGTAAAATATGAGATTTTGCATAATTATTTTTTTAATACTAATTATTTTTTTGTATAATAATTAATTAATTAATTAATTAATTAATATACTTGACCTATTTGTAATTAATATCCAGCAATCAATATCCTGAAGAGTTAACAATCTCTTTGGATTTTCCGGCAGCAGAAAATGTACAGTGAGACTGTTCATCACCTGAGAAAGTGTCAGCAATGTGGCAAGTGTGCTGTATATATAGGCTGCGTGCGCAAGGCAAAACTGTTTGTTTAGGCCGGAAAACCGCCATTTCAAAATTGTAATGTTATTATTTTCAATTTAGTCTTGTAAAATGGCAGCGATTGTCTATGTCTTACACTCCTCGCAAGCATTTTCCGTCCTTCCTAATAGTCTATTTTGTAACTTGTACGTTCCTGGCATTCAGTTGTGCGCTTCGCAAGTCTTGCAGAAGCACCTTCGGCACTCATTTCAGCCTAAGTCCTGCGTGCTTCAATGCCTCAACTGCTCGCCTTGCTTCCCAAGGCTCCCAGAGCAATGAGCACCTACGGCACTCATTGCCTAAGTCCTGTGAGTTTGGAAGTCTTCAATGCCTCAATGGCTCACCTTGCTTTGCAAAGCTCGTAGTTGCGGCCCTCTAGGCCATAAACGGCTCGCCTCAGTGTGACAACAAATCACAGTTTGACAATTATAATGTGTGATAGAGATCTGATTTGGTTGAAAGTGGTTGTCTTTAAATCAGCAAGCGATACTTTGTATCTAATCTTGTTACAGTTATTTTATGTGTTCCTGGCATTGTATTATCTTATCTTGATACATATAGCAATATTAATACCCATTTAGGAAAGGTGAATATAAATGTTCCTTTAACAATAGGCACTTTATAATAGATACAAGGTTATTTATTGACAGTTTAGGCTGGGCACTAGGTCAATTTATTTAATATATATTTATACAGTGAATGTCAATGTATTTAAGTGTATGGAATTTGATTACGGGTGTTTCCTGTGTGACAGGCACTTAGTGGTTTAGTGGGTGCTTAGATCAGCAGCGGAGCCATGGAGTGCCGGTATGGTTGCGAGTGTTGTGATGTGTGGAGACGATGTGCAGTGGGTCTGTTTCATTATTTTGTGATCTATGGGAGATGTTACACTCTCTATTAATATAAGGTTATGTGGGACCCTATGAATACAGCATGGAGGCTGGTTATATGTAGTAAGAAGCAGTAACACTGTAGCTGATCAGGTATGATGTGTATTTATCAGGCAGGTGTTTACATAATGGAACCTACCAATTAAACGCAAGAGGTGGTACCTGATATTTGGTGCAGTGATACATTCTTGCCTTTCCTTCATAGTTGTTTAAATTACAAAATACATATAGAGGATACTACTGTTTAGCCCCACTATGCTAGATAATTATTTAGCCTTGATGTGTTACATACGATCGTATCTTTAATAATGTAGTCTCTGTATTAGTACTTACCGCGCTGAGGTGAATACAAGGAAGTTAACCTATCACAATACAATGGGCGGTCACTAAGATGATTGGTACTTTATACTATTGAAGCTCACATCCTTGGCTAATTTCTGATGTAGTGAAACCTAACTAGCTACTCCCTCGGATGATGACTTGCATCACTACATTTGAACAGCATAACAACCTATCACAATACAATTGGCAGTCCCTAGATTAAGGTGGATTGGTACTGATGCTCATATAATTGTCTAATTTCTGATGTGGTGGAACTTAACTAGGTAAACCCTAGGTGATGACTTGCATCACTACATTGAGAAAGCACTTTGATTGGCTTGGTAGGACTTAGTGGGTGGCATCCAGGAGCACCATATTTATTTCTTGCATTGTTTTTGACAGGTTGCAGTGGTGATCAAGCTGTATGCAAAACATGTACACTGCAACAATGAGTTGCTTTTAATTTAAATTTGTATTGGATGTTGTTTAGGCATGTTTGCTCTCCTGCTTGTGAGTGTAAATGTTAAGTCCGGTGGTAAATTTGTCCTTGTACTTTAAAATAGTAAGGGCCATGTCCTGGCACATTTTCTGCTAATGTATCACCCATTGAAGCAAATGAAATTGCACTGTTATAAGACCTGATGTTTTGTTTTTTTTTAATTACTATAATTTGGAAATGTTGGATCACTCATTATATTTTTTAAAACATTCTGGAAATGTGTGTCTTTCTGGAAGTCTTACCTTTCCTTTCTGACAGCAACTAATAAACTCTCCATAAGTTGGTTGTTCCTTCAGAAAATTATAGGCCCCACAAAACTGACAAACCACATTGAGTAATCCACTATAATGACTCCCTACTGGTAGTGCTGTAAATAAAAGACAATCCTGAGCTTCCTCAACACAGATATCACTACAACTTTGTATATGAACATTGGTGTCATGTATATCCATATTGGTGTCATTAGGCAACATTTGGTCATTAGGCAATGTTTCACAGACATTATGTTTTTTACTTTTTCTTTTCTTTGTAGCTCTGTCACACTCACTTTGTCCTTTTTCAGTCATTTTTCTTTTACTGGCAAGTCTCTGTCCGTCTTCTTCTCTTAATCTTTGTGAAGTCTCAGGCGACTGTGCATCTCTCCATCTTTGCTTCCGTTCCCTTGCTATTCTTCTTTTCCGTTCTTTCTTTTCTTATGCGTTGTCCGCCATTGTAATCTGTAATTGTAAAAACAGGCATTTTAGTTTCAATTGTAATGTTTTGTTATATGGCAATCATAACATTAGTAAGATTTTTTTTTTACTTACCTGAAGTATTAATGGATAGAGTTCTTTTGCACTTTGTGATGGTCCTGGCCTTTTATTTCTTCCAATCTGTAATCTAAAGAGCATTAATGAAACAGTAAAATTACCTGAAATGCATTAGTAATTCATATATATATAAATATATATAAATATATATATATATATATATATATATATATATATATATATATATATATATATATATTGATCATCAAGGTCAGTGTAAAATATATATATATTTTTATAATTAATTAATAATTAATTAATTAATATATGTTAATTAATTAATCAATAACTGCCATCAATGCAAAACATAAAGAGCTAATCATGTTTTCCTAAAGAAGGGCATCATTGAAATGTAAATTTCATATCCAAGCTATGAGCAAACTATAAATTGCTCTGAAAAGGATGTATACTTTTTAGATTTAATAATCAATGTATGATGTTTAATTGGCATACAGCTAAGCATCTATGTATTCATAAATAAGATCAGTCTAAAAAAATGTTTAATTAATATTTAAGAATTAATTAATTAGCTAATATATGTTAATTAATTAATCAATAACTGTCATCAATGTAAAACAAAAATACTTAATCCTGTTTTCCGTAAGAAGGGCATCATGAAATGAATATACCTGTAAAGTTGATGTATTTGCAGATGACATGCTGCAGAGCTCACAGTCTGTGTTCATGCAGGTCCAGTGTTCACAGAGATGAGCAAACTCTCAAATGACATGAATAGTAAAGCATTTTTAATGTCTGGATTCACTTAATTAATGAATCAATGAGTATCATGTTTAATTGGCATACATGCAAAACGTAAAGGCCTAAGCACCGATGTATTCATAAATAAAGGCAGTATAAATTATGAAATGTAGTAGGTGTCAGAGCATAATAAACTGATGTAAATGTTTAACTGCTTTGAGGGTCCTATCCCTGTCAGGCAATGAGCAGAAATACAGATATATAAGCTCAGTGTAAAATCAACATTTTGTTTAGTGTAGTGTAATATATATATATATATATATATATATATATATATATATATATATATTTATATTTATTTATTTATTTTTATTTTTGGATATATTACTAATTAATAATTGATACAATAATGTACGATAATAATTAATGAATGGATGAAAACATGTTTTAGAAAGAGCAATGTTTACCTTTTTTTCACTGACATTATTTGTTAATTAACGTGCCACAGTCCTCCCCAATGGAAGTCTCGGAGCATACTAAACTGCTTTAAATATTTAACTGCTTTGGGGGTCCTATCCCTGTCAGCCAGCAAGCAGTAATACAGATATATAAGTATTATTACTAATTAATAATTACCGTATATACTCGAGTATAAGCCGTGTTTTTCAGCCCTTTTTTTAAGGCTAAAAAGGGCCCCCTTGGCTTATACTCGAGTCACTCTCCCCCCTGTGTCTCTCTAACCCCCCGTGTCTGTCTACCCCCCCGTATTTCTCTTACCCCCCCGTGTCTCTCTACACCCCTGTGTCTCTCTAACCCCCCCGTGTCTCTTTCCCTCCCCCCTCCCCCCTCCTCATCCTCAACCCCCCTACTCATTCTAAACCCCCCTCCTCACTTTACCACTCTAAATACTTCCCCCTCTCCCTTTCCCCTCACTTACCTCAATCTGCAGCTTCTCCTCTGGCCTCCGCTTTTTCCTGTGTCGGCACCCGGTATATGCTAATGACGTGGCGCGCATGTGACTTCACGTCATTAGCATATACCGGGTGCCGATGCAGGAAGGAGCGGAGGCCGGAGGAGAAGCTGCAGATGAAGGTAGATGAAAGGCAGAGGGGGAGATATTTAGAGAGGTAAAATGAGGAAGGGGGTTTAGGATGAGGAGGGGGTTTTAGGATGAGGATGGGGGGTTTAGGATGAGGATGGGGGGTTTAGGATGAGGATGGGGGGTTTAGGATGAGGATGGGGAGGGTTTAGGATTAGGATGGGAAGGGTTTAGGATGAGGATGGGGGTTTAGGATGAGGAGGGGGGGTTTAGGTTGAGGAGGGGGGCTGAGGATGAGGATAGGGAGGTTGAGGTTGAGGGTGCGGGGGTTGAGGTTGAGGAAGGGGTTTGAGGTTGAGGAGGGGGGGTTGAGGTTGAGAAGGGGGGGTTGAGGTTGAGGAGGGAGGTTGAGGAGGGAGGTTGAGGAGGGAGGTTAAGGATGAGGAGGGGGGATGAGGATGATGAGGGGGATGAGGAAGGAGGATGAGGAGGGAGGTTGAAGATAAGGAGGGGGCTGAGGAGGGTGGTTTAGGATGAGGAGGGTGGTTTAGGATGAGGATGGGGGGTTGAGGATGAAGATGGGGGGTTGAGGATGGGGGGTTGAGATTAAGGAGAAAGGTTGAGGAGGGGGGTTGGGGAGGGGGTTGAGGATGAGGAGGGGGGTTGAGGAGGGGGGTTGAGAATGAGGAGGGGGGTTGAGGAGGGAGGTTGAGAATGAGGAGGGAGGATGAGGAGGGAGGTTGAGGAGGGTGATAAGGGAAGGGGGGAGAGACACAGGGAAGGGAGAGGGGGGAAGAGACACAGGGAAGGGAGAGGGGGAAGAAACACAGGGGAGGGAGAGGGGAGAAGAGACACAGGGGAGAGAGAGGGGGACACAAGAAAAGGGCACACAAGAGGGGGACACAGAGGGCACAAGAGGGACACAGGGGGCAGCACCCCTGAGCTTATACTCGAGTCACTCATTTTGCCCAGTATTTTGTGGTAAAATAGGTGCCTCGGCTTATACTCGGGTCAGCTTATACTAGAGTATATACGGTATATTAGAAAAAGCTTAGCATTTATGTATTCATAAAGTAAGGGCAGTGTAAAATATGAGATTTTGCATAATTATTTTTTTAATACTAATTATTTTTTTGTATAATAATTAATTAATTAATTAATTAATTAATATACTTGACCTATTTGTAATTAATATCCAGCAATCAATATCCTGAAGAGTTAACAATCTCTTTGGATTTTCCGGCAGCAGAAAATGTACAGTGAGACTGTTCATCACCTGAGAAAGTGTCAGCAATGTGGCAAGTGTGCTGTATATATAGGCTGCGTGCGCAAGGCAAAACTGTTTGTTTAGGCCGGAAAACCGCCATTTCAAAATTGTAATGTTATTATTTTCAATTTAGTCTTGTAAAATGGCAGCGATTGTCTATGTCTTACACTCCTCGCAAGCATTTTCCGTCCTTCCTAATAGTCTATTTTGTAACTTGTACGTTCCTGGCATTCAGTTGTGCGCTTCGCAAGTCTTGCAGAAGCACCTTCGGCACTCATTTCAGCCTAAGTCCTGCGTGCTTCAATGCCTCAACTGCTCGCCTTGCTTCCCAAGGCTCCCAGAGCAATGAGCACCTTCGGCACTCATTGCCTAAGTCCTGTGAGTTTGGAAGTCTTCAATGCCTCAATGGCTCACCTCGCTTTGCAAAGCTCGTAGTTGCGGCCCTCTAGGCCATAAACGGCTCGCCTCAGTGTGACAACAAATCGCAGTTTGACAATTATAATGTGTGATAGAGATCTGATTTGGTTGAAAGTGGTTGTCTTTAAATCAGCAAGCGATACTTTGTATCTAATCTTGTTACAGTTATTTTATGTGTTCCTGGCATTGTATTATCTTATCTTGATACATATAGCAATATTAATACCCATTTAGGAAAGGTGAATATAAATGTTCCTTTAACAATAGGCACTTTATAATAGATACAAGGTTATTTATTGACAGTTTAGGCTGGGCACTAGGTCAATTTATTTAATATATATTTATACAGTGAATGTCAATGTATTTAAGTGTATGGAATTTGATTACGGGTGTTTCCTGTGTGACAGGCACTTAGTGGTTTAGTGGGTGCATAGATCAGCAGCGGAGCCAGGGAGTGCCGGTATGGTTGCGAGTGTTGTGATGTGTGGAGACGATGTGCAGTGGGTCTGTTTCATTATTTTGTGATCTATGGGAGATGTTACACTCTCTATTAATATAAGGTTATGTGGGACCCTATGAATACAGCATGGAGGCTGGTTATATGTAGTAAGAAGCAGTAACACTGTAGCTGATCAGGTATGATGTGTATTTATCAGGCAGGTGTTTACATAATGGAACCTACCAATTAAACGCAAGAGGTGGTACCTGATATTTGGTGCAGTGATACATTCTTGCCTTTCCTTCATAGTTGTTTAAATTACAAAATACATATAGAGGATACTACTGTTTAGCCCCACTATGCTAGATAATTATTTAGCCTTGATGTGTTACATACGATCGTATCTTTAATAATGTAGTCTCTGTATTAGTACTTACCGCGCTGAGGTGAATACAAGGAAGTTAACCTATCACAATACAATGGGCGGTCACTAAGGTGATTGGTACTTTATACTATTGAAGCTCACATCCTTGGCTAATTTCTGATGTAGTGAAACCTAACTAGCTACTCCCTCGGATGATGACTTGCATCACTACATTTGAACAGCATAACAACCTATCATAATACAATTGGCAGTCCCTAGATTAAGGTGGATTGGTACTGATGCTCATATAATTGTCTAATTTCTGATGTGGTGGAACCTAACTAGGTAAACCCTAGGTGATGACTTGCATCACTACATTGAGAAAGCACTTTGATTGGCTTGGTAGGACTTAGTGGGTGGCATCCAGGAGCACCATATTTATTTCTTGCATTGTTTTTGACAGGTTGCAGTGGTGATCAAGCTGTATGCAAAACATGTACACTGCAACAATGAGCTGCTTTTAATTTAAATTTGTATTGGATGTTGTTTAGGCATGGAATAACTGGCTAAATTATTGAGATTATATATCATCAGTGGATGAGAGTAGGAAGGTTGGGAGGTGGTTGTTAAAAAGTTTGCAATTTTCCCTGTAATGTCACCTAGATTGAGACCACTTTTTTGAAAATTTCCCATCTATCTCCATTTTTTTAATAGAGGTTCAGTGACACCATGTATGCTATGATTAGGAGTCTTTGTAGACCACAAGAAGGATTATGGAAAGTTTTCTCTCCTACCTCCACTTTGCCTACAGAAAGGTCCCTCAAGAGGGCATGGGATTCTTCTCTTTTTAACTCTTCTACGGGTAGCGGGAAAGATGTGATTGGACCTGTTATGGGATGTTTGGAAAAGGGGCTAATCTAAAATGCATTTTGAAACATATTACAATGTAAAAAGCTCTGTTACATATTGAATGTACATTATATTAAACAGTGGAAGGTATTTGTTTCCATTAACTGTTAACCTAAAAAGTCACCACAACAATCAGTTGATTTCATTTTAAAGAGCATTAAAATCTGATTATACATTGTACTAGCAGTTTTTATCTACAGTAAGTAATTTGTGAAATATTTAAAATTGATTTGTGTGGATCCTGTATGCTAATGAGTGGCTCACTATGCTAGTATGCTTTAAGCTAGAATGCCTGATAATTTTATGAAAGTGGATTAACTGTCAGATAATGTTGCAGGTCTTTATTTTGGCTACTACAGACAAACAAGCACACTGTAATCCTAATTAGCAAATCAAAGCATTATATGATTTATTAATATGATTGAGCAGCGTATTTGCATATGAATGCAGCAAAAACACAGAATTTCCAAGGATTGATTAATTTAAAAACAAATGGATAACACAACATATAGCAATTTTTTCGTGCTCTTTAAGAATAAAAATGACAACTTGATTTTGGGTGACAGAGTTTCTTTAATACGTTAAGCATAGCGCTAGCCAGAAACATGTTTGCCCACCATATGTATAAATAAATATTTAGTGGTCATAAATGTATATTGTAACTGCGGACATAGATGACGCTGAATTCTAAGAAACTAATATATTGAATTTCTGATAGAGGTAAATTAGATTACTGTACTAAGAATATACACTTTCTCCTTTTCTTCTATGCAACAGCACTGTAATTGTTCAACTTATCTATCTAAGATAATAAGAGCTGAGTTACACAATGAATATGTCATACACTACTTACTGAATGTGATAAAGTCCCACAATAGTCCGGCATTTAAAGGGGCAGAACTACTGCTGGTGCCGCTATCAGAAGGCTCCAATGCTGCCTCATTTTTTTCTTGTATTTTTCTTTTTTACATTTCTTTAGTGTATTGGGCCCGTCCCCCCACCGCACCCTCAGCAACAGCCCCCCTACCTTAATGTGATTCATTGGTGGCTCAGAGGTACTATAATCCCTCCTTTGCAAGCACTATATATATATATATATATATATATATATATATATATATATATATATACACATGTAAAACTAATAATACATTAATAAGCCCATTTGCATGTCTAAAAGGCGGGGACATGCAAATGAGAATACAATGTACCTCACTCTTTTAATCCAAAAATTGCAACTTTATATATTGCTCCCTTATAGCATATGCCCGCCGTATTAAACAGCTTTTAAGCAAAGCACCGGGTTGAATTTTACACAAACCAAGAATCACTCACATACAGTCCTGTTTCAAGCTTTTGGCTATCATCAGTATGAGGTAGATTCTGGTTTGTGCAGTAGATTTTGTAGGATTGGATATTCCACAACAATCATTTAGTGTATGGTGAGCACTAGAGTGAGAAAAGCTCTCCACCGTACAGAGTACAGAAAACGAATAATACATTAATAAGCCAATTTGCATGTCTAAAAGGCGAGGACATGCAAATGAAAATACAATGTACCTCACTCTCCACCACTGATTTAAAATTATATATATATATATATAAAATATATAATAAAAAAGCTTTTAATTTATGTGTTTATTTCTCAGTGGTTAGATTTGCCTTTACAGTGCTCCGTTCATGTAATTAAGCCCTTCTCAACACCTCCTTGGTAGCAGTAACTTGTGGTTCGAGTTTTGCCATTTGTGGGCTTGACAGAGTGGTTAGTGAATAGCGACTTGCGATTTTATCATTCAGAAGTCCTGCGGCCTTGAAAGATCAAAGGCTTGGAGGGCTTTATCTTGCGATTTAATAAATCTCAATGGATCACAATGAATCGCAGCTCGGAGCACGTACCTCGATCAGAGCCCACAAACGTAAGCCAGTTGAATAGCAAAATAGGTTACGGGCTCTATTTGCGTGCCTGGATCTCCCGAATGCCTCAATTAAACGAGGCTCTATACCTAAGATTTTAAGCTCAAAGACAGACCCTCCATTTTTTAGCATATGTTGATATTGCATTTTTCTTTGTGCTTAGCCCCTGTATAATGCTATGGAATACGTTGTCACATTACAAATAAAGAATAAATAAAGGGTTATAATTATATAAGGGCTTCTTTGTCAAATGTTGAGTTTGTGTTTTGCTATTTAAAACATTTCCCTCATATATACCGTATTTATCGGCGTATAACACGCACTTTTTCTCCCTGAAAATAGGGGGCAAATTATAGGTGCGTGTTATACAACGATATTCCTTCCCCCCTCCTCATCCTCAACCTCCCTCCTCACTCTAAACCCCCTCCGCATTCTAACCCCCCCTCCTCAACCTAAACCCCCTTCCTCCTCAAACTAAACCCCCCTCCTCAACCTAAACCCCCCTAAATACCTACCCCTCACTTACCTGCTTCTGCTCCGGCCTCCGCTCAGCTACTTGACTCGGTGACGTCACATGTGCACCAGCGCGCAATGTCATTAGCATATAGAGGTATTAAGGGGGGTTTAGGTTGAGGAGGAGGGGGGTTTAGGTTGAGGAGGAGGGGGGTTTAGGTTGAGGAGGGGGGCTTAGGTTGAGGAGGGGGGGTTAGAATGCGGAGGGGGGTTGAGGTTGAGGAGGGGGGTTGAGGATGGGGTTGAGGATAGGGGGGTTGAGGAGGGAGGATGAGGATGGGGGGTTGAGGAGGAGGGTTGAGGAGGGAAGTTGAGGAGGGGGGTTGAGGATAGGGGGTTTGAGGAGGGAGGTTGAGGAGGGGGTTGAGGATGCCCCCAGTTCATGCCTCACAGTATGGAGCTCAGACCATCAAAGGTCTGGCCATACAACCTCAGGCACGGTACTAGGGTGCATCAGCCTACACAATGGCCTCTAATGCCAAACACGCAACCCTTTGTATAAAAAAAATAGACCGCATGAGTGGTAATTACCACATGTCAAGATACAACGCACTGCTAAAATCCATGGCAGTAGCAAGGGAACTTTTGCAATCAGTTGAGGAGGGAGTATGAGGAGGGAGATTGAGGAGGGGGTTAAGGATGAGGAGGGAGGATGAGGATGAGGAGGGGGGTTGAGGATGAGGAGGGAGGTTGAGGAGGGGGGTTGAGGTTGAGGAGGGGGGTTGAGGATGAGGAGGGAGGTTGAGGATGAGGAGGGGGGTTGAGGATGAGGAGGGGGGTTGAGGTTGAGGAGGGGGGTTGAGGAAGGAGGATGAGGATGGGGTGGAGGAGGGGGTTGAGGATGGGGGTTTGAGGAGGGGGTTGAGGAGGGAGGATGAGGAGGGGGTTGAGGATGAGGAGGGAGGTTGAGGTTGAGGATTTTGCTTCAAAGTTCTTTATTTGAATTTTTTTTTCTTGAAATTCCCTTCTTAAAATGAGGTGCGTGTTATACGCTGGTGCGTGTTATATGCCGATGAATACGGTAGTTATACAAAACACCATATAGTACATGTCATTACAGTAGTTCTTTAAAAGGTCATTTCAGACACTAAATACTGTTGTGCAGTGTTGAAATATATATTTAATTTGAACTCAATATCATGTGCAAGAGCAGCCTCCATACAAGTTATTTTATTTATAATGGACACTGACATTATAACTTCTCAGCACACAAAGAGATGAAACATTCAACAATCCAAGAGTCACCAAGGGGGCGGCATCAGCTGCAACTGACCGGCGTTCTCACTGCAGCTCATGCCGCCCCCAAGGAGGTTGCCCCAGGGACTGTCCCTCCGCTCCTCTCCCTTCCTACGCCAGTGACCAAGGCTACACTATTATTATTATTTTTTCAGATTTACTTTACAATATCCTCTTCAAAAATGAATAAACAACTGTGCAATGCATAAACAATTCTTGTATTTTTACTATTTACAGGCTATACAGTGTTGTCCATTAAAATGATGAGTGCTTCAGACATCATACAACATACAAACTATATTTAACTTCTAACAGCTTTTAAAATATTAGACTTGCAAATAGGGCTGTAAGTTTGTAAACAACACCTCAGAGTTTTACACTGCTCAGTAATTTAGTTAACCTACGCTGGTAATCCTAGGAATGATTTATGCCTCAGATGCTCCTCCAAACACTGAACAGCATGATCATCTACCAGTGGATCAAACTTGTTAGCAAACAGATGATGTTGCTGAAGCATCCAACTGAGATCTCCAGTTCCATAGACACATACTGATCTTCTGTGTTTTCCAGTACATGGTGCATATGGAGCTCCTTTGCTTATGTCTCCTTCAAGGCTTTCCCATTTCACCAATCTTGCAACTGCATTTATATCTGAAGTGTCATATTTATTACTTGTTGACATGAATCCAGGAATTCCGGGCACCCTCTGTAGTGTAGCCCAAAGAAATTCATCAGGACTGTAAGTATCCTTTGCCCACTCAATAAATTGTTTTGCAATTGGATTTTTAAAAAGGCATTTCACAAATTCTTTAGACACTACTACATATGCATTGCCAACAAAGATTGGGGAGGGCACAGGTGGAGGATCTTTCTTAGTATCAGTCCATATAATATGCTTTTCAACATTATAATGATATTCCCAGCGTCTCTTTTTATATTCTGTTGGTTTCTCAGATTCCATGCTATTTCTTCCATTTAATGACTTTAATACTTTGACAATCTCAGCATTAGTCTTTATTGGGAAGTCTGTCCCACAGGTATTCAGGAGATATCTCCACTGGACATCACTTTTCAGCAGATCCTCCATACAATTCAGATCAGCCTGTACCCTGGACCATGATGCATAGACCACCTTTTCCAGTTTAGATGCCACAAATACATTATCAAAGCAGGAGGTAATAGCTCTCACTGCTTTCTTAAAGAGATCTGGAGACTTTTCATCCACATGGACACAATAAATATTCTGAGGAGCATATATGGCTCTTAAGAGTCTTTCAAACATCTCAACATTATCATGAACCACCATTGAATAGGCAATAGGAAATGCTTCTTCTTCTTTACTGAGACTAAACATGACATACTTTCTTTTCTCTATAAACATTTTGCAGTCGATTGTCATATTTAAGTAAACTGAATCAGTGACAATTTCTTTTTTATTCTTAACAATTAAGTTATCTATTAAAGCCTTTCTTACCTCGTCCCAGTCCCCTCTTATAATTTTGGAGCAGTTCTTTTGGCCACTCGCTGGCAAGAGCAATGTCTTATAGTAATAATCCATACAATAACTTTTCAGTGTATGACCCCTTCCACTAGTAGCATCCTTTAGGCTACATTCCACGTTGTTGTAAACACACCTCAGTAATGCAGTGAAAAAAAGTAATAGGGATCCCAAAATAACATATCCATACAGTCTTCTGCCATATATCTTCTTTTTAATCTGTGTTAGCATGGTTGAACCAGAAAGACTTTTACCTTCAAATATGTGTCAACAGTGTATGGCTTCACACATCCTTTTTAAGTCATTAGAATCAATACTGCCAACATTATCAGATTGCAACACTGAGTCAGGTAGGGCGAGGCAGCTCCTTTCTGCTGCCAAACATAATACAATGCGCAGATCTGAAGAGTGTGTAAGAAATGTAAGGCATTCTCAATGAAAAAGAGCTGGAGAATTTTGCTCTTCAGGTTTTAAGTTCTTTGTCTTAGATGTTGTAACAAAAGGTCCTAAATTGTTTTCTGATTTAAATAAAAATGTGCAGTTTAGACTTGGAATATTGTTATGTCACCCAATAATGTATGGATTTGCACATAGACAAGAAATGGTTTAAAATATATAAATTTTATTAGAAATTGTATTTAAAATCAAGAAAAAAAAAAGAATTAGAATTGAAAACACGACAGCAGGGAAGTGCTGTGATCATATCAAAATAGATGCTTAAAGAGTTATATAGAGTAAAGATAGTTGCTAATAATCTATTGGAAGTTGCATTTGATTAATTACCCCATTAATGTCAAAAGGTGGTCAGATATTAATTATATTGTTTAGGCCTAGTAGATACTCAAACTGTTATCATATAAGTTCACTGGAATGTTCAAACAGTTAATAGTTATTTTATTACAACAGTGTGCTTATAGTTGTAATCCATTTATAGATGGCAAAATGATCACACACTGACTCATCAAGATGCATTTAGTGCTACTGTAAATAGATATTTTTCTCTATAACAATACGCTCACTGTAATGAATGGATTTTGGTAGTGATGTTAAATTCACTTGATTCCTACTCACATAGATAGTTATATGACCAAAATAGATTCACTGAGCTAGTAATTCAATACGTAGACATACAATCACATATATAGTTGTGAGCATGCCTCGCAAAGGCGCTCCTTGCCAGCAACTGAGGACCTCGCAAAATTAACGGACTTACAAGACAAAAATACAACACGCGTTACGACCCATTACGACCTCGCAAAAAACGCCCGAAACCCACGCACATGAAAACATGAAAAACACAATAAATACACACAACAAATACATAAAAAGCTTACCTACAGCAAGGGGGGCACCTAGGACCTCGAAAAAATTAAGTTACACCTCAATTTAACTAGAAATAAAAGAGTTTAGACACTTGAAAATCCCCTTAGCGAGAGAAAAAATGACCACCGAAAAAAAACAAAAACGAGGCTACAGGACTCTAAAGACGCAAAACAGCACCAATCACCTATGGATTTTCCGAAAAAGATGTACGAGATCCGAAAACAAGGACGCAACCCGCACGACCCAAAAACCATTAGAAACACAAGAAATACACACAACAAACACATAAAAAGCTTACCCACAGCAAGGGGGAGCACCCAGGACCTCTGCAAGTAAAGTTACAGCTCGATTTAAGTCTAAATTAAAGACTTTAGACACCCTAAAATCACCTAAACGAGAGAAAAAATGGCCGCCGAATAAAACAAAAACGAGGCTAAGGATGCAAAACTACTACACTTACTCACAAAACGTAAAGAACGCTCCAGTCCAGTTCACGAGGCACGTAACACACACTATGCGGCATGTACCACACTGCTATTACCCACCATATTACATGAAAAAGACAACTATTAGCTGTAACGCAAATTTAACGCTGGAACGCAAATAGCGCATGCGTATTGCGTGCTAACGGTTTCAAGCACCTCAAAGTTTATAAATACTGCCTACTTTCCAGAAAATTCTACATATCTCCTCAGGTGAGGAACAGTGTGTCTGGCTAGTTCAATGCTGCCGTTACTTCAGAAGAGAATTACTTCCTAATTTACAACTTCACAATCTGCAAATTCCAACTGAGAGGTAAGCTATAATATATTTTATTTATTAAGAAAGACACCCCCCCAAAAAAAGGAAAAAAATTAAAGATTTCAAACATTCCCAATCAAGATGTCATTCATGTATAGTGACATGTGAAATGCACATATATGTGTATAGGCCCTACAACAAGCTAATCAAAGAAGTATATTCAACTGACATTAATTCACAGGAACTAATGCCCCCCCCAAAAAAAAATATGACACTAATACATATTTAACCTGTAGCTCAATCTTTCCCATTTTTTTCACTATTCAAACAGACTCTGCAGCAACAGCGTCACTCAAGAATTTGCTCTGTGGACTGTGAAAGAGGATCACTTTTAAAGAACAGAAAGAAAGAAGAAGAGGTAAGATAGAAAAATACATTACATGCAGAAAAAGACCATGCTTTGCAAAAAACAAAAGAATGAATATACAATTAACCATTTCACTTTCTTTTTCAAACAGACACTACAAGAAGATTGGCGGATTAAGATTGGCAGGAGGGGACCCTCTGTCATCCGGACAAGAAAAAGACTTCAATCAAGGTATAGTATAACAAGTACAAAAATAAACACAAATCCCATGTTTAGTGCACGCCAATATGAAAAGTCAAACTACAAAATGCAAGCCTCAATACAAATAACACCAACACAAAAACACCACAGTTCAAGAAACTTTCCAAAGACATATACAATTCACAAAGAAACACACTTGCACAGGAAAAACAATTGATAACACAACGTGGGGGACACAAAACAGGATAGCATACCAAACATTAGCAACATACAGAAAACAAAAGTATTCCTCCTGTTTACTATACAACAACCTCTAACTATCACCCACAAGCCAAATGCAGCATCCCAAAAGTGGTGAAAACAAAACAGGATAGTACAAAAAAGCGCCACAACATATAGAAAAGGCAATTAACATTCCTGTTTACTGTCCAACAACCTCTAACCCTCACAAAGAAGCCAAATTAAGCATACCAAAAGTGGCAAATGGAGCAATGTATTGGAAAAAAAACAGGATTGTACAAAAAATCCTAACAACATATACAAAAGTAACTTGACATTCCTCTTTACTGTTGAACAACCTATAACCCTTACAAAGAAGCCAAATTAAGCATACCAAAAGTGGCGGACGCTAAACAGGATACTACTGTAAATAGTTCCAACATAGAGAAAATATAATTCACAGTCAGCTTTACTCTACAACAACCTTCAGCCACAAGCCAAATACAGCATCCCAAAAGTGGTGGACACAAAACAGGATAGTCCAACAAACATTGCTAACATATACAAAATGGAATTAGCATTAATGATTACTATAAAAAAATATATAACTGTAACACAGAACTAAAATGAAACAATTTTGAAGTGGTGCACAAAAAACAGCATAGCATAAGAAATCAGGATAACAGGTACAGTATAAAAAAAATGTTGTCCTGTTTCATGCCCAACCAACTACTATAGTAAAGGAATAATACAATTACAACAGTGGTGTACACAAAACACAATACTAATCAATTACAGCCAGAGCTGTACTGTTTCTCACACACTCTCAAATCAATAACATTTTACAGAGAAGAAACAAATCTAATATCAGAACACATTGCTTTGCCAAAAAAAATAAACTATGCTATTCATGAGAAATTCATTTGAATCAAATAACATTTATCTTTTTCTTTTGCAACAGACACTGAGTCAAGACTATCGCACAGAGATTTCCAACAGCAGATCCAGGGATATTCATCTTGAAATCACACTTCAAACAAGGTACAGTATAACAAGTAAAAAAAGAGAAAACAAGATGAACATGTTTGCTGGGCATCCATGTCAAGAGAAAAAATAAAATAAAACAACAACACACCAACAACATAAGCCCCACAAATCACCAACTTTCACATATTACTGACACATTTCTCATTTACCTACTAATTAGCTTTTACATACAACAATGTTTAACAGTAAACCCGAACTTCAATCTATCAAAAAAAATTGCCCAAGATAAAAGAGCATAGTCCAATAAATAGTGAAAACACAGAAAAAAATAAATTTACAATTCTCACTTCACAGCCCTAACGTACAATGTTAAGCACAAAACCTAACCAGACACATAAAAAAGAACTACAACAAATACTACTAACACCTAACAAACAACAATACAATCCTTCTTTTCACAGCCACACCATATAAGCCTTTAATTAAAATAGAAGGATACTATTACAACAATCCCCTGCAGTACAAATTACAAAGAGCAATATATTACTGCCATTTTTTTGCCTCTACTATACCTCTAAGCCAACCCTACAAACCTACGAGATAAAAAACAACGAACAATAAAAAAAAAAAACTATAAAGCTACTACATCTACAATAAGCTTTAATTCAATGACCTTGGGTGTGCTATGCATCTAAGCCAAAAATTACAACCTACAAGAGATAAAGTAAGAGTAAAAAAATAAAACAGACTAATTTAACAATAGAAACCAAGTTCATCTACAATGACCTACAATCACATACAAACAAAATTAACAATCACAACAGTGTTGCAACAAAAACATTTGATAAACCAACTTAACATCTCAAACTAAACTAATAATACATTATTTTCATTTACAGATTAAGATGGCTGATAATGAGACCAAACAGGAAAAGATAAGACATCAAGCTAGAGAACGACAACAAAGATGGGCAAACCAGCAGACGCCGGAGCAGAGGGAAATTCGACGAAAAAAAGAATGGAAAAGACTTGCGAGCAAAAGACTATCAGCTGAAAAAATAAAAGCTACACCCAAAAAAGCCACTAAAAAACAAAAGCATTTAGAACCTGTTCCTCAAACATCACATAACATTTCAAATGATGAATTAGAAATTGATATATGCTCTTCAAATTGTCTTTAACTCAAGTCTTTAGCCGTAGAGGTTCATAATTGTGGTGACATGAATATTCTATATCAGTTTTGTGAGGCTTATCATTTTAAACAGGAAGGACCCAGAGATGGACAATTCATTAGTTGCTGTCAAAAAGGCAAGTCAAACTTCCAAAAAGAAAACAATTCCCAATATATTTACAAAACATTATGACTGAACCTACTTTTCCAAACTCCAAAAATTTTAAAACAAACATAAGATGCTACAATAGTGCCATATCCTTTGCATCTATGGGGGAACATTAGCTGCTAATGTACCAGGACATGGTCCTTACTGCTTTAAAGTCCAAGGCCAAATTTACCATTGTACTTCCCATTTACATCCAGAGGAAGGAGAGCAAAGAAAATTTGCTCAACTATATGTCCTAGATACAATGGAAGCTGTTGACCAACATATGCAGCTGCAAGAAAATAAAAAATGCTTACCCAGTGTTTCTATAGAGCTAGATAAAATTATGGCCAATAACCCCTACACTCAAGCTTATACAAAATTGGCAGAAGTAGAAAAGGAACAACAACTTCATGCAGAAAGACATCAATTACCAATGCCAAAGTTTATTATGGTGCTTAAAAGAGATAGACATACTGATAAACGCCGTTATAACTTGCCAACATCAAATGAGGTTGCAATGGTGTTTCAAAATGATGAAGGAGAACCACCATTTCAAAGAGACATTAGAATATATCCCAGAAATGAGGAGCAACCATTTATTAATATCAGTATCTTAAGTACTAATTTAGATCCAATGACATATCCCATTTTTTCCCACACGGAGAAGCAGGTTGGCAACAAAAATTAACCCTTCCCAGTTACCCAAATGCTAAAGTCTGTATGCAAAATAATATTTCCATGCTTGAATTTAAAGTAGCTCAAATTGCCATTCGAAATACATTTAATCCAATTTTATGTGGTGGAAAACTAACACAACAATGGATTATTGATTCCTATTTGCAAGTTGAGGCCAATAATTTAAACTTCAGAAAATATCAACAAGATAAACTACGTGTAGAACAATATTGTGTATTCATGGATAATGTCACTGAGGTTGCTACAAGCAGAGACATGACAGCTGGCAAAGCCATCATTTTACTATCTTCTTTCCAGGGATATCCTCGCAATATGAGAGAAAGATACATTGATGCCATGGCTATTGTCACCAAATTTGGAAAACCTGATTTATTTATCACATTTACATGTAATCCCCAATGGCCAGAAATTACACAAAATGTACTTCTTAGCCAAACTGCTTTCGATAGACCAGATTTAGTAGCCAGAGTTTTCAAAATTAAATTAAATGAATTAATACGTGACATCACTATAAGTCACTTATTTGGCAAATGTCTTGCTTATGTATATACAATTGCATTTCCAAAAAGAGGCCTTCCACATGCACATCTTCTGATAATCCTTCAAGAAAAAGATAAATTTGATACTGTGACAAAGTGGACCTCTGCAAGTGAAGTTACACCTCAATTTAAGTCCAAATTCACGAGTTTACACACACGAAAATCCCCTAGGCGAGAGAAAAAATGGCAGCCGAAAAAAACGAGGCTACAGGACCCTAAACACGCAAAACACCACCAAGCACATACAGATTTTTAAAAAAGCTGTACGAGTTACAAGATACACTCTTAACAACGACGCTACATCATACACAGCCGCGTATCACATACACATTAGCCGCCATTTGACAACACTAACTTACACAATGCGGAAGTACACAGCTACCCTAACGGCTTTCCCTCGTGCACGCACCCTTTTTACACTACACACTGCACACATTGCTGACACTTACACCTCAGCTCCACAACAGTGCAAACCTACATTGTATACTGAAGGAACATCAAAACAGATTGTCAGCTCTTCAGCACAATGCTTCCTGCATGTATTACTTACAAATAGGTAAAGTATATTAATTTATTAATTTACTACTTATTTCGTTAGCATCACAAAAAACATATACACAAAAAAAAAAATATTGCAATAAACGCAAAAGACATTCACTGCGCGCCTCACAACAAGCGCCAACGCTGCTCATAGCACATAAACTACACCAGGGGACAGCCTTGCAATAAGCGCAAAAAGGGGATCAGCGCCGACCTTACAATGACAGCAAAAGCGCCTCTGATAACAAAAAAATACAACAACCAAGAGGCTCGCAATGACCGCCAAGATCTCAGACCACCACAAAAAATAATGTCTGTGCCAAACACCATTCCTTGACTTACAATTCTATTGCCGTAATTTTTTGACAGGCAATTAGCTAGTTTCTTTATAAAAATGAGTGACTTGCAATTGTAATCTGTACAAAAATAACGGTATAGCCACACAAATATAACAGTATATATATACCAATTATTTGGGCACACAGCCTCTTTGAAATAGCAACGAAATCAGTGTTTTTGCATGTTATAGCTGCAATAGACTCACTGAGAAAAAAAGTTAACCACACAGGCTGTTTACAATAACACAGCAAACTTGAAGCCTCATTCAATTGAGCTATCGCATGTTAATGTAGCCCGAAAGTGAGGCTGCAAGTTAATTTGCTATTCGATTGCAAAAATCGTTCAACACAGGACCCGCCATCAAGCTTGCAAATGCGAAATGATGGCCAAAAGCTTAGGGTTCCAAATAGGACCCGCAAAGGGTTTACAGACTAGTTGGTAACACTGCCAATCACAATATAAAGACACCAATGCACTTTAAAATATGGGGAAAGCAATGGAAGGCATTACAATTATATCCTCCACAACTCCCAACTATCAAATAGTGCAAAAAAATATATTTTATTTTCCACATACAGCAGGTTTTAATGGTTATGCATATGCCAATATGAAAAGCCATGCTGCAACATGCTGAAAGCTATTAAAGACAGACTACCTCATTAAATTGCAACACAAATACATGCAAATGGCTGACATATTAACCCTTTCTCACTGACAGAGGCTCTTATGTGGACCCTACAAAGATCATCTTATATAAATTTCACCCATCACATCTACATTGGGAAAAAAAATAGTGAACAAATTACACCATTACATGGCATATATCAAGTACCAGGGAAACATTTGACATATGGTTGTCCAGTCCCTTATTTCACTCATCACATCTACATTGGGGGAAAAAATAGTGAACAAATTACACCATTACATGGCATATATCAAGTACCAGGGAAACATTTGACATATGGTTGTTCAGTGCCTCACTTATGTCTGAATCTCTGTGACTCTATGGACTGCAGCACACCTACTAATGTCTCTTTCTGTGCATATCCACAAGGTTTGCATGCCAAAGATACTGGAGTGGGTTGCCTCTAGTGAACTCTGATTTGTCTGACCTCTCTGCTATCACCTGCTCCCCTGCTCACCTACACTGGCCCTACATATTATAACTCACAGCTTTATTCAGGTCCACAAGACCCCACACCACCACCACTTAGCAATCCTGAAGGGGACCAGGGGAATATACACCACACTAATCTACTCTAAACCATTAGGATGGGCCACAAACACATACAAAGGCTGTGCAGAGGCACATGGAGCGACAGCCAACTCACCTCCATCTCTGCTACACCCATCCTGGAAAGTCCCACGCCATTGCTGGTGACCATGTGCCAAGATAAATACCCATTATCATTTGGTGACCTCCCATTTAGTGTTTTACTATCAATCAATTTACATTATCGCCCGTCATATTCCTATCAGGCCTTCACACTATCACAAATTTTACTTTGCATGTGTATTAACCCTTTATTATTATTATATATGAAATATATTATTATATTATATCTAATGCTATTATGATTATTATTATTATTATTATTGTTATGACATGTATTAATCTATTACATAGTAACTAGGGCTCATTAGTTTGAAGATATAGGAATGTGACACAAATGGGATGTATGTGGATGTCCCAAAACTCCACCCATTGACAACACTCTGACATAGTGAGAACGGTATAACAAAGCTTTATTTCATACACAGAGCACAATCAGAAATGGACAAGACTGTGCATTAATATCATGGGTGTGGTGCGAGCAAGAGGCATGTGGGAAAAAAAGGATACCTAAAGGGGGTAATGTGATAGTCTATAATAAGCATGATGCATAGCACCTACCAGGGTCACATGTGGACACTACACCACTGCAACTGGAATCTGATAAAAAAAAAGGATCATCAGGAATCACTCCATTTAATTGAAGAAACCATTAATGTGCATAGCACTTACAACTTGTCTTGATCTGCTCAGTGAAACAAATAATTAAACCTCTAGACTGTGTAATCCAATCCAGTTTCACACATACAGTGTGTTGACAAAAGAAAAACCTGAAAAAAAAGTAGTAAAAAATAGGCGGAGAAGCATAAAAAATAAAAAAAACATGCATGTACAGTACAGCGCTAAATACTATAACTGTAACAATATACAAACTCACCTGATTCCCATCTGCAAGCATTACTAACTATTAGCTAGTTCTCTGGATAACTCACTGGCCATGACCATTAATAATGATGTGTCATATCACAATAAATATTTAGCTGTGACCAGCATCAGTGGTCAAGGTGTACAATCACCTTCTACATATGATATTGTTCATCAACATTGATATCACATCCATCAGCTATACAGGTTGTGACGAAGTGCCCTTCGCCACTTTGTCTTGAAGAGGACTTATTGCCAGCCTCCTGCCCTGCGACTATGGCCCTGGGACATATTGCCCTTTAAAAACAGTATTCGGCCATACCAGAGTGTATGTCACTCATTCTGGCCCTTTAAATACAGTGGGGTCATTCGGTACTTGCCCTGTGGGAATGGTGATACCCCAGATAGCTATGCCATGGAGCCCATTCATATAACAAAAGACTATGGGAAAGACTTTAGCTACATGGCAATTGAACTGTGTGAATAGGATCTGAGCGCTATTCGGTAGTTTTGTGCGCTCAGATCCCAGCTATCTGGGGATATGTGAAATGTCTGTGTGTTGTAAAAGGTGACTTTATGTATTTTAAAGTGGTTATGTCTTTTTGCAACCATGTGCTCAATGGAGTCTGCCTCTATCCCTGGATAATTGGATTACTTTCCCAATTGTCTCCAGTACAGAGGACTCTGTAAAACCTGTTTAAGCCAGATTGCCATGCTGCCAGTAAGATATTTTTACTAACGTTTGAACCCCTGGTCTGATTCATGCCATTTTTAATATGTTGTTCCACAATTTATGTTGTTCATAAAAATGTAAGTTTTATTTATGTACTATGTAAAATCATAAAGTTATAACAATGTATAAAAATGTGTAAGTTTTAGCTGGGAGATAATTGAGTAGATACAGTAAGAAACTCAATTACCTCCCAAGCAGAGGGGAGGGAAACTGTGGGCGTTACTATTATGTTATTGGTTGCTTTATACCTCCCCCTGGGTGTGTTCTGTTTGTACCTGACTGTAATAAAAATCACGCTGGGTGTGCCAGCAAGAGAGTTCTACTTGACCCTGCAAAACATAGCCTCGTCTCGTTCTTGGAGGGAATTGCTATATCACACTGGGGATTGCTATGTGCTGCATACTCCCTTGAGCTTTAACTACTGAACTTTTGTTCCTGATGTACTCTCCTTGGAGGAGAGGTCTTCCCCACACAGTCCTAATTGCTGGAGATTCATACAGGGTGGAAGGAAGACGGCGCAGCTCCAGTTAAGCTACAGCGGTTGTGGAGTCTGTGGTGGTTGTGGTGTCCGGTGCAGTGCTTGTAGTCCTCGGCGCAAGCTAGGATGCGTCCATCAACGGAGGTACCCAGTCGGGGTGCCAGGTGATCCGTTACATTGGCTGGCAGTGGTGGGATGGCGTCCTAGTGCGAGGAAAAACAGCCCGGAGACACTTGTAACGTTTGGAGTTACAAATTGAGGGCAACGCAAGTATCCGTACAGAGCCCCTGGCTACAGCAGGATGGAACCGGCTAGTTTTCGGACAGCGTTCCATGATGAGAAGGAGGAGGCCGCGGACTAAAGGGATGCAGACAGAAAGGAACTTTGGTATGATGCCCAATGGCGGCGAGGTGAGAGTCTCCCCAGTGATGAGCAGCGGCTACAGAAGCGTGTGGCAATGCAGATGTATCTATTGGGAGAGCAGCCCCTGGATGAGTGGGTGACAAGACTAGAGACCCTGGTATGGCGAGAGATCTTGCTAGACAACGCATACCAGGCCCTCTGGTGGCCTACCGTTCGACTTACCCCCTGGACGGCTGAACACGAGTTACCGGAGGGGGATGATTATGATGGCCCGGGTTTATTATGGGATGCCTTGGAGGACGACATTGATCTTGGCAGCACGGATGGGTCTAGGTTTTGGGACATCTACGACTACCGGATGGGCATGTATGTCTGGGTTGACGAAGGCGAGGTGAGCAAAGACATGACCCACCTGTTAACGAGAGAGTGGGAGCTGGAGCAGGACTACCAACACCTGCTCAGCTTCGTGCAGCCCCAACCAACTTCATGCATCCCTGTAGTCCGCGGCCTCCTCCTCATCCTCATCATGGAACGCTGTAGCCAGGGGCGCTGTACGGATACTAGCGTTGCCCTCAATTTGTAACTCCAAACGTTACCAGTGTCTCCGGGCTGTTTTTCCTCGCACTAGGACGCCACCACTGCCAGCCAATGTAACGGATCTACTGGCACCCCGACCGGGTACCTCTGTTGATGGACGCGTCCTTGTTTGCGTTGAGGACTACAAGCACCGCACCGGACACCACCACCACCACAGACTCCACAACCGCCGTAGCTTAAAGCTCCCAGGGAGTATGCAGCGCATAGCAATCCCCAGTATGATATAGCAATCCCCTCCAAGAACGAGACGAGGCTACGTTTTGAAAGGTCAAGTAGTCAACTCTTTAATGACAGGGGATCTCCTTTTATGCAATGGTGCCCTCTGAAGGGCTACACCCACATAATTATCACAACAGCCAATTATATACATGGTTTAACCCCCACGTCTCCTCCCCTCAGATAACAGGTAACACAATTAAAACAGACACAATTTTAACCACATTCTGGATGTACCCCAAAAACAGGGGGTAGACCTTTAAGTCCAGCACCATTCAATAGCTCTCACCCAGGGGAACAACATATTAAAAAATGGCATGAATCAGACCAGGGGTTCAAAAGTTAGTAAAAGTATCTTTTACACATAACACACAGACATTTCACACATCCCCCATAGTTGGCCACACAATACACATATAGGGACAATAGGTGAGTCACACCTCCCTGAGGCTACCTGGCAACTTTGATACAATCAGACATGGATTAGATCATCCTTCTTTGTTCTTATCTGAGAATGAAAACACTTTATACAATAGACTTCCTTTATCTTATGCAGAGTCTCTGTAACAGGATTATCTCCCATGCCAAGGTCTGCACTAGTCTGGGCTAATATTCTGCAGGGCACAAAACAACATACATGCAGTATAATAGTAGGATCATATGTTAACCACAATAATCAAAAAACAGGGTAAAACAGTGATGGGTTCCGTTACACACCTCCCCCGTGACCATAAGCCGGCATACACGGTCTGATCCCAACGGATCGGCCTGGGGATGTCCGGACAAAAGTATTTGTTGGTCAATTCTCTAGTTTGACAACCCATCAGCATTACTGCAATTCACATTTACTCCCATTTCACATATCCCCAGATAGCTGGGATCTGAGCGCACAAAACTACCGAATAACGCTCAGATCCTATTCACACAGTTCAATTGCCATGTAACTAAAGTCTTTCCCATAGTCTTTCATTATATGAATGGGCTCCATGGCATAGCTATCTGTGGTATCACCGCTCCCACAGGGCAAGTACCGAATGGTACCCTGTATGTAAAGGGCCAGAATGAGTGACATACACTCTGGTATGGCCGAATACTGTGTTTAAAGGGCAATATGTCCCAGGGCCATAGTCGCAGGGCAGGAGGCTGGCAATAAGTCCTCTCCAAGACAAAGTGGCGAAGGGCACTTCGTCACACATCATCTCCCCTTTGGGGGGAAGTCTAACCAGGCACCTGACCTTCTGCCGGTCAGTGCCTCCGTTAGACGATCCACCAACCCACAATAAACCAGTGGTAGAGCAGCCCACCCATAACAAACAGTTACGGCACCTGGATATTTCGCTGTGGTGATGGGGCAACATGCTGAGGGGACTTGAGGGGCAGAGGCCAGCGGCACTCTGCCCTGATGCCAGCTCTTCTGCTGGTATAACCTGCTCTGTACAAGGGAAAAAAGGGAGGGCAGAGGCCGACTGCACTCTGCCCCGCTTTCAGCTCTTCTGCTGGGGTACTTGGGACATATTACGGCTCAGTTGCCAAGGAAACGTGGGGGTCAGTGGGGGTTAACATTTCCTCTATTAACCCTGGGGCCACATTAGAAGTTAGCTGGGGAGGGGAATTTGTACTTACCCCCTCCTCCGGTTGTCCCAGTGAGGGTAGTTGGGGCTCTGGACAGGCTGTGGGCGCAGAGACCACGGTCCCATCTGCGCCGTCTGGGAGATTGGTGTCTCCCATTGTTAGGGTAAACTGTTGCTGGGGAGGAAGGACGACACCTTCTGCCCCCTGTGGTTCACACTGCCGCTGGGGGGGGAGGACGACACCTTCTGCCCCCTGGGGTTCACACTGCCGCTGGGGGGGAGGACAACACCTTCTGCCCCCTGGTGTTCACACTGCCGCTGGGGGGGGGAGGACGACACCTTCTGCCCCCTGGGGTTCACACTGCCGCTGGGGGGAAGGACGACACCTTCTGCCCCCTGGGGTTCACACTGCCGCTGGGGGGGGAGGACGACACCTTCTGCCCCCTGGGGTTCACACTGCCGCTGGGGGGAAGGACGACACCTTCTGCCCCCTGGGGTTCACACTGTCGCTGGGGGGGAAGGATGACACCTTCTGCCCCCTGGGGTTCACACTGCCGCTGGGGGGGAAGGACGACACCTTCTGCCCCCTGTGGTTCACACTGCCGCTGGGGGGGAAGGACGACACCTTCTGCCCCTTGGGGTTCACACTGCCGCTGGGGGGGAAGGACGACACCTTCTGCCCCCTGGGGTTCACACTGCCGCTGGGGGGGAAGGACGACACCTTCTGCCCCCTGGGGTTCACACTGCCGCTGGGGGGGAAGGACGACACCTTCTGCCCCCTGTGGTTCACATTGCCGCTGGGGGGGAAGGACGACACCTTCTGCCCCCTGGGGTTCACACTGCCGCTGGGGGGAAAGGACGACACCTTCTGCCCCCTGGGGTTCACACTGCCGCTGGGGGGGAAGGACGACACCTTCTGCCCCCTGTGGTTCACACTGCCGCGGGGGGGAAGGACGACACCTTCTGCCACCTGGGGTTCACACTGCCGCTGGGGGGAAAGGACGACACCTTCTGCCCCCTGGGGTTCACACTGCCGCTGGGGGGGCTGGACGACACCTTCTGCTCCCTGGGGTTCACACTGCCGCTGGGGGGGAAGGACGACACCTTCTGCCCCCTGTAGGGCCGGTAGAGAGACCTCGGTCCCATCTCTACCTGCCATCTGGAGGTCATCCCAGGACCAGTCAATGAAGTCTGGTTCTGCTTGTCGAGTAGGTTGGGGCTGCACGAAGCTGAGCAGGTGTTGGTAGTCCTGCTCCAGCTCCCACTCTCTCGTTACCAAGTGGGTCATATCTTTGCTCACCTCGCCTTCGTCATCCCAGACATACATGCCCATCTGGTAGTCGTAGATGTCCCAAAACCTAGACCCCTCTGTGGTGCCATCATAATCATCCCCCTCCGGTAAGTCGTGTTCAGCCGTCCAGGGGGTAAGTCGAACGGTATGCCACCACAGGGCCTGGTATGCGTCGTCTAGCCAGATCTCTCGCCGTACCAGGGTCTTTAATCTTGTCACCCACTCATCCAGGGGCTGCTCTCCCAATAGATACATCCGCATCGCCACACGCTTCTGTAGCCGCTGCTCATCACTGGGGAGACTCTCACCTCGCCGCCATTGGGCATCTTCCAGGGCATCATACCAGAGTTCCTTTCTGTCTGCATCCCTGTAGTCCGCGGCCTCCTCCTCATCCTCATCATGGAACGCTGTCCGAAAACTAGCCGGTTCCATCCTGCTGTAGCCAGGGGCACTGTACGGATACTAGCGTTGCCCTCAATTTGTAACTCCAAATGTTACCAGTATCTCCGGGCATTCTGGATGTACCCCAAAAACAGGGGGTACACCTTTAAGTCCAGCACCGTTCAATAGCTCTCACCCAGGGGAACAACATATAAAAAAATGGCATGAATCAGACCAGGGGTTCAAAAGTTAGTAAAAGTATCTTTTACACATAACACACAGACATTTCACACATCCCCCATAGTTGGCCACACAATACACATATAGGGACAATAGGTGAGTCACACCTCCCTGAGGCTACCTGGCAACTTTGATACAATTAGACATGGATTAGATCATCCTTCTTTGTTCTTATCTGAGAATGAAAACACTTTATACAATAGACTTCCTTTATCTTATGCAGAGTCTCTGTAACAGGATTATCTCCCATGCCAAGGTCTGCACTAGTCTGGGCTAATATTCTGCAGAGCATAAACCAACATACATGCAGTGTAATAGTAGGATCATATGTTAACCATAATAATCATAAAACAGGGTAAAACAGTGATGGGTTCCGTTACACACCTCCCCCGTGACCATAAGCCAGCATACATGGTCTGATCCCAACGGATCGACCTGGGGATGTCCGGACAAAAGTATTTGTTGGTCAATTCTCTAGTTTGACAACCCATCAGCATTACTGCAATTCACATTTACTCCCATTTCACATATCCCCAGATAGCTGGGATCTGAGCGCACAAAACTACCGAATAACGCTCAGATCCTATTCACACAGTTCAATTGCCATGTAACTAAAGTCTTTCCTATAGTCTTTCATTATATGAATGGGCTCCATGGCATAGCTATCTGTGGTATCACCGCTCCCACAGGGCAAGTACCAAATGACCCCCCTGTATGTAAAGGGCCAGAATGAGTGACATACACTCTGGTATGGCCGAATACTGTGTTTAAAGGGCAATATGTCCCAGGGCCATAGTCGCAGGGCAGGAGGCTGGCAAACAGTCCTCTCCAAGACAAAGTGGCAAAGGGCACTTCGTCACTCTACTCGACAAGCAGAACCAGACCTCATTGACTGGTCCTGGGATGACCTCCAGATGGCAGGTAGAGATGGGACCGAGGTCTCTCTAACGGCCCTACAGGGAGCAGAAGGTGCCGTCCTTCCTCCCCAGCGACAGTGTGTATCCCAGGGAGCAGAAGGTGCCCTCCTTCCTCCCCAGCAGCAGTGTGAACCCCAGGGGGCAGAAGGTGTCGTCCTTTCCCCCCAGCGGCAGTGTGAACCACAGGGAGCAGAAGGTGCCGTTCTTCCTCCCCAGAGGCAGTGTGAACTTCAGGGTGTAGAAAGTGTCATCCTTCCCCCCCAGCAGCAGTGCGAACCACAGGGAGCAGAAGGTGACGTCCTTCCACCCCAGAGGAAGAGTGAATCACAGGGAGCAGAAGGTGCCGTCCTTCCTCCCCAATGACAGGGTGTATCCCAGGGAGCAGAAGGTGCCGTCCTTCCCCCCCAGCGGCATTGTGAACCCCAGGGGGCTGAAGGTGTCGCCCTCTCCCCCCAGCGACAGTTTACCCTAACAAGGGGAGACACCAATCTCCCAGACGGCACAGATGGGACCGTGGTCTCTGCGCCTGACATACCGGGATGCTGGACAGCCTGTCCAGATCCCCAACTACCCTCACTGGGACAACCGGAGGAGGGGGTAAGTACAAATTCCCCTCCCCAGCTAACTCCTAATGTGGCCCCAGGGTTAACAGAGGAAATGTTAACCCCCACTGAACCCCACGTTTCCCTGGCTAATGAGCCGTAATATGTCCCAAGTACCCCAGCAGAAAAGCTGACTGTTGGGCAGAGTGCAGTCGGCCTCTGCCCTCCCTTTGTCCCTTGTACAGAGCAGGATGTCCTGCTGGTTATACCAGCAGAAGAGCTGGCATCAGGGCAGAGTGCCGCTGGCCTCTGCCCCTCAAGTCCCCTCAGTGTGTTGCCCCATCACCACAGCGAAATATCCAGGTGCAGTAACTGTTTGTTGTGGGTGGGCTGCTCTTGCACTTTTGTTGTTGGGGGGGGGGGGCTTCTCTAGCACTGGTTTATTGTGGGTTGGTGGATCGTCTATCGGAGGCACTGACCGGCAGAAGGTCAGGTGCCTGGTTAGACTTCCCCCCAAAGGGGAGATGTGTGACAAAGTGCCCTTCGCCACTTTGTCTTGGAGAGGACTTATTGCCAGCCTCCTGCCCTATGACTATGGCCCTGGGACATATTGCCCTTTAAAAACAGTATTCAACCATACCAGAGTGTATGTCACTCATTCTGGCTCTTTAAATACAGTGGGGTCATTCAGTACTTGCCCTGTGGGAATGGTAATACCCCAGATAGCTATGCCATCGAGCCCATTCATATAATAAAAGACTATGGGAAAGACTTTAGCTACATGGCAATTGAACTGTGTGAATAGGATCTGAACGCTATTCAGTAGTTTTGTGCGCTCAGATCCCAGCTATCTGGGGATATGTGAAATGTCTGTGTGTTATGTGTAAAAGGTGACTTTATGTATTTTAAAGTGGTTATGTCTTTTTGCAACCATGTGCTCAATGGAGTCTGCCTCTATCCCTGGATAATTGGATTACTTTCCCCATTTTCTCCAGTACAGAGGCCTCTGTAAAACCTGTTTGAGCCAGATTGCCATGCTGCCAGTAAGATACTTTTACTAACGTTTGAACTCCTGGTCTGATTCATGCCATTTTTTAATATGTTGTTCCACAATTTATGTTGTTCATAAAAATGTAAGTTTTATTTATGTACTATGTAAAATCATAAAGTTATAACAATGTATAAAAATGTGTAAGTTTTAGCTGGGAGATAATTGAGTAGATACAGTAAGAAACTCAATTACCTCCCAAGCAGAGGGGAGGAAAACTGTGGGCGTTACTATTATGTTATTGGTTGTTTTATATCTCCCCCTGGGTGTGTTCTGTTTGTACCTGACTGTAATAAAAACCAGGCTGGGTGTGCCAGCAAGAGAGTTCTACTTGACCCTGCAAAACGTAGCCTCGTCTCGTTCTTGGAGGGAATTGCTATATCACACTGGGGATTGCTATGCGCTGCATACTCCCTTGAGCTTTAACTACTGAACTTTTGTTCCTGATGTACTCTCCTTGGAGGAGAGGTCTTCCCCACACTGTCCTGGATGCTGGAGATTCATACAGGGTGGAAGGAAGACGGCGCGGCTCCAGTTAAGCTACGGCTTTGTGGAGTCTGTGGTGGTTGTGGTGTCCGGTGCAGTGCTTGTAGTCCTCGGAGCAAGCTAGGACGCATCCATCAACGGAGATACCCAGTCGGGGTGACAGGTGTTAGCATATGTTAAAGGATAACCATGATATCAACAATAGGGAAAAATACCCAATAATACAGACAGGACACAAAGGTCAGCAGCCAGATTCAATGTTACTTACATCAGACACAAGGATTTGTTCACAGACTCATATTGAGGTAAGGATCACATGCTTCACTAGTGCATATAGCAATGCTGGCTGTCAATAACATGCCATTGGGAGACTTTGCAAGTCCACCACCATAGCAGTATTAGTCTACATTTAAGCTAACAACAATCATGTCTTAGCTATCGGGCTATCTAATAGCTTTAGAATTGTGGGAGCTACATGTTAAGGGGGGCTGTCATTGAAGGAATGTCTACCTGAAAGGCACTGTGAAAACTTTAAACCTCATACATTTCTTTCACAATGCTTAAAGATGCAGAAGATGCCCTTGTGGACCTGAATTGTACCTAAAACAAAACAAAAAAATAAAACAACTACAAAATAAGGCTTTAAAAAAGATAGGGACTGCGGCATTCCGCAGTAATTGTCTATTGATGAACTGTAAAACAGAATCCCAAGTGCTGTTGAGAAGGCACAAACATATGCGCAGCCCCTGGGTCCTCCTCCTCCACCTACATACAGGGCACTAATTCCCCATGGCCGTCTCCCTGGGGTGCACATGGAGGCATCCCCCGGGAGGCAGTGGCACCTGCAGTCGCGATGTTGGAGGCATGGGGGGAGGAAAGGCGGGGCTGGGGACTAGAGGGCGTTGCATAGCGTCTGCTGTCACCTTCTGGAATGCGCTCTGAGCAGCCCAGCCAGGTAGAATTTTGTCATTAGGTGGTGCCACCTCTCCTCCCTATTGCGCCTGGCCAGGCTGCACCTTAGCTCCACATGATTGGAGGAGATGCTGGCCTGGATCCCCCGGAGACACTCCATCTGCTACCGCATGAGGGCCAGCATCTCCACCTGCGCAGCCTGGCTTAGTGTTGGGGATGGAGGTCCCTGTTGGTGTGGCCTGGTGAGGAGGTGATGGTGGCCCAGTGGGGAGAGTCTGGGACCCCACTGGAGCCTGATGCTTTACAGGTGGTGGTGTTGGTGGCGACCAGTCCAATGCACTGCTGTGGGGGGGAGGAGGAGGTGGTGGCTGGTCCAGATGGTCCCTCCAATGGGAGGGACCTGGTGATATACTGAGTCTCTGGAGGAGGGGGATAGTGCGGTCAAATCCTGGCGGTGCGGCTGGGGGTCCTGCTGGTGACCCAACTACCCAGATGATATCCTCCTCCACCAAACCAGAGCCCTCGGCTCCTCTTCTTTCCTCCTCTCCCTGCTCTGGTTCCTGCTGGCTCACCTCTGGCTCACAACTGGACCCAGACCTCCTTGATGCTGAAAGAGAGAAAAGAAAGGTACATGTTATTAGTATGATAAATCATACTTTGGTTTGTGTTCATTCCTAACTATCTGACATCTAGGCTTGTACCTGGATGATTCTCCAATTGCAACTCAGATTGGCTATCATTTGCTAGGTATGATCTATTCTTTGGTTCTTGGTCTTGATTGTTTTTGGCTCCTAACTCTCTCTTGAGCCTGGCTGCATTCTGTAACTGCATACGCTGCAGTGGGCACACCAATACATGGACTCTCTGTTGGTTTATTACTGTGGCTGTGCCCAGGTGATTTATCAGTTTAATGGATTTAATGACGCATCCAACTATCCCTTGTTAATTCCACGAAGCTGACATGTCAGAGTCCTTGTTGGTCATTATATACACCTGACATTGAGGCTGGGTCCTGCTGGGTCGCCAGGACTGAAGCTCCGGTGACGGGCACATGTCTCAGAAGGTCCTTGGCCACCCTATCCCACTCACTATATGGCAAAGTCACATTCTTGTCCTCCTTGTAAATCATCCTTCCCACCTTGGCCCTGATATAGTCAAAACAGTGCATGATGGACCTCACATCCCTTTGCACTGTGCCCACTGCTGTAACCTCAGCCGCTACCTCCTCCCATACCTGGGCCCTAGGCCCTGGGCTGACTCTTCCCACTTCCCCAAAGGATCACGGGGTGGCCACGGAGGGCACCAAGGAGAACCACATTCTCCTGGTGTGAGTAATTGTGTTGCCCCTGTGCTTGTCCTTAGCCTCTTGCCCTCCTGACAGTGGATGGGGATCCTTGCTTCCCTGACCTTTCCCTGAGGCCTGTCCCTCCCCTGAACTAGCACCTTCCCTGGCCACCCTGCCAGCACCCACCTCCTCCTCTCCATTATCGTCCTCCTCCACCACTTCCATCACATCCTGCTCCTGCTCCACCTCCTCCTCATCCTCCTCTCCTCTGCTGCTCCCAACCTCCTCCTCTCCTCTACTCCCCTCCTTCGCTCCTCTCCTCCGCTCCTCTCCTCCGCTCCTCTCCTCCACTCCCCATGACCACCTCTCTTTCCTCTCTCGCCTCCTCGCCTCTCCTCATCTTCTCCTCCCATCCTCTCCACTCCCCTCCACTCTCCTACCTCCATTACAATCCCAAAAATAATATATAATGATAAATCAAAAAAAGGAAATGTACAATGAAAAGAAAAAAAATGTGTGTATTATATGTAACTGTTGGGGCAGGCGGTGTGGGGGATGGGGGGGGGTATATGGAGTGACCTAGGTCTATGTGTCTCTATGTGAGGTCTTTAAATTATGAGTATTGCTATTATGTGTAATCTGTAAATATGTGTAAACAAGGATTAACTGTAAAATCGTAAATAGTGTAATAGAAATGAACAAAACCGCAAATTACTGCTCTCAAAACTCTCCTACTCTCTCTCTATCTATAAAATACCTCCAACTCCGGGACCTGCTTGCTACTTCAGAAGAAAATACAACACAGTCAATTCATGGGCGGGTGGAATGCAACTTTATAATCTCCCTCTGTCAGTCATCTGCAGCTAGACCACTTTCTATTGGCTGAGAGGCCTGTGTCGTACTACGTTATACAGTGATTGGATCATAACAGCAGATCGCATATCAGCCAGCTCATAAACAGTTTGCGGCCGCGGGTGTGGTTTATGGACTTGAGGATTCGGCCCGTAACTCACAGCCTTGCTCAATTGAATAGCTCCGGATTCGGAGACGAACAGGAGCCTGCAGCACGCCTGCAGCACATCCGCAGACAAATGGCCTAGATCCCACAGGATGCAGGCTTGCAATTGAATCGGGCTCTTGGTATGTTTAATAGATATATTGTGGTAACAGTGAACTTACTAGAAGAGCTATTATTTACAATAACAGTGACCGTATTAAAAGTCATTAGCCACAAAAGCTCTCTATAATTAGCCACAAAAGCTCTCTATAATACCTGCAGACTCACAGCCCCATTAAATTCCCACAGAGGCCATCATCTTGCCCGTATGTCTGCGTGTTTGAAATCTGCTGGAGTTACATAGCTATTACATTTAACAAGGCTGCAACCAAAGGGTCGGAGCCGCGAGCCCGTAAATCCTTCCCACGCCTGCAAATTGTCAGCGGGCTGGAATAGATGTCCGCTGTTATAACCCAATCCCGTAATTACAGATTGCGACGCAGGCCTCAGAGCCAATGATAAGCGGGATTGCAGAAAATGATTGACAGGTGAAGGGAGAGTGGAGGAGAGGAGGTGGTGGAGGAGGAGGTGGAGGAGAGTGGCGGAGGAGGAGGTTGCTGTAATTGTAAGTGGAAAGCGGGTGGGCAGGTGCTCATATTGATAGGCACATTGTCCTCAGGGTCAGAGGTAGAGAGGCCTGATCCCAGGGGGGATGGTAGCGGGGATGAGGGACAGGCTTCAGCGACAGTTGAGGGAGGGCAGGATCCCCACTCACAGTCAGGAGGGCAAGAGGCTGGAGGCAGGCACAGGGCCCCAAAGTACTCCCCCCAGGAGATGGTGGTAATTCTGTGGGCCATTCGTGATTGGCCCGCTGTCCTGTCAGGGGGTAGGGAAGTTAGGCCCGGGCCTAGGGCCCAGGCATGGAAGGAGGTGGCTTCTGCGGTAACAGCAGTGGGCATGGCGGAAAGGGATGTGAGGTCTGGGAAGTACAGGTTTGATGATGTCAGGGTCCTGGTGAGGAGGAAGATGTCCAAGGAGATGGCCTCAGCAACAAGTGGTGGCCCTGCAGTGACTGTCACCTACAATGAGTGGGAGAGGGACCTCAAGGACCCACTAAGCCTGGTGTCTGCCGCAGGAGCTTCAGGCCTGGTGGCCCAGCAGGATCTAGCCTCTACGTCAGGTGAATATCACATACACCAACATGCCAACACATGTACATCACACACACTACATATGTACAGGATGACCAACAAGCACATTGACATGCCAGCTTCATAGAAAAGGGATTGATGGTTCAGCCATGCATCAATAAATCCATGAGGCTGACAAATAAATCTCTAAAGTGGGCACAACAACAGTAATCAACCAATAGCCAGTCCATGTAAGGGTGTGTCCCAGTTGCGTAGCTAGAGCTTTTGCCGCCCAGGGCTACCCCGGAGTTTGACACCCCCCCCAGACCTACACTCACTCACAGACACACACACTCACACTCATTCACACACTTTCTCACAAACACTCACAGACACACACTCACAGACACACTCACACAGACACACTCATAGACACACCATCACTCACTCACACTCGGACACACACACTCATAGATACACACACTCAGAGACACACACACTAACTCATTCCCACACTCACAGACACACACTCACAGACACACTCATAGACACACTCACTCACAGACACACACAATCACAGACAAATACACTCTCACACACACTCACTGACAAATGCCGACTTAAACACACTCACTCACAGTCATTCACACACTTACAGACACTCCATCACAGACACACACACTCACACACACAGATACACAATCCCACACAGACACTCACACACATAGACACACGCACACACTGACACAGACACAAGCAGTCAAAGACACACGCACTAACACAGACACGCACACACATAGACACACGCACGTACACAAGCGAGAGTGGGCAGAATGAGCAGCTACTGACCGGCGTTCTTGCCGCAGCTCGTGCTTCTCCCAAAGAGGTAGCGACCGAGTGGACCGCCCCACACACCCCTCCCTTCCTACAGCGTATGCAGTCACAGACCGCAGCCAGAATCAAGAGAGCACAAGGAGCCAAGAACTATAAAGATCAAGAACCCAACAAAGATCACAGATAGCAAATGATAGCTACTCAGAGTTGAAGTCAAAGTAACAGTTTCATCACTATAGGTGAGATCCATTGTGTGAAAGAGCACAGCGTTCTATGTTAAAGTGATCTATTGTCCTATTGTAATTTAAATACAAACAGTTAAACATATGCAAGCTAAGGTTTGTCTACAGACACAGTGATGATTAACAGCCTCTGCTTCAGGGAACGTTTCACATATTATGGTTTAACTCTTTACAATAATGTAATCAGTCAGCAGTAAAACAATCAATTAACATGAAAACCTCTGTTCTGTCACACAATCAAGAGCACTTATAATGAGGTCAATGGCCCTGTAAGTGATTCATCCATGTTCAAGCCTAGATGTCAGATAGGAAGGAACTCAATAAATGTTTTCTTCAACTTAATTAACACATATCCCTTTCTTTTCTTGTTTCTCTTTTTCAACTTCACGGAGGTCTGGGTCCACTGGTGAACCAGATGGGGGGCGTCAGCTCCTTCGGAGCAGGAGAACACGGAGCAAGCCCCCACCCAGCAGGATCTGGCACAAGGGGAGGAGAGACCAGCTCATGCCCTGTGCCCTGGTGAGGAAGAGGAAGAGGAGGAGGACTACACCTGGGCAGAGGGGCCACTTGCTGGACCTCATGGCCTCCTACACCACTGCCCCCCTCCTCCCACAGCTATCACCAAGGCACACATATTGTTAGATTTAACGCATACCCCACCTTCTCCTCCCCACTGCAGTTCGTCAGCCTGGCTACCACCACCAAGTTCACCACCATATTGGAGTAAGGCACCAGCCATGCAATGATTTCTGATGATCCTTTTTTTTTATCAGATTCCAGTTGCAGTGGTGTAGTGACCACATGTGACCCTGGTAGGTGCTATGCATCATGCTTATTCTAGACTATCACATTACCCCCTTTAGGTATCCCTTTTTTCTCACAAGCCTTTTGCTCTAACGGGATCCTCCCACACCACACCCATGATATTAATGCACAGTCTTGTCCTTTTCTGATTGTGCTTTGTTATATCGTTTTCACCATGTCAGTGTGTTGTCAATGGGTGGGGTTTTGGGACATCCACATACATCCCATTTGTGTCACATTCCTATATCTGTAAACTAATGAGCCCTAGTTACTAAGCAATAGATTAATACATATAATAATAATAATATCATAAGATATCATATCATAATGTATATAATAATAAATGGTTAATACACATGTGAGGTCCAATTTGTGATACTGTGGAGTATCAATATTTCCCTGAAGGCCTGATAGGAATATGACAGGTGATAATGTGAATGCATTGTCAGCAAAACACTTAATGGGAGATCACCATATGATAATGGGTATACATCTTGGCACATGGCCACCAGTAGTGGGACTTTCCAGGATTGGCGTAGCGGAGATTGTCCCTGATGGAGGTGAGTTGGCTGTTGTTCCACGTGCCTCTGCACAGCCTTCATGTGTGTTTGCGGCCCTTCCTGATGGCTTAGAGTAGATTGGTGTGGTGTATGTTCCCCGGTTCCCCTTCTGGATCGCTACCTTGTGGTTGTGAAGGGGCTTATGTACTTCGATAAAGCTGTGCGCTATACCATGTAGGGTCACTCTAGGTGGGAAGGTCATAGCAGAGAGGTTAGACAAATTGCAGTCCACTGGAGAAGCAACTGGCAACCCAATACAGTATCTTTGGCATGCAAAGCTTGTGGAACACCACAGGCAGATACCTAGCTAAATGTGCTGCAGTCCATAGGGTCACAAAGTCAGACACGACTGAAGGACTGAACAACAAATATTAAAATGTTCCCTTGGTACTTGGTATATGTGATGTGGTGGTGTAATCTAGCCACTATTTCTTTTCCCAAAGTAAACGTGATGAGCGAGATGTATATGCAATTATATTTATATTCCAGGGTACACATTAGAGCCTCTGTGAGTGAGAAAGGGTTAATATGAAAAGCAGTTGCATGTTTTGGTGTTGCTATTTAATCAGGTAATGTGTCTTTAATCGCTTTATGCATGTTGCAGCATGATTTTTCATATTGGCATATGCATGACCATTCCAACATATGATAAAATCAAAAACATTTGAAATGCCTAATTTTTATGTGGGGATTGTTGTGCAGGTAATTGTAATGCCTTTCCATGCTTTTCCGGTATTTTAAAGTCCAGTGGTGTGTTTATATTGTCTTTTACAGTGTTGAGAACTTGTCTGTAAACCCTTTGAAGGTCCTATTTGGAGGCCGTAATATTGTTGGCTCCATTTGCCATGAACAAGTTTGACCCCAGTGCATCCTTGAGGATTCGTAGCAACTTAATAGCGATTTGCGATCGTAACATTTATGGGCTTGACAGATCAAAGGCTTAGCTGGGACGGAGTCCAGATTTTGATGGCCTGTAGGGATTTTCAGCCTGATCGTTTGCGGGTAGCTGAAAAATGACAATTTAATAGCCGTAACTGCAGACTCCTTTATGGGCTACAATTTCTACATTTGGAGCAATTTAATAGGGCTGCCAGCATCACCTATATAGTTGTCGTACTGCGAGTTGTCATCACGCTTTGCGTGCCTCGGATAGCGAGGCGAGCAGTTGAGGCACCCAGGACTAAGATCAAGAACCCAGGCTGCAATGAGCGCCAAAGGTGAGTAGTTGAAACACGCGGGATTAGGCTGAAATGTGCTCCAAAGGTGCTCATTGCAGGGGTGCACACATGGGACTTAGCTGGCGCTCATTCCGAGACACGTGAGAGCTGCATTGAGGCCTCATTGCGAGGCTTCTAAACTTAGCCACAGCTGCAAAATTGTGGCCCGCAGGACTTAGGACCCGAATCACGTAGATGGACTGCGGGGCTTGCAAAAATACGACTTTAACAGCCGAACCACCAAGGAGGAAAAGACTGCAAAAAAACACACAAATATGCCTCAAATTAACTTACACGCTCACACACAGCACAGGGGGAAAGCCAGGGAGCCTGTGAGTGAGGTTACAAGTTAATTTGAGGCATATTTTGTCTTTTTTAATAATAGAAAATTGCCAAAGCGGGAAAAAAATGGCTGCTGAAAAAACGTAAACAAGACGAAAAGGCCAAAGGACATAAATACGAGCCCTAAGCACTAAGATTTAACGCAAACCAGTAACACTTAATACAACACAGTAACATTTAACTCAAGCCAGTAACACTTAACCTAAGGCAGTAACACTTAACCCCAGGTAGTAGGCCCCTAAACTACATAGGCATATACAGTACACAAGGGGAGAGGCTCACAATGAGCGCCAAAGTCACTCATTGCGAGCCACGTGATTAGCCCCAAAGGCGCTCATCGCCGGGGTCGCAATGAGCACTGAAGGGGATCATTGCTATGCAGGAAAGTTGCGGCTTGGCAGGGGAGAGGCTTGCAATGAGCACCAAAGGTGCTCAGAGGGGCCATATCCTTGCATTTTGTGGCAAACAGCATTGGCAGGCTTCAATTTTTATTGCCGTCATTTTTGATGGGCAAGTAACTAGTATTTTATAAATGTATTCTAATAACAGTGAGCTTGCTGAAAAAAAGATTACTAGGCACACAAGTGGCAACAGACTCAGTATATTTTATAGATATATTAAGATATTAGTATACTCTCAAAAAGATATTATTGAACAAACAGCACCATTAAATTCCACCAATTGATGAATTCGTAGCCTTTAAAAGAGCCCGCAAGACTTATGGATATTAAATTGGCCTCTTTCAGCTACCCGCAAATGATCTGTGGGTTACAGGCGGAAAAACCCTATGGGCTGTCAATATCGGAACTCTGTCTCAGCTAAGCCTTTGATCTGTCAAGCCCGTAAATGTTACAATCGCAAATTGCTATTAAATTGCTACGAGTCTCCAAAGATGCAATAGCATTTAAACCCGTAAACGGCAAATGGAGCAAACAACCCTACGGATACTAGAGAGGACCTGCAAGCGGGTTAAAGTCCTTTTCGTAGCACTGTAAATGCAAATATAAACACAATACTGTATTTTAAATTAAAGGGAACGTGATGTGAGGTATTCCAATTAATAGTACAACATTCTCAAGCTCGCAAATCTGCAATAAAAATATATTTTATTTTATATGTAATTGATCCCAGGATTAATGTGTTAATAACTGTAATAGAACTGTCATGGACTAGTATATCATATTTGTGGATTTTTCAATATTGCCTTATTTCTGGAATGCGGGTCTGATTGCAACTTGTACTTTAAACTTGTAAGTGATTGTAATCTATCCTCCATTTTTCAGTGACGCAATGATGACGATCTCTTTTACTATTGGCTCATCCAATCCCTATACTCAGAGACAGATGGTGATGTCACACAAAGAGTGTCCCTAAGTGACCACTACATGCAAGAACTATATATAAAAAGAGACAGATTTTGTTTGTTCACTTTATTAACTTGATATCCCATGATTAGACAAAATGCTGTAGTGTACACCTACTATAAATAAAGAAGCAGATTTTATTTATGCACAATATTAAATTAAGATCCCATGAATATAAAACATCACACAAATCCAAGTTGAGAAATTCTGACATAATAGTACAATAATAATAATAATAGTAGAGTGTATCAAATTAGCAATACAAAGCTCAGTCCTTTGTAATCTGGGTCACCCGAATATATTGATCCTGACTCTTTATATGTTTGCTAATAGTAGAAATATTAATAAAGTCCACAGTTATGGGCCAAAATCCATCATCAAGAGCAGAAACAACTTAGAAATAGTTGAATAGGTTTAACAGTAGCAAATAGGGTGACCAAGATCAGTTTTACATAATGTATTATCACATTAGATATATACTCATCCACAAAGTACATTCATAGACATAAATAAAATGAGAATTAAATCATATATTACTTTCACAAAAATTACTCCTGGTATAGTTTCCAATCATATCACAATGTACGAAAAAATTTACTGTATATACTCGAGTATAAGCCGAGTTTTTCAGCCCTTTTTTTAAGGCTGAAAAGGCCCCCCTCGGCTTATACTTGAGTCACTCTCACCCCCCCTCGTGTCTTTCATTCCCCCTGTGTCTCTCTAACCCCTGCGTGTCTCTCTTTCCCCCCCATGGCTCTTTGCCTCCCCCTACCTTATCATCATCAACCCCCCCATCCTCATCCCCAAGAGGGACACAGGGGGCAGTACATTTCCCACCCTCCGCTTATACTCAAGTCACTAAGTTTTCCCAGTATTTTGTGGTAAAATAGGTGCCTCGGCGTATAGAGGCTGAGTTGTGATTGTGTCCACATTCCAGAAATAATTCAATATGAACAAATCAATAAATATAATATTCAAGCCCATGCAAGTTCTATTATATGTATTTAGACATTGATTGCCAGGATCGATATAACACGTAAATTAAACATAAATTTAAAAAATCATTGCAGATTTGCGAGCTTGAGAATGTTGTGCTATTAATTTTAATAATTTTCAGCATTTTCTTGTATTTTAAAATACAGTAGAGTGTTTATATTTGCTTTTACAGTGCTACGGTCAGGAGTTAATCCCCCTTGTAGGTCCTCACTCGTACCTGTAGGATTTTTGGCTACATTTGCCATTTCCGAGTGTGAAAATAATTGCGGGCTTGAGGTCTTGTAGCAATTTAATATCGATTTGCGATTGTAACATTTACGGGCTTGAAAGATCAAAGTGTTAGCTGGGTCGGAATTCCGATTTTGGTACACGCTGTCTTTTTCCACCTATAACCCGCAGATCCTTTGCGGGTAGCTAAAAGAGGCCAATTTAATAGCTGTAACTTTTGCAGGCTCCTTTACAGGCTTCTGGAACTACAAATAGGCAAATTTAATATGGTCCTATGTGTTGCTAACACATCATCTTTATCTAGCATCCAATAGGCATTGTGCAATTCTAATATACCCATATTGTATAGCTCACTGCTTCACTGAAGTACACAAGTCCCTTCACAACGACAAGGTATCAAAATGATACCCAGTGAAACCCTATGTATGTAGGCTAGTAACCCACATTACAACTGGCTTGAATGTGGTGGGAAGTACATAGATTAAAAATACCTTTTCTCTTTAAAAGCAGGGACTGTGGACTCTGAAGGGCCTCATATTTAAATTATTATTTTACAATTGTACTTAGAATACTGGTGCTCCTGCAGTGGTGGTGGTGCAAAGGGGGGGGGCTACATGGGGAGACTGTCATGCCCCGGGGTACACCAGGACTGTAGAGCTGTTAAAATGCTATGGTCCTTGGGCTGGAAATTGTTAATACTGCTTTATGTTTTATAGTACTGTGTAATTTCCCTTCATTTTATATAGTGTCGTGACATGGCCACATGGATGTTGGGACTTTTTCAGCCATGATAGCATGGATATGGTTAAATATGTTCAATATTATATACAGGTTGTAATGGTGGGAGAGCTGAGATGGAGACACATACACTAGTAGCTGGAGGGGACATTTGTTTGTGGTGTGTGGGTCCTCTCTAAATCTTCTGCCATAACCAGCACAGGAGGGGTTAAGCTGTCAGTTGGGTTTGAGATTTAAAAACAGTAACTGTCATGTGAGGTGCTTTATATAAAAAGACTGGAGGAGTTGGTATCTGTGCATTATGTGCAGTTTCACCACCATAGTCTGGCACCATGCCTTTTTGATTGTAAAATATTTGCTGGGAAAAGTTATAAGCAGTTTTAAGTACCGTAAGTATCCTCCTTCAGATACCACAAATATGAAGTGTTTTTCATGTACATTTATCATAAAACAATGTTTTTTTCAGATAGATATAACAATGTATATGTTATTCTTTCCACTGCATTGAATATCAGCATAATATTTAGCTACTTTGAATAAACTTCATAAGATGTTACTGAAGTTAGGACCTGAAAAACACAGATATGTTGTAGATATTGCCAAGTGTCTATGAATTTAGTTTTTGTTACAGAATTTTTAAAATATTTTAAAAACATTTAATCTAATGAGGATATTAGTTACCTTAGTTTCCTTCCTGTATTTCCAGACACATAAAATATATTTTCTGTATTAAAATGTGCAGAGATAGAGGTTATGATTTAACTAGCGACTTGCCCGTCAGAAATAATGGGGCAATACAATTGTAAGGCAGGTAATGCTGTTTGCCAGAGAGATTCATTTTTTTGGTGGTCTGAGATCCCTCGGCGCTGATTGCGAGCCTCGCGCTGAATTTATTAATTTATTAATTATTTAATTAGCATACAAAAATCCATATACACCAAATAATTTTTTTAAAAACACTATCGCAATAAATACAAAAGCCATTCACTGCGTGCCTCGCAACAAGCACCAACGCTGATCATAGCACATAAAGTACACCAGCGGAAAGCCTTGCAATAAGCGCAAAAAGCAGATCAGATGCGCTTTTACTGTACTTTCCACCACATTCAAGCCAGTTGTAATGTGGGTTACTAGCCTACAGACATAGGGTTTCACTGGGTATCATTTTGATACCTTGTCGTTGTGAAGGGACGGCGCTGATCTGCTTTTTGCGCTTATTGCAAGGCTTTCCGCTGGTGTAGTTTGTGTGCTATGATCAGCATTGGTGCTCGTTGTGAGGCACGCGGTGAATGGCTTTTGTGTTTATTGCGATAGTGTTTTTAAACATTTTTTTTTGTGTATATTTATTTTTGTATGCTAATTAAATAATTAATAAATTAATAAATTAATATACTTTACCTATTTGTAAGTAATATATGCAGGAAGCATTGTGCTGAAGAGCTGACAATCTGTTTTGATGTTCCTGCAGCATACAATGTAGGTTTACACTGTTGTGGATCTGAGCTGTAAGTGTCAGCAATGTGTGTAGTGTAAATGGATTGCGTGCGCGAGGGGAAGCCATTAGTGTAGCTGTGTACTTCCGCACTCTGTAAGTTAGTGTAGTAAAATGGCGGCAAATGTGTATTGGGTGTGGATCATTTAGCTTCCTTGCTAAAAGTGTATCTTGTACCTTGTACGGCTTTTTTGAAAAGTAGTATGTGCTTAGTGGTGTTTTGCGGCTTTAGGGGTGGGTAGCCTAATTTTCGTTTTTTTCGTCGGCCATTTTTTCTCTCGCTTAGGGGATTTTCGTGGCAATTTGGACTTAAATTGAGGTGTAACGTCACTTGCAGAGGTCCTGGGTGACCCCCTTGCTGTGGGTAAGGTTTTTATGTCATGTATTGTGTTTATTGTTTTTTTAATGTTTTCCGCTGTGCACGGTACAGCCGTTAAGGTTGTATTTTTGGCAGTTCGTAATGGTTTATTTTCGAAGTCCCGCGGCTCGTCGTTTTTTAGTGTAAGTCTGTAATTTTTTCTTTCTAAGTCCTGCAGCTTGTATTTTTTTGTGTAAGTCCGTATTTAGTCATTGCGTGTTAGATCTAGTCCCGCTTTTGTGGGTGTTTGTAACCGTTTGTGATGCACCGTAGAGCCCCCACCTCCGCAAATGCGGCCCCTCGCAAAGGGTCCGAATTTGCGACCTGCAATGAGCCTTTGGCTCATTGCAAACGACGTGGGACCCTTCACCTTCCGCATATGCAGCTCCTCGCTTCACGATGCTCCACATTTGCGGCCTGAACTGCGTCCCTCGCTTCATAGTTTGACAACTAGTATATGTGATGCACAATTATTGAGAAATTCCCAATGCCAATGGTTCCTTCTTACTTGACCAGAAAGATGAGGTCATGGATAGAGCAAACTTTAAAAGAAAAACAATCAACCTGCCATTTATCTTATATCTGAGCCATGAAATCATTTTAGAGGAAAGACTATTGTTATTTTACTGAGTTAATCCATTCAATTGCAAGACTGCAAGTCGCGGGATGTAGGCCATAAGTCTGCGGGCCTGCTGCGGGTCTGCAGCACACGCGACTTACGGCGCTATTCAATTGGACAAGCCCGTAAGTCCCGGTCCGATAGCGCATATTGTAAACAATGCTATCTTATGTAGCATTTGCGAGCTTGAACATGATCATTTCAGCACAACCATAACTCCCGAAGCTGAAACAGCCTATAGAAAAGAAGCCCGTCAGCATGACGGCTGTACAACATGGAGCTGACAGGTCAATCAACTCGCAATTGGGCGTCCGATATGTAATCGGACCCACAAACCCGCAATGTACAGTGCCCCGGATATATGTCAGTAAGCTCTTTGCGAGTCCTCCTTGCGAGTCCTTAGCTGTACTTGCAGTTCAATGTTTTGTTGGTGCCTCGTATTATCCTACCCACTCTGACTAACCTCCTGGAGCAGCGCTTTCAGTATGATATTCACTGCCAGAAAATGTAAGCCCATGTCATGCTGACATTGCTGTATTTGTAGGCGTATGTCTGCCTCTATCTCCAATAAGGGAGAGGGTGGCTATTATTGAGTGATGGATGCAACCAGGCATTTTGGTGTTTCAGGAATTGCTGCTGGTGGTGGGGTGGAGGAGTGGGATCCCAAGACACTGGGTCCTCCCAATAAGAGGTGTGAGGAGGAAAATTAATCTGTGGGAGAAGGAGTGCTGTGGGGTAAAAGTCCATCATCATAGCAGAGAAGCCAAGTATTTGATCAAGGGTCCACATAAATTGCTCCCCCTCCTCATCATCCTGTTCCTGGGTTGGCTGCTCCTGTGGCTCTTGTGGTGCTGTAGAAGAATAATAACAGATATTTAGTTTCAACCTCATATATTCATTACATCATTCATTGTTTGTTTGTACACCATTCAATTAGCAGTTTAGGAAAGGATTAGGAAACATCTTGATAATATTACCATCAGTTAATTAAGATGTCATGGGTTTGGGTAGTGACATATTGACGTTGTGATCTTGCTGATGTATCCATGGTTTGGCCTCAGAGTTAGGTAACAGCATGGAAATGTCTTATTATACAGATATGGGCCATGTTTATGATAATATTACTATCAATATTACATCACACACACATTTTATGTGCATTCCATGTAAACATAATTAGCCATTCATGGTAGTCAGCTACATTGTATATGGAATAATTATATTGCAGCTCAGTTATAGAGCCATTGCTGTATGATGTAGTCCATATCAGTGAGCAGGAGTGTATATTTTGTGATGATGATTGATGATGGTACTATATAATATGTGGTGCATGTAATCACGGACAAACAGAAATAGAAGTCATGCCACTCACAGATACAAGCACAGACATACTATCAGACACACTTTCAATGCCAACTCACATGATTTACTGAACAAAATTGTTTACATATTTTTGGTTCTAAGTGGTATCATTTTGGGGGGCGTTACAGGAAGTGATGCATGCTCCAGATCTGATGTGAATCAGTGGAGCTGAGCAGCTGGGAGAGACCGGAGAGGCTATGCTGAAACAGCGCTAGCAGACCGCGGCCGAGATTAGACAACATTAAAGTTAAGTGGTTCCCCTACCCCCTCGATTGTAAATACCTAAATGGAATATATGGGTGTTGTCTCCCAAGCTCACAGAAAAGTCCTGCAGTAAGTCCGCCAAGTGCAGCCGATATATGAAAACAGGATGGAATCACAGACTGTGATTACCTCAGCCTGGACGTGCAGCTGGTGCATACGAGGGACCCGTAGAGATGCCCACGACCTGGGCTGGAGACGTGGAGGGTCTGGAGCTCCAGCTAGGGAGCAGATCATTCGCTGTGCCTAGCAGGGGAGCAGGCTAATTGCTGCGTAGCTCCAAAGGCATGAGAAGCAAGTGAGGCACATAGCTCCAAAGGCATGAGAAGCAAGTGAGGTACATAGAGCCTGAGCTGTTGTGGTGTGTGGGACAGAGAGGCCCCTGAAGCATGGGGAAGCTTGGTAAAGCCCTGCAGTATGATGGAGTTTTTTAAAGTGACGCAGCAAGGCACACACGAGCGAGACAGGGGATATTAGGATGATACAGGCTATCACAGTACCGGGACGCGCACGGCAGCAGCTAAAAAGGTGAGCACCTCAGAGGCATTTACATTATTACAGTTACAAGCTTAAGGGGGTAGGAGGAGAAGTTCCTGCTCTGTATAATAAATAGAGAACTGTACATATGCCCTAGTAAACCTGGAGATTAATGAAATTGAGTTAAAAAAAAAATTCTGGTCTTCTGGACAGAACCACTTTGTGAGTGAGGGGGGTATTGGAGAGTACTGGAGTGCATTGCTGAATGGTTATATCTCTCCCAGAGTTGCCCCTCCATTCAGCTATAACAAAAGATACCATCTTGACTGACAAGACAGGGAAGGGCCGACTCCACCCCCTCACATAAAAAGGCAGGAACAAAGCCACTGCATTAGGAAAGCAGTATTGGGAACTATCCGAGTATATATTGGAACATCAAACACCCCTTCTGGGGAAAACTGCTTTCCTAATTACTGAAGAGGAAAAAGGTGTTAAGATGCCCTCAAAAATGAAACCAAAAGAAAAAAAGAGCAATAATACAACTAAAACTCTGAGTATGTTTATGTCTGGGAAGAAAAAATTAACTTCAAGTACCCCGGAGGACGAACTGAGTCCAAATACATCTGAAAACAGATCCCCAGAAAAAAATATACAATCGGTAAATTTAAGTTGCTTGTCTTTGGATGAGGGAGAGGCCTTAACCTGCTCTAAATTAAGAGACATTTTACAAGACTTCCAGATTAAACTAACTATGGATTTAACAAACACAATTGTAAATAACTCTAAAGCTACAGCGGAAGTCTCACAAAGAGTGGACAGTCTGGAAAATACATGTAAAAAGTTAGTTAAAGATAATGAAACCATGTTGAATTATAATATGGAGCTGGAAGGTAAAATCAGAACTCTGACAGGAAAAGTTGGCCAACTAGAAGACCGTAGCAGAAAAAAAACCTCCGGAATAGGGGCATAGAAGAAAACCAAAAAGATGCAGACCTCAAACCATATGTGGAGACATTATTAAGTTCTCTGTTACCCAATTTCCCTAAAGAAGAAATTTTAATAGATGCTATACATAGATTACCATTGGCAAAGCACCTGGATAAAACAGTCCCTATAGATGTAATAATGAGAGTCCATTATATCTGTTTAATATATGAACATATGTTAGGATAAATGTTTGTGATAAAATTGCTTACTTTATTAGAACTAGGGTAACAACGGCGTATTAAAAACACATATAAAAAATCCAGGATTGGAACATAAGGTAAAAAAGAGGCTAAATTGTGTGAGATAAATTAACCACTAGAATGGTATATTGTTTGACTCTTAATAGAGGGGTATTTTTATCTCTTCTGTTGCTTGTGTGTCAGGATATAGATGATTAAACCTGGTGTGTGGTCCTCCTAATAAAGTCCTTGAAGGGATATATCACAATTCCTACTGACTTTTAGACAGTGTGATAGGGAGAACATCACAAAAATAGCAGGGAGACTGCACTGGGTAGTACCCCCAGCACTATCTGTGTATCTGTAAACTCTTTCTGCTGAGTGGGTCTATATTGTGAAGTGCTATATCTCTGGAAGGTATAGTGGCTCTTATTTGTATCTGAGTTTTTTACCAGTATATGGTTAATAAACTCTTTTCAAATTTTTGGAGTACAGGTGGCTTACCTGTTTGATAGGTGTTTGTGCTCTAGTTCTTATCTCTTATATAAGTCCCTACTGGGAAATTGCAGCCATCATATAAGCTCTCAATGAGCTCTCAATAACCAGACTACCTTAATAGAAGTAAACTGCCTTTTAATAGAGAGTCTGTACTTTACCAATAATAAATCCTTCCATTGCAGCACTTATGCGACCTTTCACTCAATTGGATAAGGACAGGGAGGGTAACCATACACACTACACACATGCACTCAGTATAGAAAACGCCAGCGTGTCCTAAGCATGGGGACAAGCTGCGTCATCAATAGCTGACGAGTTTCTACGTCATGAGACGTCTTCTTCAAGGGTAAGCCTGCTAAGGCCGTTGGAGCCCTTTTTAAAGTGTTGCCATCTCCATGGCAACTGATTGAGAACTGTGGGACATGCGCAGTAACGTCAAAACGCCCTCTCTGGTTGTGGACGGAATAACATGGTGCTTACAGCCTGCTGAGAGCACGCTGGGGATATTAGAAAGGGAAACAAGACAAATAAAATATTGTTCTTGTTATATGAGACCTTTGGCATAAACTTATGGATGTGGAAGAGATGGTATTATTATGACTCAAAAGGGGCTATATGTAAAGTGCTGAATCTTATATCATTATGTTAATGAGACCTCACAGGATTATGACACATGAACATGCTTGAGTACACATACTAAAAAAGGATAGAGATATTTAGTGTGCATTAGGGGTTTATATAAGATGTTAAAACTTTTTGTCATTATTTACCAGGGAGATCAATCAGCTCCCATATTTATGGTACTGTGACCTCACTTTGATTATAACACTATATAGCACTATAACCTCCCCCTAATTGTAACATGTGCACATGCTTGTATCTGCATATTTGAGGGATACTAGTAATATCTACTATGTATTTAAGGTCAATAAAGGTGCTAGGTCTTGTCATTATTTGCCAGGGAGATCTACGAGCTTCTATGATTGTAGTACTAAAAATTCCAGGATTATAATTTATGCACATACTTATATGTGTATACTTGAGAGATGATAAAAATATCTAGTATACACGTCTGTGTACATATGTCTGAGGCGGAAGATTAAATAGCATATTAAGATTATTTAAATCATGTTGATTTAGATAATAATGTGATGTGTACTCCAATAATTGTTAAAAAGAAAGGTGCTATTGTTTGTAACCTCCTATCAATCAGTAGGTAGAAAGGAGGAAAGCGAAGAGAAACTTCTACAAATGGGCTTATTAGAGGTATCAAAGAGTGCTTATAAATATTTACAGTGCATGATAAATATCAGTCCCAAGTATTGCTTTGTTCAGAAAAGGAAAAACAGGTGACTGTTTATATGTGAATGTGAACTGTGATAATGGTGCCAGAGGGGAGAAGGTCCTAAGATAAAAGGAAACTTTTCCAAATAAATATCTAAATATCCAGAAGTGGAATCAATAAACCCCATTTAATAATGTTGCCTAAGTGATATGTGTATGATCACATGAAATAAAAAATTAACCAAATTAAATAAAAGAAGAGAAGGTGAAACCCTCATTAAGACCTTTGGGAGTCAATGCTTTTAATTTGTAGATCCACCGAGCTTCATGCTGTAATAGTTTTTTGTCCAGATCCCCCTGTCTAGGGCCCAAATGTACCTTTTCCAGTACTGTAAAGGTTAGAACTTCACTTTTTTCTTTATGATAATATTTAACATGGCGTGCTAGGGGTGTATCCAGATCTTTTTGGATAGAATATACATGTTCCCCTATGCGTCTACGTAGCTGACGCCATGTTTTTCCTACGTAGATTTTACTACATACGCATGAGGCTACATATATCACGCTTGTAGAGCAGCAATTTGAAAAGTCCTTCAACATAAAGGTTTCACCACTGTGTGGATGTTCATAAATTTTGGTTGGTTTTATATATTTGCAGAATTTACACTTTCTACACCTAAAACACCCAATTGGTGGATTTAGCCATGTGTTTGTGGATCTATTTTCCTTAAAAAAGCTGTGTTCCAGCATGTCCTTTAAATTCTTCCCTCTACGATATGTTATTGATACATGAGATGAAAGATCCTTTTCTAAGTCTTCATCACCTTTTAGAATATGCCAATGTTTTGATAAAATCTCTTTTATTGCAGGTGAGTCATACCCAAACGTCATTATACATCTAGGTTGTGTTTTTGTTGACTCAGACTTTTTTGTAGATTGCCTATTCAGCATTTCTGTTCTATCACAGCTAATGGCATATTGAAATGCTTTTTTCAGGCATTTATTTGGGTAGCCCCTCTCCCAAAATCTATGTTTGAGTTTGTCTGCCTCTATCTTGAATTCAGTATCTGAGCTGCAATTTCTTCTTATCCTTAAGTATTGTCCTTTGGGGATGCCTCTTTTTAATGGTTCAAAATGTTGGCTATCCCACATGAGCAAAGTATTGGTGGCTGTGTCCTTTCTATAGGTGGTGGTAGTAATTTCCCCCTGATTATCTTTCCGAATATATAGGTCTAGGAAGGTGATTTGGGAAGGATGTATTTCATATGTAAATTTAAGACCTATCTCATTGTTGTTCAAAAAGTTCATGAAAGTCTCAAATTCTGCTTTTGAACCAGTCCAAATTAACAAAATATCATCTATATATCTACGCCAAATTAAGGCGTGACCAATGAGATGTTCATAAGTTTGGTCGGAAAAAAGTTTTTCTGCTCACCATCCTAATAGAAGGTTGGCATAACTGGGTGCACAGGAGGTTCCCATAGCCGTCCCTTTCTTTTGATGGAACCATTTTCCATTGAACAAGAAGAAATTGTGTTTCAGTATGTATTCAAGTAGTTGAACAACAAAATTGTTGAATTTTTTGAGATTGTTGCTTTTAGCACTCAAAAAGTGTTGTACTGCCTGTATGCCAAAGGTATGTGGTATACTACTGTATAAGGCTTCCACATCTATGGATGCAAGCCATGAATTCTTTGGTACAGTTAAATTCTCAAGTTGTCTTAATATGTCATTGGTGTCCTTGACATAGGAGGGTAAATTTTGAACTATATCACGAAGATAGAAGTCTACAAAGTTGCTGGCATTAGATGATAAATTGCCTGTTCCTGATATTATAGGTCTTCCTGGAATAGGAACCATTTTTTTTGTGTACTTTTGGCAGAGCATAAAGGTGGAAATGCAAGGGTATTTTGACAGAAGAAAAACCATATGTTTGCTCATCTATAATATTTTCTATTTTTTCCTTTCTCTAATATAGATTTAAGTATTAATCTATATTCTGTGGTAGGATTTTTTGTTATTATTTCATAGGTTGAATTATCCTCCAGGATCTTATAACACATTTTTTTGTAATTCTCATTGCTTAATATAACCAAGTTGCCACCTTTGTCTGCGGGCTTGATTTGTATGTCATTGAGGGACTTAAGTTCATTCACTGCTTGATATTCCTTTCTTGTTAAATTAAAACGTCTTTTGAGTCTCATATAGTCAAGGTTTTCTATTTCCATTGTGACTTGTTGTAGGAACACCCAAAATATTAGAAAACTCCTTGAAAACCGGTGTGAACTGACTTTTATTTTTCCAGATCTTTTTTGGTTCCTCTCTGTTTTCAGAGCAGGAGATGTTATCTTCCAAAAGAGACATAAGGAGTTCAAAGGTTTCAATGTCCTCTTTGTTTATTCCCAATCTCATATGTTCTTTTTCTTGTCTGATTTTGTAAAATTTTTGTAAAGCCAGTTTGTGGGCAAAAAGGTTAATATCCTTGATATGTGAGAATTTATCAGATCTTGATGTGGGGACAAACAATAGGCCTTTTTGTAATACCGATTTATGATCTTCATTCATAATAAAATTCTGAGAGATTTCACTATTTAAAATTCTCATCTGTATCTAGTTCTTTTACCTGATTGTTGTTATGTATATTCATATCTTTTTCCTTTTGTCCCTCCTCTCTGGGCCTTTGTCTGGAAACTGGCCCTCTTCTAAAATAACAGTAGTATTGTGTTGATTTGGTATTCTTGTCTGGGAGAAATTTCTTGTATTGTATGCTTCTCTTCTATAGGGTATACCGGGCCGTCTACCTCTATTATGCCAAGTGGGGAGTTCATCTACATCTGAATTTTCATATTCAGAGGAGCTTATGTCTGAATTCCTTTGTGAGGCAGCTCCTGTAGGGAATCTCTTAAAAATTCTCAAGCATGTTCATGTGTCATAATCCTGTGAGGTCTCATTAACATAATGATATAAGATTCAGCACTTTACATATAGCCCCTTTTGGGTCATAATAATACCATCTCTTCCCCATCCATAAGTTTATGCCAAAGGTCTCATATAACAAGAACAATATTTAATTTGTCTTGTTTCCCTTTCTAATATGCCCAGTGTGCTCTCAGCAGGCTGTAAGCACCATGTTATTCTGTCCACAACCAGAGAGGGCATTTTGACGTTACTGCGCATGTCCCACAGTTCTCAATCAGTTGCCATGGAGATGGCAACACTTTAAAAAGGGCTCCAACGGCCTTAGCAGGCTTACTCTTGAAGAAGACGTCTCATGACGTAGAAACTCGTCAGCTATTGATGACGCAGCTTGTCCCCATGCTTAGGACACGCTGGCGTTTTCTATACTGAGTGCATGTGTGTAGTGTGTATGGTTACCCTCCCTGTCCTTATCCAATTGAGTGAAAGGTCGCATAAGTGCTGCAATGGGAAGGATTTATTGATTGGTAAAGTACAGACTCTCTATTAAAAGGCAGTTTACTTCTATTAAGGGTAGTCTGGTTATTGAGAGCTCATTGAGAGCTTATATGATGGCTGCAATTTCCCAGGTAGGGGACTTATATAAGAGATAAGAAACTAGAGCACAAAACACCTATCAAACAGGTAAGCCACCTGTACTCCAAAAATTTGAAAAGAGTTTATTAACCATATACTGGTAAAAAACTCAGATACAAATAAGAGCCACTATACCTTCCAGAGATATAGCACTTCACAATATAGACCCACTCAGCAGAAAGAGTTTACAGATACACAGATAGTGCTGGGGGTACTACCCAGTGCAGTCTCCCTGCTATTTTTGTGATGTTCTCCCTATCACACTGTCTAAAAGTCAGTAGGAATTGTGATATATCCCTTCAAGGACTTTATTAGGAGGACCACACACCAGGTTTAATCATCTATATCCTGACACACAAGCAACAGAAGAGATAAAAATACCCCTCTATTAAGAGTCAAACAATATACCATTCTAGTGGTTAATTTATCTCACACAATTTAGCCTCTTTTTTACCTTATGTTCCAATCCTGGATTTTTTATATGTGTTTTTAATACGCCGTTGTTACCCTAGTTCTAATAAAGTAAGCAATTTTATCACAAACATTTATCCTAACATATGTTCATATATTAATAAGACATTTGGTAGAAAATACCCTAGGAACTAGTATTCCTGAGTTTCCATTCCATTATATCTCTTATAAAGAGGCCATACAGCGTATAGCGTACGAAAAAGGAAATTTCGAGGCTCCATACCAAAATATTAAAATATTTATGGACCTGTCTGCACAGACATTAGCCAATAGAAGAGAATATGGAGCCTCTACGGCCACTCTAAGACAAAGAGAAATTAAATACAAATGGACTACACCAATGGGCCTGGCGATACAGAAAGACCTACTGTGGCATAGAGTGCATTCGCCTTCTGAGGGAATAGCACTATTGAAGAAATGGGGTATTGATATTACACCTGTTAGCAAGGAAGCAATAGGCCGCAGTTGTCAGCCACTAAAGAACTTTGGCAAAAATCCCAAAAGAGAAAGAAAATTTCTTGATCTATAATGCTAAAGAGCAAATTTTCCCCTGTAGAAGGAAACTCTTAATCAAACGGTTCTGATATCAAGTAATATATAATATATGTTAAGAAATATATAACCTGAGTAGTTTAAAATGGTATATGTTAATTTACACGTCTAAACGGAGGTATATAAGGAAGTTATTTATAAGAAGTGGTGATTTAAGATATATTCAAATTGATAGAAAGTTATGCTCAGTAACATAGAAAGCCACAAAGTCTAGAAGCATTTGGGAGTAACCCAAAAAGCCTAATATAGTAGGATTATAATTTTCCACTATAAAAGGAAGTAGTAGCTATGGTAGTTAGGTATGGTAAATATATCAATGGGGTAGGCCATTGTCAAAAAATGACTTTTTCTTTGTAAACACGAGCACGGTGCGGACACTACTAGTTGAAACTAATGGGCTAAAATGCCCCTTATAATACTTGTTATAATCACTTAGTATAATGGATAGTTGAGCTACATAGATACATATAGTTGAATTTAGAAATACTCACTGGGCTTAGAGATTAATGTAAAAGGAATCAGGTTAATATCACTTGAATAAACTGAGATTATGAGTAAGGGGAATAAACTTAAAATATGCGACCTATACCCTGCCGGATAGCGGGTGGACCCTGTAAGAAGGGCTGGAAATACGATAACATATAAAAGGTTTACGAAATATGCTCTATTGCCAGGACACTCAGAGAAATACCCTAAATTAGGATAAAATTGGGTGAGACTTGAACCCCTATAGATCCTTGATAAGGATATTTCTGGTGGGAAATATAACATTGATAAGTAGATAAGGGAAATTATAAGAACAAATGGGTATGATATTAAAGGAATAAATGTTGTATGTTGCAAAGTTGGTCGCGGTCAGTAATTTGCTACACATGATCGGCGGGATGGGGGGTGAGGAGGAGGGGGAGTTCAATCTTAACGAATAAGAAAATATCAACTATAGGGGAGGATAGAGTTGACAATAGAGTAGCTGGGTTGTTCTCTCTCTCCATTAGGAGAGAAGCAAGGGGCTTCCCCCTGCCCCACCACCTCTTCTTCTTCGTTCCCAGTCCAGTCTGAGGACTGTTAGGGGAGGAAAAGGTAGCCCTTGGGTCTCTCCCAACTATGGTTGTAGAAACCAATCTATCATTTCCAAATATCAGGCTTTAGCCTGTATTACCAAGTGGGAGGGGTGTGGTCCACCCTTGGTATTTTAAGTTTAGGTATGAATGGAACGAGTGTGAGTAAGGTACCAGACCTGAATGAACTGCCGGTAGGTTTAAAGGCTGTATGGGAGGGAAAAGGGAGCTGTAGTCAGCTAGATTTATTATGTGGTTTATATGGGATTAAAAATAGTGTCACATAACGTAAATGGACTCAACTCCCCCTCCAAAAGAAAAATTGCGTTTAACAACTATACTAAGCTGAATAT